>CATIUR010000001.1:108102058-108702058 GCA_949592205.1 Helichrysum umbraculigerum
TCATATGAGAACTACATAGAAGGAAAGATCAATGATCCTATTCTATTTGATGAGGATTATGAGCAGATAGATTCTGATTATCTTGAGGAACTGGAACTTCAAGATCAACTAGCGTTGATATCTAGAAAGGTGAAGAATTTCCTCAAGAAAACTGGTAGAAAGGTGTTGGGCAATAGATCAGGGTTTGATAAAACCAAGGTCAGATGCTTTAACTGTCAGGGTATTGGTCATTTTGCTAGAGAATGCCAAAGACCTAAAGTAGAAGCACAAGGAAAACAAGGTTCGGGAAGTACTCTTGCTTCCAAAGCCTTAGTGGTGAAGCAGTTGGATGGCTCGTATGATTGGCAAGCTCATTCTGAAGAAGCTTTGATGGCCGAGATCGAAGAAACAACTGCTGGATCAGTGTCCTACATGCCCACTGACAGGGAACAGAGAGTAGAGGTGGCTGAGTCTGAAAAAAGGGCAAGTGATGATGATGTGCTATATATGGATTCAACTCCAGATATGAGTCCTGAAGAATTAGTGGCACGTATGGCTGAATTACAAACTGACAAGAAGAAGGTATGTTTAGATATTCTTAATCTTGCTGATGTTTGTTACTTAGTTACTGATTTACAGTCTCAGAATAGTGTCTTAACTGTGTCAAATAGTAATCTGTCATCACAATTAAATATGGATAAGGAATCTTATAAGACTGTTAGATCTGAACTTGATCAAGCTATTATGGATGTTCGTAGATTAAGTGATGATAAACAGGTCTTAAAAGATAAAATTAAGTCTGATGCGTTGGATAGAACAAAACTTAGAGATACCATAAGTGAAAAATCTGTTGTCATAGATGGTCTCTATATGAATATCAAAGACTTAAATGAGACGATTGCTAGTAAGGATCAGGAAATAGTGAACCTTAATTTAAGGTTAATTGAGCAAAACCGTAAACTTGAGAATTATAGGACATCTCAAATGGATAAAATGTTAGATGCTCAACGTAGTGTAAAGGACAAGACTGGGTTAGGTTACAATGATGTATCCCCGCCTTTTAATGCCAATTACACTCCTATTCCTGAGGACTCTGAGATGACTGAAGTTAATCCTGAGATTTTAGTAGCTGATAAACCTGAACAGTCAGAGGCACAGAAAGATGTTATTAAGAACGTATCATTAGATAATAGCAAGGCTTCTCAGTTCACCAAAATACACTTTGTATCGGGTGGAGTGATTAACGATGCTAAGATTAATGATAAAGTTGATAAGGAACAGCTTAAACCTTTAGTGCCTAAGACTCCGGATGAGAAAGCAAAAGTGAGCAAATCACGCAAGCAGATGTCATGTTTCAAATGTCATCAAAAAGGACACGTGGCTTCGTGTTGTCCTAACAAAAAGCCTGAAGCACCACATAAGCTTGTGATTGAGGAAAAGACACAGACCGACTCTGATATGACTGTAGACGGGTTAGATACCAAACCTAAGTTAGGTAATAAACCTGTGAACATTCTTAAAAGAGATGGTAAGCATAGTGTCTCCCCACCTAAACCTAAACGGTCATATACTCAAAGTGATAATTATGTCCATAAGTCTAGGGATGTGACACCGTCGAGGTTTAGAACTCCAAGTAGAGGCCATAGTCATTATGAAAGTGGCACTACTTCGCGATCACATGAGTTTAATTATAATTATCATAATAGAGCTCATACTTTTGTGCCTAAGAGGTTCTCCTCAAATTCACCTCTTAAGGCTGATCGTCCACAAACTCAAGCTACTTCGAAAGTAACCAAAGCTCCTGATGGGAAGAATGGTTATTTTAAAGAGCTTAAGTTTGTTGATGATAAGGGACAAACCAAGACCGTAATGGCTTGGGTCCCTCTTGATAACTGATCGTGTTTTGTGTTATGTGCAGGAGCATGCTGTGAACAAGGACAGTTGGTGGTATGTAGACAGTGGATGCTCGAGGCACATGACCGGTGAAAGAAGTCTACTGAAGGACTTCAAGGATAGTCTCAAGCAAAAAGTAAATTTTGCAGGAGATAAAGGAGGAGTAATTTCGGGAAAAGGAAAAGTTTCAAATGGAACTTTGACTCTTGAGGATGTGAACTATGTTGAAGAACTTACACACAACCTAGTGAGTGTTTCCCAAGTCTGTGATAAAGGTCATCCAGTTTATTTCAATGAAAAGGAGGCCTTAGTCCTGAAGCCAGGTTTTAAAATTCCTGATGAATGGATATTGATGAGGGCGCCAAGGAAGAAGGACATCTATGCTATCAACATGGGTGTTCCTAACTCTTCAATGGTGTCTACATGTTTATTGTCCAAGGCTTCGGAAACAGATGCTCTGTTATGGCATAGGAGAATGGCACATCTAAACTGGAGAAAGATGAATTATATAACCAAAAATGGTTTGGTTCTAGGTGTACCACAAAAACGTTTCGAGTCTGAGGATAAGTGTGTTCCTTGCATGAAAGGAAAGCAGCACAAGAAACCACACAGACCTAAGACTGAAAACTCTATCTCCTCGCCATTTGAATTGCTACATATGGATCTCTTCGGCCCTATAAGCAAGAGAAGTCTAGGTGGCAAATGGTACTGTTTGGTTGTCACAGATGACTATTCTAGATTCTCATGGGTATTCTTTTTGGGATCAAAGGATGAGACTCCTGGAATTCTAATTGAGTTCTTTGATCTAGTAGAGAATGTCTATAAAAAGAGAGTTAAGCGTATTCGTAGTGACAATGGAACAGAGTTTAAGAATTCAACGTTGAATATCTATTGCTTAAGCAAAGGGATATTACATCAATTCAGTGCACCTTATGAACCTCAACAGAATGGTGTTGCTGAAAGGAAGAATAGAACGTTGATTGAAGCTGCTAGAACAATGCTTGCTGATTCAAAGCTTCCGGTCATCTTTTGGGCAGAAGCAGTGAATACAGCATGTTATGTTCTTAATAGAGTTCTTACGGTTAAGAGACATAACAAGACTTGTTATGAGCTTTTGAACAATAAGAAACCTAACTTAAAAGGGTTTGAACCCTTTGGAGTTTCATGCACCATATTAAAGACTGGACATCAAGCAAAATTTGGTGAGAAGGCTGACGAAGGATTTTTCCTAGGTTATATGCCCAATTCGCCAAATAAGAGAGTCTTTAATAAAGTCACAGGACGTTTGGAGGTAGTTTATAATATTGAGGTTACAAGCTATTCACCGGATGTTCATAAGGGCTTAGATTGGCAATTTGATTATTCTGATCTTTTTGCATCATTTAAAGTTCCTATTAGTGACTATGTCAGTGATTCAGAGATAGCTGAACATTTAGTGTTTGAAGATGAGAATATTGGTCCCGCTTCAACATCGAGTGTTAAGCAGTCTGGAATCAAGACTACTGTTGACTCAGATAAAGCTTCCACAAGTGAGTCACAAAAACCTTCAGAGGATAAGTCTCTAGAAACAGAAGATCTTGATGATCTTCATACAAAGTTTGATGACATACTTACTCCTTTGAAACATCTAAGAATATCTTCAGCACGTACGGAAGATGTACCTGAATTGGAAGAAATTGGTACTAATTTGGAAGATGAGATACCAGTTGAACCAGTTACTACAACTAGAACGAGTAAGAATCATCCAGTTGAAAACATCATCGGTGATATTAATACTCCGGTTCAAACTAGGCATCAATCCAGAACTAATACGTCTGAGAATTCTGAATACCAAAGCTTGTATACTGCAATGAAAGAGACAGGGATTCCTAATCAATGTCTATATTCATGCTTTATCTCACAAGTCGAGCCTAAAAATGTTCAAATGGCTTTAAAAGAAAACTCGTGGGTAGAAGCAATGCAAGAAGAACTATCTCAGTTCTCTAAATTACAAGTATGGGAGTTGGTTGACCTACCAAAGGGAGAATATCCAATTGGAACTAGATGGGTATTTAAGTGTAAGAGAGATGATAAAGGTATCGTTACTCGCAATAAAGCTCGTCTAGTGGTTCAAGGTTTTAATCAACAAGAAGGTATTGATTACAATGAAGTGTTTGCACCAGTTGCTAGGCTAGAAGCAATTAGAGTATTCTTAGCATTCGCATCATATTATGGTATAAAAGTGTATCAGTTGGATGTTAAGAGTGCCTTTTTGTATGGCAAAGTGGAAGAATTGGTGTATGTTTCACAACCGCCAGGGTTTGCTAATCCTGAGTATCCAGATAGAGTATATCGTTTGAATAAGGCTCTATATGGATTACATCAAGCACCTAGGGCATGGTATGGAACACTATCAACGTATCTACTTGAGAATGGATTTACAAGAGGATCAATTGATAGTACACTATTTGTGAAGTGGAAAAAGAAAGACTTTCTTCTTGTACAAGTGTATGTTGATGACATTATCTTTGGATCGTCTGATGAAAAGATGTGTCAAGAATTTGAGAAAGTCATGAGAAAAAGGTTTGAAATGTCTGCAATGGGAGAGTTGAATTTCTTCTTAGGATTACAAGTTGATCAAAAGAAGGATGGATTCTTTATTCATCAATCTAAATATACATATGAGCTATTAGAACGTTTCAAGATGGATGAAAGTAAGGTCTACAATACTCCAATTCCAGTCAATCATGGATTAGGTCCAGATACATCGAGTGATAGCGATGTGGATCCAACTCTTTATAGAGCCATGATCGGATCACTAATGTATCTTACAGCCTCTAGGCCTGACATCATGTTTGCTGTTTGTTTATGCGCAAGATATCAGGCTAATCCGAAAGAGTCACACATGCAAGCTGTTAAACGAATCTTTCGTTACCTCAAAGGGAAACCTAAGCTGGGTCTTTGGTATCCGATTGATGGAGACTTAGATCTCGTAGCTTATACTGATTCGGATTATGGAGGATGCAATCAGAATAGGAAATCTACGACTGGAGGATGTCAATTCTTAGGAGGTAGATTAGTATCCTGGCAGTGCAAGAAGCAAACCTCGGTAGCCATTTCTACATGTGAAGCTGAGTATGTTGCAGCTGGCAGCTGTTGCTCGCAAGTTCTTTGGATTCAACAGCAACTGCGGGATTACGGGTTAAATATAACCAATACTCCTATGATGATTGATAACGAATCTACTATGTCGATCACCAATAATCCAGTAAAGCACAGTAAAACTAAGCATATTGATATTCGACATCATTTTATTAGAGATTGTGCTGAAAAGAAATTGATAAAGTTAGTTAAGGTTCCATCATTGGATAACTTAGCAGACTTATACACAAAGGCGTTCGACAGAGCAAGATTTGAGACGTTGGTTCAACTAAACGGAATGAGAAATCCAGAGTGATTAGTCTTCCAAGGGTATTCTTGTAATAGTTAGTATTTATGTGTTTATTATTAAAAAAAAAAAAAAAAAAATAAAAAATAAAAAAAAAAAAAAAGGGCGTATGGCATTCATTTGCTTGTTACCTAAGGGGAATCGCCTTCATTTAAGTTTTTATTTGCAAAAACTACGGGAAATGATAGTACATTAGGAGAATAAGCTTCACAATAATAAAGCTTAAGTCCTAAGTATGATATGGTAGTAGGTTCAAATAAAGTCGCTTTAGAACTACAGCGGTTCTATCAGGTATGTGTTTATATTTATTTGATTATACACCTATATCCACAAGTTATAATTTGTCTATTTTTAGTAAAATTTTAGATAGCTTCATCATATGATGTACTGGTAGGCAAATTATATGAAATTTTCTAAGTCTTAAGAATTTAATTAACTATTTGTTTATTATTTTGTGTAACTATTCTATGATGTATGACATTAAGTCTTAAATGTTGAATGATGGTATTACCATACACTGTTATCATGCATTTTAATTAAAGTGACAAATAGTAGCTATATGGGTATTAATTTAATTACTGGTAACTATGTTGTACTATGTACAGAACTGAAACCTTTAATTAAATTAATATTCTCAAATATATTTTGAATTATGCTAGAAGGAATCTTCTGTTGTACTACGTACAGACTTAGATAACATAGCATATTCAAAGTATGTTTGATATTTGTCTAACCGTAAAAATTCAAGTGTATGTTATATGTTTCGAAAAGATACATCATTTAGTAACCGCTACCTTGAAAATTTAATGATGCAGTGTTATGTGTTTTACTTGAATTCTTCAGTATGTCATATAATAGGAAGCACTTGATAATTCTCATACTAACAATAAAGAGTTTGCTTAGAAAATTGAGTATAATTTGTTTATGTGGATCATATACTGGTAATCGTCTTGAACTATCTATAATTAAAATATTTACTTTATGTGCGTAATGCATTTATTAATTATGCTATGTGGATAAAGGTACCTAAGATATAGTTTTATAAATATAAATGTATAAATGATATATTTAGTTGTAATTTTATAGTAATTTATTTGAATTTCATGAGGTATGTATACTACCAATCTGCTTAAACTTTTTAAATATATCATGAATTGCTTATTCTTACTAATATGATCCCTAAGCAGATAAATTCTTATTCATTTTGTGTATGTATTTTATTTTGTTTCAAGTGTTTAATAAAATGGTACTTGATACCTATGATTATGTAATTTTGTTTTAGTTTTTAATTTTTGTGTTAATTATGCTTATCCTTCGGAATTAAATCATACTGAATGTTTTTGAGTTGAACAACGTGACAAATACAAGTGAAAAATAATTTTATTTTAGACTTGTAAAATATCGGGTTTTCATTTATACTTAGCATTAAATTCGCGTTTTTAATTGTTTCTGCGAGTTGACATCAACTTGCGGATCCACTTGAAATCTCGCGAATCGGGTAAAGGATATAAAACGGAAGGTCAAACGAGTCAACAGATCACCGAATTCACATTACTCGCGAATTCACTTACTCTGTGCGGATCCACTTACAGGCGAAACGAGGCGAAAAAGTTATTTTCGTTTGATTTCGATTTTACGAGTACGGGAACGAGTTTTTGAATCCGTAGATTATATTCAAGACGTCTTTGCGAACATTTTGAGGTATAAACCAACGGATTTCACCGTTTAAATTACTCGAAATCGAAGGTTTTAAAAAACTTAGGGTTTCGGTTTATAATTTGAACGATTCACGACGATTAATGGATTGTTAGAACACGAATCCTTAGGATTAATGTTAAACGAACCGTAATAGACGTGAATGCATCGTTTGATCGTGTTAAAACTAACAAAATCATCGATTTTAAGTTTAAACTTGCGACGGCTGTTCATCGAACGAGTTGAAACTTCGATTCAACTCGCAGCGAGTTGACTAGCGAATCCATGAGATTAGCGAGTTCACTTCAATAGCTGCTTTATAAGTTTAGCGAGTTCATAAGCAAAACGAGTTGACCTCACCTCGTTAGGCCAGTTTATGCGAGTCCAGTACTTAGAAAAATTTTATTAAAGTAGTGATATAAATGTTAAGACTTTTTAAGTAATAACTTTTATGAAATGGATTTGTGTTAATTCTTATATGATTATATCGAAAGTCTACTAATTTAAGAAGAAAATTAGTGGCGTGTCCTAATTTCACATTAGCGGTATAATTTTTAACGTTAACGACTTGAGATTTTTATTAAAATAACAAGTACCTAACGTGATTTAAATTAGACTTAAGACTTTTTAGTTATAAGTAAAATTTTTATATACGACTTGAGATTATTTTTGTATCAAGTTATATATAATTACAATTTTAAACTAAGATGTTTGATGAATCTTGATTCATAATACATAATAGTTTAAATATTTTTTATCGTGCATTAAATTATATCTGTTGTTTGTATTCATTACAGATATGGCTAGAGCATTTGATAAGGGTCACAACATCCTGGTTGATCTGAACCTTGAGGCCAAACGGGCTGACAGGGTTGCTGATATATTACGTTTTCTAGCACGATCAAGGATTAGATATGCCATTACGGCCAATCCTCCTATCTCACAGACTATACTGAACGATTTCTGGACGGATATTGTTTATGACGAATCTGTCACTCCGCCAGAGATTCGAGCTACAGTTGGTGGACAACCTGTTACCTTTTCAGCTGGTAATCTTCGTGAGATTTTGCAGCTAGGTACGGTAGAACAGGAGAACGGGGATATTGAGTATCCTATGGACTTTATTGAGGGTGCTATTGGACGTATGGGATATACAGGAGACAGGCGTGGACGTCAGTTCCAGAAGCCTCTGGTCATTGGTCAGTGGAGGTTTCTTTGGCACGTGATGAATATAGTCTTCGCAGCAAAGAAAGGTGGCTTTGATGAGTTGAGCCCTGCGATTCTATCGGCTGTACTGTCACTGGTTTACAATAAACCATACAGTTTTTGTGATTACATTTTTGGAGAGATAGCTAGACAGATATCGGGTTCTGTTAGATCTAGATTTATGATCTACCCGAGGTTTTGTATGCTTATCATACGTGCGCGTCTACCGAACTTGGTTATTCCTGAGCCGTTTTTATCGGTGAATACCATTGATCAACGTGGTTATAATGCCATGTTTATGCAGACGATTAGGAAGGAAGGAGTGGTGAAACCGGAAATTAGACCACTTTTTGGATATATTGTTGATCCGAACTACGTTGCACCGCCAAATCATGGGTGGTTGGACGTAGCTCCTGCTGATGTTGTTGCTCCTGCTGTTGCTGATGTTGTACCTGCACCTGTAGCTGAGGAAGCTCAACCTGAAGATCCACAAGGGCTCCTTGAGGATGTTCTTATTCAGGCTGGTCAGGTGGATCAGCAGGTGAATCAAGAGGTTGCTGCACAGGTTGTGCAAGAAGTTTTGGAGCAGAATGATGATGAGACAAATCCTTTGCTTCAAGACATTGAGAGTTACTTGGCACCACCTGAGGTAATCTGTTACTTATGTAATAATATAGATGCTTAGTTGATAGATTGTTTTTATTGATCATAGATGCATAATATTATTATATAATGATTCTGATATTAGATATTTAGTAAATTGGATATTATTTCTGATTTTAAAAATATAAATATCATTACACAAACAGGATGCTGAAGCTGAGGCTGCAAATCCCGAAGTTATATTACTAGAGGATGAGCAGATACAGCTTGATAGATCAGTTGAAGTACCGACTGAGGTATTATATCTGATTAATCTTAAATATATAGAACTTGTATGATAGAGCTTACGCTAATCATAAATGTTGAATATATTTAAAATTTAGGATCCTGTTAGATCATCTAGAGGTCGTGATGGTGAGACGGCTTCAGATAAAGATTCTGATAATACACCTTCTCCTCCTCCATCTGCTTCTGAAAAGAAGAGAAAAGGTAAGAGTATTTTGGAGGAAGGTACTGAGGAAGTTGAGATTCCTTTGATGAAGCGTCCAAGAACGCTTACTATTCGAGAAGGTTAGTATTAATTAAAGTTAAATAATCTTAACTTGTTGTTTATCAGGAGTTGAACTGAGACAGTTAATTCTGTATACAGTTTCTCAGGATACACCACAGGTAGAGATGGTTGCACCGGTGGTTACGGAATCGATGTCTTTACCGCTTCAAGTATGAGATATAAATTCTATAACTATGAGTGTTATGCAATTAATTAGAGTTTGAGACAGAGTAATCTGTAACAATAGCTGATTTTAATTGTGTTTAACTTTACAGCATGAGGTTGCTGATTTAGTTCGTGGAGCTAATTTTCCGACGAACAAAGCAGCTAGATTTGCGACAAGTTTGCTTACGCAAGCTTTGTCTCAACCTCATACACCGCTTACCAGAGACTGGCATATTGAGTCTCTTACACCGCCTGGACCCAGAACGATACCTGTTACTCCAACGACTGATGCTGAAAGGATTACATCCTTAGAGTCGAGGGTAAAGGATTTGGAGAAGCTTACTTCTCAGATTCCAGAGCTGGTGTCGAACAATCTTCTTCTTTCTCAGCAGATTCTCAAGCAGAGTGAATCGTACAATCTGTTGATGAAGACTCATGAGACTTTGCTTGCGGACTTCAATGTACAGAGACTGAAGTTATCTTCTTTGGAGAGTCTGGTCTTGAGATCGCATTCAGGACAGCCTGCTCAGGGGGAGATATTGGTATATCTGGAGTCTTGCAGAGAGAATGAGTTGAAGAGAAAGAGAGATCAAGACAAGGACGATGATCCCAATGCACCGAGTGGTGAGCAGACTGGTCCTTCAAAGACTAGTGAGCAAGCTACTATTCAGGGGGAGTCTGGTGCTGGTGCTAGTGGTTCTGGAGTGGGTACAAGTGCAGATAAGACTGTATCGGGTGATACTGAAGCTGGTAAGATAGCTTAGTATTATCTTAGTACTGTAATATTTGTAATAGTTTGTAGTGAACAAGTGTAAACTTAATTATTGTGTAAATATATTTGGCTTAGGGTTATTATTATTTTAAGTAAAATATGTTTGGTAATTTAAGTTTATAAAATTATGTTAAGATAAAATAGTGATCGAAAGACTTCTGACTTATTGAGTAGTCGAGCGGCGTGTTCCGATTAATTTCGGCGGTCATAATTTTATAATAACATATGCATTTTAGATTTGATTATAGACTTAAGACCGTAAGGTTTATAAGTAATTAACAAGTTAAAATGTATTCGTATTAACTAGACAAATGATATATAATTTAAAGGTTAAATTGATAATGAATGAGATCAATTACTACTTGGAAATTATATAAGGTAATTAATAGTAAATTTAAATGTTTGGTGATTATTCACAATGCATTAGAATTTAAAATTAATTAATATTTGTTAAGTAGACTTAAGAGATTTTAGATTGATTCAGGGTAATCAATAAAAGATTTTATAAGTTATATTGCGTTTATATGTTAGGTTAAAATATACAAAAGAATTAATAAAGAAATTCTTAGATTGGTTCAGGGAAATCAATAAAGAATTTGAATTATTAATATATTTGTATTTATGTTTTTCTCTAGGAATGGAAATGCTTAATCTATCAGATTCGGAAGATGATATTCTGGATGAGATAGATGAAGAGATTGATTATGATATTGAAGAAGGAGAGTTCAAACTTCCTGAAGATTGGACTGCAGTATTTGAATCAGTGATAGATGAAGGTGTTGATCTGGATGCAAATGTAGATGAACATGTTGTGAATCCATCAACGACTGAATTTGTTTTTGTAAATGAACAAGGAGAATCAGTTATTGATTTAGAAGCTTTTGAGAATGCTTCTGAAGATTCAGATACTGAAGTTGAAGAAATAGAGGACAAATACAAACATATGGTTGGTAATCCTATGTTTATCCAAGAAATGCTGAAAAAGAAAAAGGAAAATAAGCAACGCATTTTGAAAGAAGTTGATATTACTGGAAAGCGTGTACTTAAAACTGGCATTATTGGATGGTATTATGACTCTGACCTGAAGCTCTTCGCGATCAAAAGGTTTGACGGGGTTCAATATTTTGAGAAGAAGCTTACCGTGTTTAGTTCATTGCCTCGATATGAGATTCGAGACTTGGCTAGATTAGATATGAAAAATCCAAGTGATGATGATTATGCTAAGTATGTTGAGCGTATCATTAGGACTGAAGGATTATCTATGAAGTTTTCGAAGATTAAGCCAAGGAAAGGAAAAATGATAAAGCTAAACGAACTTAGTCAGAGAACTGGAAGAAGAAGAAGGAAGAAGGTTTATCCAGCGGTCAAATGCATTAAGCAAATACCAATGAAGACTATGCCTCAGAATATTTTGGGAAAATTGAAATATTGGGGGGTAGATGCTGGAACAGGAGAAGCCTTTATGATTGAAGCTGATGATGATTATCCTAATGGCGAAAAAGAAATTCTTCGTGTATATGATCACAGACATTTGATGAATTTATCAAAGGAAGATTTGATTATGTTATACAAGAACAAGATCATATCTACTGTTGGTTGGGGTGATTTAGCACGAGATTATCATAGGATGGTTAAAACATGCATCAAGCTTAAAATTTTTGCAGGAAGTAAGATTTACAAATGAAGACCAAAGACAGCGTGAAGATAAAGACGCTAGAGCTATTGTCAAGGGGGAGTCTGTTGAGACATAGATTGTGACAACAGATCTAGCTTGATATAGGACTAGTGTAATTATTATTACGTTTGTATATTGGTTTAGATTTGTAAATAAATATTTGTTTTGTTAGTAATATTCGTTAAACATATTATTGTGTTAAGTTAGACGAATTATTAAATACGAAATAAATACATTCTGTGCGAGTCGAGTTCTCAGGTCGCGAGATTAACGAGCCGAGATGAGAACTGAATTCGTGGAAGTCTGGCGAGCCGAGTTCCGAGTTGGGCTTGGGCTGCGAGTTGGACCGAACTCGCAGGCCCTTGCGAGTCGAGACGAGCTGGACATATATAATGTTTTTCAATCAGTGAAAAACATAACTTTTGCATTCTGATTTGAATTGCTGCGAATTCAACAAACCAGAGAAAAACATAACCTAAGGCTAGGCTTTGACGATTCGTTGTTTAAAGCTAAGTCTAGTTAAAACGCAATACGAACATATTCGTTGTTAGTAAAATAACACCGTATTGAGGGATTCCGCACCTTAATACTACAGATAACGAAGTTATCGATCCTAAAACTAGGGGACTTACAAATATAAATGTGAGCTGTTAGATCATTTGTCATCAACGGATAACGACTTGTTTGTGAAGATAGTGATATATTATTCATTTTGGTGTACAATTATTGTTATTTGTCATTAACTGCATCTTACATTTTTTTTAACTACATCGTACTTTTTATATCTATAAAAAGCTATGAGTACTTGTCACTGCATTTTTTGTATATTATTACTGCATCTTATGTATATTTTAGCATTTTAATATGTTTGTAAATCTTTGATTTTATTCTTGAATATAAAAAATTAGTATTACTTTTGTTTACATCATCTTGTATATATTTGTTACAGCATCTTTGTATATTTGTTACTGCATCCTGTATTTTTTTTGTTATTGCATCTTTTATTTTTTGTTACTGCATCATGTATTTTAATGTTACTGCGTCTTTTTATATTTTGTTACTCCATCTTGTATATTTTGTTGCTGCATCATGTATTTTATTGTTACTGCGTCTTTTTTTTAATTTTGTTACTGCATCTTATATATTTATTACTGCATCTTATATATTTACCACTGCATCTTACGTTCATTAACATTTTGACCGAATCTAACATATTAACAAGTTTTAACTACTGCACTTTGTATATTTTTTACTGCATCTTTATATTCGTTAGCATTTTGACTGCATCTTGTATATTTACAAGTTTTTGGTACTGCATCTTGTATTTTTTTTAACTGAATCTTACGTTCGTTATCATTTTGACTGAATCTTGCATATTTTAACAAGTTTTGTGATTGAATAAAAATTTTGACAATTTTTTGGAATTATTTAGGGGTAATTTTTCAGGTTGGTCCATATTTTTTGTTAAAATTGCAAAATGGTCTCTCCTTTTTACAAATTTGTGAAAATTGCAAAAGGATCCCTCCTCCTTTTTACAAATTTATTAAAATTGCAAAAAGGTCCCCCCTTTCTTTTCCCTGTGCTTCTCTGATCTCTACCCAAGTTTTAATTTATTTTTTCATCTTTTTGAGTTTTTAAACTCCAAAGAACGATTGTGTAATTAACTAACTTGAAATTTGAATTCTAAATGGTATATGCATGTTAACAACTTCATAAGCAAGTAAAATTGAGAAAGTGTGAAGCAATGATTAGTCGACCATAGCTTTAGCAGTTGTGAGTCCACGTATATATATATATATATATATATATATATATATATATATATATATATATATATATTGATTGATATTAAATGTCGCTTCAACTTTTTTATGCAAAAAACTTTATAAAAATAAGTTTAAATACTTGGATGAGGTTCAGAGGAGAAGGAATTATTTGAGGAGAAGGAGGAGAAGAATTTTCAAATTTTCATTTTTACCCCCTCCACCTTTTTAATAGTGTACACTACTCCCTCCTACTTTCTTCCTACCCACCCCTCCCCTCCACCACCTACCACTAGCTGCTGCCACCCGCCGCCACCGGTCGTCGGAAAAAAAAAATTTCAAATTTTTTTAATTTTAAAAAAAAAAAATTTAAAATTTTTTTCCATAATTTTTTTACATATTATCACTTTGTACTGCATTTTATTATTTTTATTGCATTTTGTATATATGTTTAGTAGATATTATTCGTTTTTACTGCATTTTTGTATTTTACACATAATTCTTTTGATTTGTTTACTGCATTTTATTTATACACCTCAATCTTATATATATTGTTTGTTTTTTACTGCATTTTAAGTTATACATAATATAGTTTTTACTGCATTTTGTTAAAATTACACTGCATTTTATTATTATTCACTGCATTTTGCATATATTTCATATATTACATATTGTTTATTTTTTACTGCATTTTATATTATACATATGATCCATTTTTACTGCATTTTGTATAAAGTATAATACATACTACTGTTTTTACTGCATTTTGCATATATTTATTTAGTACACATTGTTCGTTTTACTGCATTTTATATTATATATAATCTATTTGTACCGCATTTTATAACACCCCTCGTTACTCAAATCAATTAAACAATAATTGCGACTCGGAAGCGTAGATTTCAAACATGTATTCATGATTTACATTATTCAATAATGTAGATAAACTTTTTCAAATTAAATACATGACATTTCAACAACTAGGTGTTATATAATTCAAAACATATCTTTAGTTATCAAACTAACATCAGAGTAAAAGCCTGTCAAACATTCCATCAATTCCAAGAACTTCCTGCCCGCCCCATATGTCCCATCAATTTTAACCTGCATGAAGGACTGTGGTGGGGTTAGCATAAAGCTAAGTGAATGAAACTATAAGCAACAGTCCAACTTAGCACAACAATCTGTTTACATCAAATAACAATAAACAGTCAATCATCATGAGGATCGGTGGTTCCTGAGATACCTTTATACCGGTATGGTACTCAAAGAACACTTATCAATCATCTGTATTGGCCTATTGATATCGCTCGATTAGTATATGTTTATCTCTCGCGATATCATCTTTTTTGTTCTTGTTTCTAGTCAATTTCATGAACTTTCGGTACTTATTTATTTTGAAATTGATCTCGTGTGTTAAGGTTAAAGATTGAGGAAGAAAAGATGAAAAGATGAAAGAGTTTTCAGATTTGGCTATGCTGCACCGTTTTGGCCATATCTCCCTCATACGAACTCGGATTGAGGTGATTCAGGCGGCCAAACGTTCGTATTTCAGAGATCTACAAATAAGAAAAATATGGTCTGCTGAAAAGTAGGAGAAGCCGCCGGGTTCTATAGGGAAGCAGCCGGGTTCTTTTCAAAAATCGGTAACAGAAAAAATCCTTCATTTTAAGCCTAGAGGAGCAGCCGGGTAGGGGTGTTTAGCAGCCGGGTTCTAGTGTCGGCAGAGCACTTTTTGACCCTTTAAACACCTTTTCTTCCTCATATCTCACCTAACTCATCATCTCCGAAAATATCAGCCTCTATGGCGATTTTTTAGGGTTTTCAAGCCATTTTCATCACCTTGAAGATATCTCATCATATTATATCATCCGGACACGTAGAATCATCATCCAAACATTGTAATCACTCGGTTTGCATTTTTATTCAATATAATTATGTTTCCTTTGATTTCACTTATTATTTGTGATAGTTTGAGTATGATTGTTAGTGGCTAGTTTTATTAACTTGCTTGGATGAAATAGCTAGTGATTAAGGGTGTATATTTTGGTGTTTGATTATGCTTGAGTTTAGAATTCCTCCATGAATTTATATGTTTTAGCTCAAATAATTTATGGAATTTGTTGGTAGTTCTAACTAGCAATTATAGCGAATGTTTGTTGTTAGTAGGAATTATTTTGTTTGTATGTCGATATACAAATGAACCTTTGTTTGCGGTTGCAAAAATTGGTACAAGTAACATGAAATGAGCTATAATATATAAGTTAGTGAATGTGGCGAACGTCTTTCATGTGGATGAATTGTAAACTCAATAAATTTGACTTTATGTTTAATCGTGAACCTTGTGCATTTGAGTTTAGTTTGATTGTTTTAACTTGTTTGGTGATTTACTAGTGGATATAGCGAACGTTTTCTACTTGGTAAATTATCATCGATTATTTGTCTATAAGTAATTGAACAAACATTGCGAACGTAGTTTTGGAATAAGTTAGAGAATTAGAGCTCAAATGTGCAAGACAGTAACCATGGCGAATGTCCGTTACTAGATTAAATTGTATGGGTAGTAAATCAAAGTTAAGGTTTGTAGGTGATAGCGAACGTTAATCCTATGCTTAATTAAGATCTACAAATGCATTGTATAAACTGGTTATAACTCAACACCCCAAAATCATTAGCGAAATAATCCAAGCAAGTATTGTTTTAATTCTCAAATTTTATAACGAATCAATTTGACTCTTCCTGAGTCCGCCTACCTAGTTTTAGTTTAACAGTAGTTATTAAGCAATGTGACAACTCGGTCACAAAATCCCCAAATTTACTTTTCTGTATAAATTACTTGCACTTGAATATAATTCTTAAACTCACATTCCCTGTGTTCGAACCCGAACTTACCCGACTATACTACTATACGATAGGGTCCACTGCCCGGTTGTGTATTAGTCTTAGCAAGGTATTTTCTAGTTCATTTACAACGATAAATTTTAAGACTAGATTTTGCACATCACCTATATAGAATTACCGATGACTTGTTGTCAATCACATATGACCTAGATCTTTAAACCAACATTTCAAGTTTCAAGATCTCCTGTCGTCTACAACAACAACCAAGTCCAACCATCCATTCAAGTTGACCTCAGAATCTTACATACTAGCTCAAACAGCCCAGTAAACAATCAACCAAACTAACCTGGCAAGTTATCTCAATTAAAACATTCTATCAAAGTAATAATATAATTACTTGTTGTAACCAAATCATTACAACTAAATCACATTGAGGTTACAGATCCACTCACCGACACCTCAGCCGCAAGCTCAGAAGTCTAATGTTACTGAGCCTTCTCCACATCTGAGAATACAATCAATAAATAATGAGTTAGTAACTCATTAATAACAATAAACCTATGTTATAATCATATAACATGTTACAATAGTTCATTACACAACATACCACTTTAATCATGATAAACAATCATCAAATGGTATTTAATAATCAAATGGTACCCAACCACTCTATACCATTTCATGTATAAACTTGCAACTAATCACAAGATATAACATATCATAATCAAGTTATATCCACAACCTATAAGTATTTAAACTTAACACAAAAACTGCTGGAATTGGTATCTACCCGCCGGGTAAGACAGGTACCCGCCGGGTACTCAACAAAACAACTGAATCCGTCGGCTTTCAGGTCCTACCCGCCGGCTCATACCACCTAGCCGCCGGGTACATTACCAAATGTGGTAACAGAACTAAAACGATTTTTAAAGCTTACACAAGCCGCCGGTTAGGGTTTATACCCGCCGGTTTTATAAAAAACTACACAAGCCTTCGGCTAGCCAAAGAAGCCGCCGGCTTCTCAACCAAACGCTCATACCCGCCGGTTAAGGGAGGTACCCGCCGGGTACTCCCTTCGTCCCAGCAAACCTGCGTCTGATCAAAACCTAACCCACGGATTTATAACAAAAATCCTCAAAATCCGTTTACAACAATCTTTAAACAGCAAATAACATCACATGAACATCATGTAATAGTTGTAACAAGTTCCTAACATCAAATCACCTCATGATACCGCGTAAAAAGTCACGTTTTTACTACCGATATCTCTCTCATTCTAGAAAGATCCTTGGCATTTTTCACTCAAATATAGCACAAATCAGTAACATTATGCCAATATGGTCAAAACAAGGTTGCACGATAAAAATCAAGCAAAACGGATGAAAAACGAAGATTCCACACACATTTGAAGATTCAAGGCATCAAAACGAGATTTCAAGACCAAAGTGCCCTTCACCAACATCCATTCTATCCAAGATATTCTTTTTTAAAATACGAATCCAACAGAAGAAGAATCAACTAAAACGGACAAAAAACGAAGATTCTACGCCCGCCGGAAGATCCAAATGATTCGCACGCAATATCTGGAGCTAGGGACCTCATCTCAGGGCCTATCTTATGTCAAAATCTTCATTTTTTAATTACGAATCCAACAAAAGAAGAATCAACGCAAACGGAAGCATAACGAAGAAAATACGCACGAATCAAGAAACGGAGCGAAACGGGGCGGGTAGCCGCCGGTCGCCGCCGGTTGCTACAGTGCCGCCGCCGGCTACAATACTCCCGCCTCGGTTTCCATTTTTGGCAAGTTTTGGTACCTGGTGCGCCTACTTTTCGTGTTGTACAGTACCCGGTGCGCCTACTTTTCGTGTTGTACAGTACCCGGTGCACCTTTGTGGCTACCTTTTCTAATGTGTACCTCTTGATGCTAATGTGAGCCTAAACTCACCTATAAATAGGAGACTTGGGTTCCATTTGCAAGACACACCATTCTTTCCACACTTTGAAATATACACTTTCTCTCTAGCTTCTAGCTTTTCTTTCTTTCTTTATTTTCTTACTTTAAAATAGTATTAGGCTAGTTAGAATAGAAGCAAGGAACGTGCTTGTAGTCTTTGGTGAGGAACGAATTTGTAATCTTTGGTGTACGCTTGGAGCAACTCTAATTAATTCAAGTCTATTTTCTCGCATATTAATCTCGGTTATTTCTATCCTTATCTATCTTAATTAAATATGTATGCTTTAATTATGATAGAGATCGTTTATGCCATGATTAGCGAGTAGATTACTATTGTGTTTGTTTGAGATGTAGTTAGTTAATTATGGGATGATTTATAATTAAATATTAAAGATCGGTAATATTGCTTTGATCGTCTTTTCGCATGTTCTTGTTTGATTGTTGCCTTAGGATCATCATAGTAGTAAAATATAAACGGTCTTAATTATCGTCAAATAATATGACGGCCCCTATTCGACTGTTACTCGATACAGTACTGGAAACACTTCAAGGTGGAGTACAAATGTATGGAAGTCGAGGAACGACCGAAGGTAGTCATATTACGAAACGATACAATATTATGAAGTAATATGATGGCCCCTATTCGACTGTTACTCAGTATAGCGTTGGAAACACTTTAGGTGTAGTACAAATACGTGGAAGCTGCGTAACGACCGAAGGTAGTTATATTACGGACTAATATATATAAAATGAGAAACCTAGTTTAATTAACCTTTCTAAATAGACTTTTAAACTTCAAATTAATCTATCGCCTTTCCACCAATAAACGTGATTACAACACCTTTTTACGACGTCCAATTAAAAGGTAGTCAGTCATTTGTGTCAATACAATTTGTCAAAGGTATGAAACTATGGAACCGCAAGGCTACATGGGGGATTATCATAGGACAAGACATGGCCAAGGTTTGAAGCGGCAGAACCACTTAAAGTGAGGAACGCTGTGGATAATTAGGGGATTTATTGGGTAGTCTTAAGCAAGGGCTGGTTTAAAGTCATAAATGAACTGTTTTAAATACATGAATCTGTTAGGATGACGAGGAATCGTTATATGATTCAGTAATGTCTAGTACCTTAAGATTTTGTTCCCGTTCATATGAAAGTATTATTAAACCTTAATTAAGATTTTGCTTATTATTCAAAATACTTTGTAATGTTACCATAACCTAGCTCCCGGTGTGACATGCTAATGGGATTTTAATTAGTAGGGAATCTAGTGTTTACATGCAAGTATTCAAGAATGATAATTAACTAATATCTTTCAAAATAGTTTCCCCAAATATCATCCCATAACTTAATTAACAAAGTCTCAGCAAACACTATCTTTATTTTATCTGCTTTACGTTTTACTTTTATTTCGCTTTTATTTATTTACTTGCTTAAGTTAGTTAATATAAAAACCAAAACCCCCACTATTTTATAAACCATTCACTAGTTTGAAAGCCCTCATCTGCCTCGCCTTAGTTTCAATTCAGTCGGTTTGAAGAACGACTCTAGGTCATACCTACCACTTGCTCACCCTTAGGATTAGCATTGTTAGGAAAAACTTAGGCCCCGCAATTACAAATTTAAAACAACCCACTGCTGGGGCCCGGTTAGTAATCGTTAACGACACCGACCTGATCGGGACCCAATAAGTTTTTGGCGCCGTTGCCGGGGAACCAATTGTACGATCCATAGGCGTCAAGATGAACTTACTCGCTAGTGAACCTTTAGGATTAATTGTTTTCCATAGACCCCTACGTCTTTCTTTGTTTTTCCTTACTTTTAGTACTTTTATAAATTACGTTATCCCTATCCACTCAACCAGTCAACCACCTGCCAATGAGACTATGACAGCTACACGTATAACTCTCGCTGAAAACTCTAAACCTCTGATTGAAGGTCGAGGAGGACCAATTGTCTATCCGGAAACCGATAGAAATTCATTTGAATTAAAGCCCCATATTGTTCAGTTAGTCCAAAACCTCTGTCAATTCCGTGGCCTACCAAATGATGATCCCAACTCACACCTTGACAAGTTCATTTCCTTATCCAACTCGTTTAAGCCGATTGGGGTTAATCAGGACATAGTCTATACTTAGGTCGTTTCAATTCTGTCCACATTCACATGTTCCCATGAACATGCTTCTGTCTTTACCTACGCACATATACAGTGCTTTCATCCAATATTTCATATGAAACAATCATTTATCTAAATCCTTTATCACTAATCAGATAAACGTTTAGAACACACAATAACTTTAACAAACCACAATAAGTGAAACCTAACATCACTTAATAGGTCCCTGCAATCAGAAATTAGCAATGTGCTAAAATCATAGACCCATTACAACTATTCATTTCTTTTAACCACAAAACAACAGCAACAATACTACTGCAACAATACTACAGCAACAGTGGTTATAAAACCACCATACACATATCCACACTGAAATTTAAATTCAGTTTACGACCTACAATCAGTCTAATATTCAGATAACAACCTCACATCTAACTGTCAGAGATTCAAACCCTTATTAAATTTCTATTTTACTCACATTATAGAAATTGTTTTAATTCAAGACTAGGTCAACTTTCCATCCAAAAGTTTCATACCTTACTCTCTTGAACAACATCTAATGTTCACATATCACTACAATTATGTGAAATCCTTTACTTAGAAGTAATCCGGATTTATATCACCTTAATAAGCAAAGTAGAGGTCAAACTCAGTAGGTAAAACCACAATCAACAAGTACTTTGCTCAATCAACAAATGTACAACAATGTCACATTACCTACATTCAACCAACCTTTACATTGACTTATCTTAATTTGTAATTCCTTTCATTACAACCTAACAATTGTAAACAACAACTATAGCACAAGCAATAATCACAACACTAATGATTATACACTATAGTTAACCAATCAACAAGTAATATTTAACTTCAAGACCTAACTAACTATCAAGCTGGAATTCACATTTGACTTAAACTGGTAAGACATCAAGAATCTTTTCTTAGCAACCAGTTATTTTAATTCAACTTAACCTCATAATCACTTAGCACTAAATCCTATCAATATAGCCACTAAGTCAACATTAATCAATATTATGATACTACAATTCAAGTATCACAATATCACAATGTGCTACTTTTCAACACATTATCAACAATATTAACATCAAGTTAATCACAATTAACTGACCTCCACATATCTTATGGCACATTTTAATTCATTCTTATTAAAATTTGTCATGCCATTTATTATTATGTATATCATACACACATAATTTCAAGTAACTTTCTAAAATGGATACATACACATCAATTCCTTTTAATTCTATATAATAGGCCATTCAGAATGTTAAAGTCTTTACCAAGCCTTCACATTATTACCAATCATCACATATCCATACCACAGGAAATGGAACAATTACAATTCAACAACTCTATGTTTCATTTATATACATATTAAATCGTATATAACTGAAACAATCTAATTTAAACTTACAAGAAAAGTTTGATGAAAACAATCATCATCTACTGATTTCAAGGTTTTCTTTAATCTCTTACACATACAATTATACCCACATCAGGTTTTCAAACCGAATTTCAAATAATCATTATTCTTAAACTATCTAAATAATGATCATTACAATTAGACACGTACATAATTTCTTAAAATATGAACAACTTTCCAATTCACATTCTCCCAATTTATTAAACAAGATCACGTTAGACCTTTTAACACAGTTCAATTCCAGATAAACCTTTCATATCATTTCTTATTTGGATCTAATCCCAATTTATCACTTAATCACTTACTTTATTTGTATACAAACAACAAATAACAAAAGAATCCATTCAATTCTTTCAATACTTTAGTAATTCGCCGTGAGGTATCAATCAATCTATATAGATACTAATAACAACTTTCAATTAATTCTTTTCTCACATTCTTACCCAATCAAGGCTGTCATCACTAACCTCATACTCTGATAAGATTTTCTTATCACGATTCAAATCCACGTGATTTAATTATTCTTAACACCTTTTAACCAATTATAGCTGTCATATCATATAAAGAATTCACATCTGTATAATTCTTTAACATGTATTCAGTTCAAATATCAAATATTACATAACTGAATATTCAATTATACTTAACGATATTTCAATTACTCAATACTAGTTTTAAGTAATTAATCAAGTTTTGACAATCCATTTAACTCCTTTGGATCTTAAACGACCCGTTTCAACTTTTTAACCAATTTGGGAATTCCAATCACATTCCACACAAGCATAACATTTCAATCTATGTTAGACTATTTCAACACACACAGTTGACTATTTGTCAACTTCAATTTCAATCAACCAATCAATAAAATTCTCTTACTGCTTTTCTCAAGTTTGACCCATCCTCAAACCAATCACAAGCAATTAATTTTATACTCTTTCTGTACATAAATACACCGTTCTCTATTTATGGTTTGACCTTCAAAGTTAACATACTATCAATATTAACTCCCAACAAACCATTTCATATTTTATGTTTACTTTCAAACATATACTTTAAATTATTACATTCAATAATCTTTAAGAAGTTCTTTACAAAAACACAGTCAACCTATATCAATCTTGGCTCCATACAAGCCATTTACAAAATAGTGATTCATTTAAACACTATACAAACCCACTAACGGTTAATCTAACGCAATCAATCACAACTATATATTCAACACAATCAAATTCGTCATTTATGTTTATTATCAAAACCTCTATCAATGACAAATATTATTTACACTTGCACCTTTAAAGTCTAAATGTCGCAGTCCTATCAACTGATTGTTTTCTTAGCAAACAACTATTGAACAGTTTAGCACACTTTCATACTCAACTTCCCTAATCACATTACATTTCTTTTATACCAAGTAGCCTCAACAAGTTCATGTGACACAACATAATATAACAACGGTGATCAGGCGTTGCAAGATTATGTTCTTCACACTCCATTCTCAGGCTACTCTAGCTTATAATTATCAATGTGATTTACTTTCATCTCATATATAATAAATATATCATGATTTTAATTTAATTAAAATCCATTTAATAGTTTCTAACAGCTGATACATACTGAAAATCAGCTTGCTACTTACATATTCAACTTTATATATGCAAGCCATCTCACATACATACAAATCTTTTCTAGTATGTATTTATTCATATTGAATTTCATTCAACACTTTATACTAATCAATGTCCTTATTTACTTCAAAATTCAGGACACATCATAATTACTTAATTAATTATCACTTTGACATATGCTATACTATCAAGCATCAATGTCACAACAAGTTTACTCAATCATGTTACTCTAAAATATTTCATTTATTAATTCACAATTGACCAAAAAGATCTACCACTTTCTCAATCAATTTAATATTATCATACTCTACATTTCTCATAAACCTATCCGTCTTGGTTTAGATCAAATATTTAACTACAATCAAAACATATCATGTAGTCACATAAACACATATTTTCTCCAATAGCAGTCATTCTCAATTCAAATGACACAATATTCATTAACAAGGATTTAAATCACACCTTACTAATATAATACTATCAATTATTTTGTCTCACCAATATAGACACTTTTAGGTTCCAACGTCACTCCTGTTAAAACCTTAATCCACTCTTTTTCTACTTACTTAAACATATTTCTGCATTTTCAATTCAATCAGAAATAATCACACAATGAACATCTCATTTAGTAATTCAATCCTCATGTCAACATATAGAAATCATTAGTTGACTCAAAACTGGGGAATCATATAAGTCTGACTCAATTAACTTCACAACAATGTTTACTCATCATAACAAAGTAAACCATTCAAATTAATTTAAATTAACATAGGCTTATCGAAGATTACCTGACAATCTTAAACCAATGAATGTTGAGGAATCAATGAGAATATCCATCAGGTTCTCATATTCCTCTATCTCTGAAATTAAACAACAACTTCACAACTTGTTAAGGGTTAGTACATATCTAACTAACTACTTTCTCACACATCAACTAATCCCACACCCACTGGAATGTTTGACTCAACACAATCAAAGTTTAGGATTGAACATCCTATCATGTCCAATTCATCCAAACTATTGCTCTGATACCAACTTATAACACCCCTCGTTACTCAAATCAGTTAAACAATAATTGCAACTCGGAAGCGTAGATTTCAAACATGTATTCATGATTTACATTATTCAATAATGTAGATAAACTTTTTCAAATTAAATACATGACATTTCAACAACTAGGTGTTATATAATTCAAAACATATATTTAGTTATCAAACTAACATCAGAGTAAAAGCCTGTCAAACATTCCATCAATTCCAAGAACTTCCTGCCCGCCCCATATGTCCCATCAATTTTAACCTGCAGGAAGGACTGTGGTGGGGTTAGCATAAAGCTAAGTGAATGAAACTATAAGCAACAGTCCAACTTAGCACAACAATCTGTTTACATCAAATAACAATAAACAGTCAATCATCATGAGGATCGGTGGTTCCTGAGATACCTTTATACCGGTATGGTACTCAAAGAACACTTATCAATCATCTGTATTGGCCTATACAGAATTACCGATGACTTGTTGTCAATCACATACGACCTAGATCTTTAAACCAACATTTCAAGTTTCAAGATCTCCTGTCGTCTACAACAACAACCAAGTCCAACCATCCATTCAAGTTGACCTCAGAATCTTACATACTAGCTCAAACAGCCCAGTAAACAATCAACCAAACTAACCTGGCAAGTTATCTCAATTAAAACATTCTATCAAAGTAATACTATAATTACTTGTTGTAACCAAATCATTACAACTAAATCACACTGAGGTTACAGATCCACTCACCGACACCTTAGCCGCAAGCTCAGAAGTCTAATGTTACTGAGCCTTCTCCACATCTGAGAATACAATCAATAAACAATGAGTTAGTAACTCATTAATAACAATAAACCTATGTTATAATCATATAACATGTTACAATAGTTCATTACATAACATACCACTTTAATCATGATAAACAATCATCAAATGGTATTTAATAATCAAATGGTACCCAACCACTCTATACCATTTCATGTATAAACTTGCAACTAATCACAAGATATAACATATCATAATCAAGTTATATCCACAACCTATAAGTATTTAAACTTAACACAAAAACTGCTGGAATTGGTATCTACCCGCCGGGTAAGACAAGTACCCGCCAGGTACTCAACAAAACAACTGAATCCGTCGGCTTTCAGGTCCTACCCGCCGGCTCATACCACCTAGCCGCCGGGTACATTACCAAATGTGGTAACAGAACTAAAAAGAGTTTTAAAGTTTACACAAGCCGCCGGTTAGGGTTTATACCCGCCGGTTTTATAAAAAACTACACAAGCCGCCGGCTAGCCAAAGAAGCCGCCTGCTTCACAACCAAACGCTCATACCCGCCGGTTAAGGGAGGTACCCGCCGGGTACTCCCTTCGTCCCAGCAAACCTGCGTCTGATCAAAACCTAACCCACGGATTTATAACAAAAATCCTCAAAATCCGTTTACAACAATCTTTAAACAGCAAATAACATCACATGAACATCATGTAATAGTTGTAACAAGTTCCTAACATCAAATCACCTCACTAGCATGATTTTGATCAAATCAATCAAATCAAATTCATGTAAATTAGCAAGAACACTTACTTTTGCTTATGATGATGGTAAGGAATTAGATGTTGAAGCTGAATCAAGATCACAGCTCAAGTTGGTTTCAATCTTTGATTTAAGTTTCTTGATTTTAGTTCTAGGTTTCTAAATTTGGAAAGAAAATAACTTTCCTAAAAAGGAAAGTGAATAAATAGTCGGTCCACCCAACCGCCTTCAATTATACGGGTATAATTTAATACCCCATCTTAATCTATTGTCTGGAACCCGAAAACCATTTGCGAGTCCAAACCTTCTATTGTTCCGTCAACTATATTGTTTTACAACAATCAATAATTTACTTGTCACATTGGAATATTTTACTCCTATTCCAATTATTTCACCTAATTCAGACAATATTATTTCCAAACACATTTAAATAATAATTTAAATCAAGAAATAATATAAAACAACTAGGTCCACTTCGAGGATGTTACACATTTTGTTTTTTACTGCATTTTGTTATTTTTACTGCATTTTATATTATACATAATCTATTTGTACTGCATTTTGTTATTTTCACTGCATTTTATTTTTTTAGCTGCATTTTTCATATATTTCATTCATTATATATTGTTTGTTATTTACTGCATTTTGTATTTTACATATTATCGATTTGTACTGCATTTTGTATTTTACATATTATCTATTTGTATTGCATTTTGTATTAAAGTATAATACATATTGTTGTTTTTATTGCATTTTGCATATACATCATTTAGGATATATTGTTCTCTTTTTACTGCATTTTAGATTATATATATAATCCATTTGTACGGTATTTTGTTGATGTCGGGTATAGAAGATGCGGTAAAATATATAAAAGTTTTAGTTAATTAACAATAATATACAAAATGCAGTGAAAAAAACGTATAGTTTTATTAAAAATGCAGTAGGAAAATGAATATTATATCTAATAAAAGATTTATGGGAAAAAAATTTTTGAAAAAAAAAATGTTGAAAAAAATTATTTCTGGCGGTTGGTTGCGGCAGTCAGGTGGTGGCAGGGGGTGGTGGGGTGGTGGTGGGGTGGTGGTAGGTGGAGTTGGAGGAAGAAGAAGGAAAGAGAGGGAAGATAATAAAGTGGAAGAGTTAAAATGTAAAAGTCTAAATAGTGGAAGGGGTGTGGAGTGAAAATTAATGTTATGTTTTTTTTGTTAACTAATACTAGGGGTGAGCTTGGTACCATACCGGTACCGAACCGGTACCGACCGGTTGGTACCGGTTTTTTTTTGTCCCAAATCAAAAACCGAATACCGTACCATTTGTATCGGTTGGTACCGGTTCGGTACCGGTCCGGTGCGATTCCGGTTCGGTTTAGGTATTTTGGTGTGCATGGTACCAACCGGTACCGACCGGTTGGTACCGGTTTTTTGTTTGCCCCAAATCAAAAACCGAATACCGTACCATTTGTAACGGTCGGTACCGGTTCGGTACCGGTCCGTAACGGTCCGGTTCGGTACCGGTTCGGTTTCGGTATTTCGGTTTTTTTGCTCATCCCTAACTAATACCTTTATTTTTTAAGGTAATTACAAAATTGCCACCCTTTTTAATCATTGATCCAACCCAAAAGATCATCCAATGGCCACAAATAAAACTTCTCATCCTTCTCCTCATATGATCCCTTCCCCTATGATCCTCGATCTAAATACTTTCTATAAAGATTTGTCCTCTTATATTCTTTGCTAGATTTGACCGAGTATTTAGCTCTCTAACCAAAATGTGATGCTTTGTACAATATTAATTTTTAACATTACAACACTAACATGTTTTAAGATATTGTATTGTACAATAACTTAAAGTACGATTAGTAATGCATGATTAAAATTGACGGTGTATAAATTACTCCTCTAACCAAAAATGAATCTTATGAACACCCGAGCGACTTCTTATTTGAATTTGTCTATCCTTTCAAATTTTGATAACAATCCATGGGTAGGGTTCAAATGAGAATAGGAATTTGTGTGAGAATGAGGGAACCAATGATATCAAGCCATGTGTACAAAGAGAATGTTCCACATGTACAAAACCCATTTACCTCCAACATCAATTATCTCACAAACGACAAATCGAAAAATTATGAAAATTGCACCATTAAATTCGTCGTTTTCTCCTCTTCGATTTGCCGTCCCTCAAGACATACTTTCGAAAAGTTTTTTTTTTTTTCATTTTTTTGGTGGGTTTCACATTTACTAACACATGTGTTAAAGTGTTGCGTTTAGGGTTTAGGGTTTGTGGTTTAGGGGTTAGGATTTAGGGTTTAGGGTTTGAGGTTTGGGGTTTCTCTCCCGAAACCCCAAACCTCAAACCCTAAACCCTAAACCCTAACCCCTAAACCACAAACCCTAAACCCTAAACGCTTTACAAAACGCTAAACCCTAAATCTTTCTAAACCCTAAACCTTGAACCCCTTATAAACCCTAAACCCTTATAAACCCTAAACCATAAACCCTACTAAACCCTAAACCTAACCCTAAACCCTAACCTTAACCACAAATTAAATGTACAACTAATCACTAACACATGTGTTACTAATTTGTGAAACCCACCAAAAAATGAGGAAAAAAAAAGTTGTCAAAAGTATGCCTTGAGGGACGGCAAATCGAAGAGGAGAAAACGCTGAATTTTATGGTGCAATTTTCATGATTTTTTGACTTACCGTTTGTGAGATATTTAATTTTTAAAAATGTGGAGGAGAGAGAATAAAGTGTGGAGGAGAGAGAATAAAGTGACACATGGCAGAAATCTGTTTGTTCCCTCATTCTCACTCAAAATTGGTGTACTCATTTGAACCTTACTCAACAATCCATACCATATTTACTAAAGTTAGTACATTAGTTCGAGATTCTTTATGTTTTTAAGACACTTTGACTAGTAGAGTAAGTTAATTATTGCATTTATTTGCGGTATTATACTACTAAGATTATATACTTCATTAGATTAGATGATGACTTGGATGGAATGTGTGTGCATGTTATCTACAATTTATTTGCCAGTGCATTTGCCAAACATTCATTTGAAATTATCTTAAAATATAATTTTCAAATAAAAATAAATATAATAAGGGTTGATGAAGGATACGATTTTTTAACTACAGAGAATCACTTGTATTCATAGTGGGCTCAAGAATATACGTGATAGAGCCGAATCACGTCGGGATATCACTCGATGATTTGATGTGGTCTCGGTCTGATCATTGTTAGTGTCGCCTATACCATGTTGGTTGGCTCGAAGTAACATGTTTTTCTTTCATGCCAATGCTCATATATAAAAGTAATATTTTAAAATAATTACCTTTTTAGGAAATTATAAAAATACTATAGATACACATTTATACGTCTCAAATCAACACACAAACTATTAGCCATCAAATTTTAGAATCTAACTCGTAAAGTCTTTATATATATTCGCCATCAAATTTTAAATATCTAACTTATAGCTCGTAAAGTCTGTTTCTCCTCACCATACGATTGATCAGATAAACGAAGACATAGTTAAACAAGTTCAAGAATATACGAACTATCAACAATGGATGATTTGACAAGTTGAAATATTTTGTAAAGAAATGTGACTTGTACACCATGAAAATTGATACATACAATGATATAAGCATTTGAATTGGGAGCTGATTTTGGCAAGTTTTTACTTGTCACAAGGAAACAGTACAACTGTTTATGCCTATAGTATAACTGGTTAATGCACTGTTTCCTTGTGACAAGTAAAAGTTTACTTGTCAAAATCAGCTCCCATTTGAATTTACAAAAACCTTTCAAATCTTTTGTGTTTTCTTGAGTGATAGTGTTGATGATTTGTCAAACTCTTCGGATGCCACATGGCACCTTCAACGAGTGACACATCACCAAATTACATTAAAACACCATTTTTTAAAATTTGATGCATTAAACATAATGTACGTAAGTTTGCATTTACAGGTACTAACCCCTTTGTTAAATCACAATCACGAACCGGTTTAAACGTTAACAACTAACTTTTTTTTCTTTTTTTTTTTTTTTTTTTTTTTTTTTTTTTTGGAACGGCAAATAACTCCTTCGGATCAGTAATGGAGTATCATCGTGCCACCACTACTGACCTCACCTTTTGACTCACCTAAGAAGAAACCCTCTAGAGAGGCTCGAACCCGAGACCTCTCCATCATTGGAAAAACTCCTTACCTCACTCTTACCACTTGGGTAAGAGGTCATTGGTCGTTAACAACTAACTTATAAAATCATTTTTCAATACTTAGTTAACACTCAACTGTATTACTAGTAGTACTTTATCGAACACAAGCTATGCTATCTATATCTTCAATGGCGATAGCCATAACTTCTTCTTCTTCTTCTTCTTCTTCTTCACTATTCAACTCGAATTCTACACAATTATTAACCTGTCCTCTAATTATTTCATCTCACCGCGATCTCCCTCGCTCTCTTGCCGGAAAATTAGGGGTTTTCACAACATTACGTCACCACCGGAAACCCTACATATTAAAACCTCAGTTATGCTCTGTTTCTCCGGCCGAGTCTCAGCCCATGGTTCCTCCTTATAATGTCCTAATCACCGGTTCCACTAAAGGTTTCGTTTATTAATTACTATTATTTTATTTTTCTGGAATTGAATTAGTTAGGACTGTGTAGATTATTAACAGTGCAGGAATTTATGATTATTTTGGTAATCTTATATTTTCCATTGTTAGAGTTTATGTAGTGTTAAAAGAATGAATTTGTGATCTGTTTGGGTTGATAGTTAATTCAAGTTTTTAATAAAATGTTTAAGTTTATGTTGTATACCTATACTTAAAGATATATAAAAATTATCATTTTAAATAAGCGATTTTTTTGGGTACAAAAATGACCCAAATGGACGCAAATGCTGTCTTCTAATCACTTAGATGTACAAAGAAAAGTTTGGTGACTGAAACGGGACAAATGGGAAAGTACGTTGTTATTTTATGAAAATTCATCAATTTTGGTCATTAATTTGATGCAAGTTGTTAGAAGATCTCGAAACTAAGTGAAGAAAGGTAGGGCTTTGCTTGCTAGCCAGCACTAAATTTAGTATAGGATCCTGAAAAGATGTACAGGATGCTTTTCCTATTTATCACTTAAAGTTGTTTCCCACTTTTATGTTTTGTTAGTGATGCTTATGTCCATTCCTAGTTGCAAATGAGATATGAAGATCAATTGTGACTTGTGAGCTGAAAATGTTTAAACAAGGGAAAGTAGATTTGCAATACCACAGAAGCACTAACTAGTTTACAAAGAGCTGCAAAAATCCACTTATATTCCGTCATTACTTAATATGATACTCCCATCCCAGAAAAGGAAGTGGTGGTTTAATTGTAATGTGTGGCGGTTGATCCGAAGAGTCTAACATGCAATTTAACGAGGAATAATAAAAATAAAAAGTTGGTCACCATCAAAGTTACGGCTTTTAGGTAGTGATTACTCAGAGGTATGGCAAAGTATAGTGGATTTAGAAACTTGACAAAAAAGGAAATGCTGTATATTTGGCTCGAAAGGCGTAATTTTTTTGCTAATACGGAGTAGTATATTTTGACATATGCGTAATGGATTTGTGGTAGAATTTTCATTAAAATGTTTTAACTATCGATCAAATATCTAGCATGCCCCTTAGTGACTAATGACTAACGAGGGCATTAAAGTATTGTGAACCACAATTGGAGTTACTAATTGAAAGTAATATTAATAAGAGGCAATATAGGAAATGTTGTATTTTGTGACAAAGCCACAAAGGAAATATTTGTTGGCTAATAATAAGCTTCACATTCACATATGCTGTAATAAGTTAATGCTAGATTTACGTGGAAAATGTCCAGAGCTTACTTTTGAAAATTGAGAAATATGAATAGGTATTGTGTTTATAATCAATGCAAAGATGAACATCCTAATGGCCTTATTGTGAATCATCATTTCAATATGATGATAAGTATCATTATCTATGTATTTCATCATTTTAAATATGATGATAATTATCATTATCTATGTAATAGGTTGTTGACCATATGAAAATTATAGTTTTCTTGCTCATCAGCAAATTGTGTTTCCAGGAATAGGTTATGCCTTAGCCAAAGAGTTTCTGAAAGCAGGTGACAATGTCTTAATATGCTCAAGGTCTGGTAAGTACAAGCCTGTTTAAAAGTGATATATCAGAGTCATATTATCTTTATTCAATCAATCTAAATATTATCTAACTTAATATCTAGAAATGAAAATTCTGACCCTTTTTTATGGAAATGGGTCAAAACTCGGGATGTAATTTATCACATATCAAACGGGTTGGATATTAAAATTTAGCTATAAGTGAACGCGCAAATGGGTTGAACATGTTAAACAGCTCAAAACTCAAAAGTCACAAAATATGTGTTTAAGTTTACAATGTTCTAAATCATTCTTATTAACCATTTGTACAGCTGAACGAGTTGAGTCAGCTATCCAGACTTTAAGGGAGGAATCCGGTGTTCAGCATGTGTGGGTATCTATAGATACTTCTGTCAAATATTGAACTATATTTTAATGTAAATAATATGTTTTGGAATCATATATCTAGATCTATCTTGTTCATCCTTATGTAGGGTATAAAATGCGACGTTCGGGATGGGAATGATGTGAAAAATCTTGTTCAATATGCACAAGACAACCTCCAATACGTGGATATATGGGTACTTGGAGCTTTTATCCCCATTTTCATTTTTATCAATAATTATCATGCGGGTTAGTAGTTCTTATTTGTTACCATATCTATATGTTACTTTCTTACAGCATATTTGATGAATGCAGATTAATAATGCAGGATCAAATGCATATAGTTTTAAACCTCTGGCAGAGGCTTCAGATGAGGATCTCATGTGAACTTCATATATATATATTTTCGTTTAATACTACTAGAATTTTCATTTTCTTATTATAAAATCAATCTCAATATTCTATTTACAGAGAAGTTGTCACGACAAACACACTTGGTTTGATGATTTGTTGCCGGGAGGTAATACCTTTTTATAGATATCCAACTGCCATAGGTCGGACCTTTGACCTTATTTGGTTGCATTATAGGCAATGAAAATGATGCTCAACCAACCTAGAGGTGGCCATATATTCAATATTGACGGAGCAGGTTCTGATGGAAGACCCACTCCCAGGTGTGTTTTTTTTTATTTATTTTTTATTTTCTTGCTTAGACTTGTATAATAATTTCATTATTACATATGAACACCATAACCATATAATCACATTTTTTTTTTATCTATTTACTCTCAAGTGGAGTTCAGACTGCACACACATACATGTAGACCTTTATTTACTTGATATTTAATCGTCAGGTTTGCTGCATATGGGGCAACTAAGCGCAGTGTGGTGCATTTGACAAAATCATTACAGGCAATTATTGCAATTTGTTTTCTATTTTGTTTATTACTTGTACAGTGTTCTATATTGAAAAGTGTAGGTAGCTTGTGTGAACGAGTTTTTGATTTATTATTGAGCAGGAATATGGATATTTGAAACCTCTCATAATGAATCGATGCAGTCATTAGCTGCCTAGCAGAAATCTTGAATTAAAGAAAAAAATCGTAGATGGATATTTGCAATACTTTTCTGTACAGTGTAAATTGTACAAATTGTTGAGGCAGGAATATGGACATTCGATGCTTTAACGGTTACCTTTTTTCTTTTTCCAAGTGATCCAAACACGTCATATAAAAAATTATCTGCAGTACCTATTTTACCTTGTTATTATATTATGTATATATAGCTGTATAAATGTGTGTAACGACTCTGATATATGATTTTTTTCAAAATTTCCGAAGGCGGAGTTGCAGATGCAAGAAGTAAGTAATGTTGTCGTCCACAACTTGTCGGTATGTTGTGTTTCTCTTGCACATGTAAACTTTTAAATTAAAAATATATACAATGATCAATTTTTTGGCTTTATCTGCTTTGCAGCCAGGAATGGTAACGACAGACCTTCTCATGTCAGGTGCCAACACAAAGCAGGTTTGATTTATACAAAACATTATTCTTATTTCTTCATCTACTACATGTTTCTTTTCCCTAGAAATGAAATTTTGTGTCATTGCAGGCCAAGTTTTTCATCAATGTTTTGGCAGAACCAGCAGAAGAGGTAACATTCTATGAACCTAACTTTTGTTTGACCCAGTAATTATCAGTTTGTCCTTACAATAATAGGTCTTAAAAAATATCTGAATAATTGTTACTTATTTGTATTACGGAGTATTAAATTTACTAGTATTTAAGCACACTCATGTTGCTTCTGTATGATATGTTGAGCATGTGCAGGTTGCAAAGTACCTTGTCCCAAATATCAGGTCCATACCAAGCAGGGGATCAACAAGGCCGACTTACATTCGTTTCCTTACGGGATTGAAAGCTTACTCCCAAATATTTTCCGTAAGCACTACCAACTGATCATTACTTATAATATTGTTTTCCTTGACCTGTTACAATCCCACTTCAACTAATTTCATTGTTAGTTGCATTCCTAATATATGCTTAGTTGTTCTTAGAGTAAAAGATTTTCTGGTCATACTACAGTTTATTCACTTGATCATTCTACCTAGTATCCAGATAGTCTATAGTTCAATAGTTCTATTTCCATCAAACAACGATAATGAGCTTTAAGGTAACATCATTTAGCAAGGATAAAAATAATGAAACCACCCTCATTTGTTTGGCCAGAAGTTGGACAACAAAAGTTAGTGGATCATAAGGTACAATGACATACTAAAATGAACCAAATGTATTTGACTCGGACTATATGAGGGTATTCTGCATGATTGGTTTAAAAAGCATGATGGCCGAAGATTTTGGTGTCAGAAATGTTGCTTGAAATATGCATAACGATGCATTTGTGAACCTTTTGGTTCCTGCAGAGACTGGCTTTTGGAGCTAGAAGGAATAGATACTTGGTTGAAGAGTGATGTAAATTAGTCAGTTTGTGGAGTTTGTCATCAGAAGTTCACCATATGTACAAAATTAGCAACTAAACTAAAAACTTCAGTTGTTCCAACTTACAACTAAGGGTCATTTGAACTGTATGGGGATATATAATTCTAAACTGATTTCAGTTCTATTTTCACAGTCTATCAAAATTTAGACAGTTTTGTCTTCGTCTCACGGTACATGCATGTTATTAGTTATTTTTTTACACACTTATTCAAGATTAGTTTAGACATAGAAATATAGAATTATAAGAAGTTAATCGTATAAGAGAAATCGCATGAGGATTATCTTAGATATATTTGTTTATTTTAGTTAGATAATATTGAATATTAAAATTTTGTAAGTTACAACTAATAACTTTCATTATATTTTATATTTAATTTAATTTAATTTAATTTAATATTAATATATAATATAATATATAAAATTTCTACTATTCTACCGTCACTTAATTAAAGTAATTTTGAAAAATTGCGCTCCAACGTTCAAAACAGAGACTTGGGGAACTCGTGAAATCATGCCCATGTGAATCTATTGAAAGTCAAGCTCCCCCTCATTTTTAAAACCTTTTTTACTTTTCAACCCTTCTTTTTGCTATATTTCCAATTTCAACCCACCAAAATTCATTTCTGCTTCTTAATAAAACCACATAACAAACCAATACTTACACCTAACGTTGTTGTACTCGGTTTGGACGTCCTAAAGAGTACTCGGTCGAGGCGGGGAGTACTCAACGAGTACTCGGATTAGACTTTTTATTTTACATTATGTGTAAATATAGAATAGAAAGTAAAAACTCCAATTTTAATTAGACTAAAAAGTAAAAATCTTAATTTTAAAACATATTATTGTTGACCGAGTTAGTCCGAATTTGACCGAGTTATTTTGAGTTTTTTCCGTTGACCGACTTTTTATCCCGAGTTAGTCAGACTCGTCTCGGATCAAGCCCGATCCACGAGTATTCTCCGAGTACTCGGCCGAATTGACCGTGTTTTACAACCCTGGACCCAAAAATCTAAGTAACCTACAATCTATAAGGGACTATTTTCGTTGAAAGTAAAGTAAAATGATACAAATAAAAAGTATCTCAAAGTATAAGGGTGTAAAATGTAACCATACCAAATTGTAATCACAATTCTTCTTCTATTGTCCTGTCCTTGTTACCACTATAAATAAGAAAACATTCTTCATTAACAATATCATATCGTTCTCTTCTGTCACTACTTTTCATTCTTCCACTAACAAAACCATCATTATATCTTATTGTTTAAGTGACCATATACATTTAAACCAAATGTCTCCTTTTTGACATCCTTCTTCCTTCTCTTCACACTTACATAAAACCTTGAGATACATTCTTTTTTCCTTCAAGACCTCATTTTTTCTTAAAACCAAATCATACCCACATCAAAAAATGCAGATTTCTACATGGGTTTTCAAAATCTTGATCATTTTCTTAGTTTATGTTTCCGGGTTCTCACAAGCCCAAATTTGTTCTGAAGTTGATAGAGCAGCCCTTCTTGGGTTTAAAGCAAGAATCTTGAAGGACACTACTGGTATTTTGTCTTCATGGACCGGTAAAGATTGTTGTGCAGGAGATTGGGAAGGTATTCAATGTAATCAAAAAGGAAGGGTGACTCAAATTTTGTTACAAGGGCCATCTGATAAAGACACCGCCATTTTCATGAAGGGTACACTTTCTCCTACTTTAGGCGATTTAATGTTTTTGGAGGTTTTAGTGATTAGTGGGATGAAACGACTATCTGGGACTATCCCTTCGAGTTTTTCACGTCTTATACGTCTCACCCAATTTGTTTTAGACGATAATTCACTTGAAGGACCCATCCCTTCAAGTTTAAGCCAACTGTATTTACTCCAAACACTCTCACTTAGTGGCAACCGCTTAACTGGCCCAATCCCTCCTGCTTTTCGAAACCTAAATAACCTTGTCCAACTAAATTTAGCACGAAACTCACTCTCGGGTCCCATTCAAGTATCTTCAGTAAACTTAGCCAGTTTGCAGTATCTTGATTTGAGTTACAATATGTTATCAGGTTCAATTCCTGTCGTGTTAGGACACCTTTCAAAATTGACTTTTCTTGACCTTTCCAATAACCGATTGTCTGGTCAGGTACCTGATTCATTGTGCAACTTGGTCAACCTTCTTGACCTGTCTTTAAACAACAATCTGTTAACGGGTCCCGTCCCAGCCCGCATAGGCCAGCTCAAGTCTCTTACGACTCTCTCGTTAGGTTTCAATCAGCTCGTTGGTCAAATCCCAGAATCCATCTCGCAATTGCACAACTTGTGGTACCTTAACTTATCCAGAAATGCACTTTCTGATCCTTTGCCTAATGATGCCTTATTTAAAGGGGTCTCTTCATTATTGTCTGTAGACCTATCTTACAATAAGTTCGATCTAGGAACCGTTCCAAAGTGGATTACGAACAGACAGCTGTCAGATGTTAATTTGGCAGGATGTAATCTCAAAGGGGTTTTACCAATCTTCACAAGACCAAATTCACTCACTTCTATAGACTTTTCTGACAACCGTTTTACAGGAGGGATATCGGGTCTCTTTCAAAAGATGCCTAGTTTACAAAAAGTCAAATTGTCAAACAACCAACTCAAGGGAAATATATCAGATATCAAACTGCCAAGTGGACTCGCGTTACTGGACCTCCACTCAAATCAACTTTCAGGGTCACTCTCAGGACTTCTGACATCAGCAGGCGTGTTGTTGGAGACCGTTGACTTGTCCAACAATCAAATCAGGGGCAACATTCCTAGTAAAATTTCAAAGCTTGTTAACCTCAAGAAATTTGTCGTTTCAAGAAATCATATAACGGGTACAATCCCTCCAAGTTTGGGTGATCTGTCGAAGTTAGGTTGGCTAGATTTATCCATTAACTCAATCGGAGGAAAAATACCAACAAGTTTGTTGACGATTAGACAGCTAAGGCACGTTAACTTCAGGGCAAACAAGTTATGTGGAGAAATCCCTCAAGGAAGACCATTAAACATCTTCCCGTCATCTGCTTATGCACACAATCTTTGCTTATGTGGCAAGCCACTGCCACCTTGTAAGCAAATTTAAACCAAGCAGTGGCTTGGGTTGGGCTGGGCCAGTAGAACGCTGACTCATTATACACATCAGAACTGCTCGACAAGAATTAAAAGATTATTTGTCTTTTTTGCTTAATTAAGTTTATCCGCTTAAGCATTAGATTAGATGGTGTCATCAATCGTCTAAAGCAATAAATCATGCTAGAACTGCAGCAATATGTTTGTTGATTCAAACTGGAATAGAAATCACGAACTTTTTGAGTACTTCTATACTACGAGTACTACTTTTTATTATGATCGTCTGAAAAATTCTATAATGCAAAATTATACATACAGAAAACAATAAAAGTCATGCTATTTGATTACATTCATCATCACATACCACTACAGCCTAACTAAATTCATTCCTTGAGGCTGAAGAACCTTCATTATCATCATTATCATTTGATTCTCCATCCTGTAAAGAGGGGAAAACAGATCATGTTCATCAAGTGGGCAACACAATAAAATATACAAAAACATAAAAAAATGATATATACTAAAGGTGGCAGAACCTAAAGTTGAGAACTTAGATATATTCCACACAGCCTTCAAAAAAAAAAAAAAAAAAAAAAAAAAAAAAAATCTTTTTTTGAAATCCATACAGTTTAAAGATAATTTTGCTTCATTTCTTACTTTCGTAGTACAACGCACAAGGAAAGGCTGTTTTAAAAAGTAATGTGGATTTAAACTGCATATTAAACACAGGAAGAATCGAAGACGAATACTAGTCAAACACATATTTAAAAGGATAAAATTAGCTGAAGTTGCTATTAGAAGAAAAAGTGATATGTTTTTAGGCTATTTTTGAGTCTGTTTTCTATCATCCCGAAAAAATCAAATGCCATCATTTACAAAATAATTACTCTTAATACCCAACTTCAGGCTTTAACTCGTTTCAAATAGTTTTCATTACCACGACATTCTTCATCTCACGGATACATACAAAGTTCTTGAAACCCGACCCCAAACCGATTAGCCTTAACCTTATTCGGCTCTGTTAGATTATTGACTTAGACAACCTGATAAATCCCACTCGTATCATGTGATACCCGATTAACCTGACAGAACAGCACCTTAATGTACGCATCCATATCAAATATTCATTCTATCCCTTATTAAGTGAAATTTGTCCATTTTAGATCCTTAACATGTTTTGTCAATGTAACGAAGGTTAGAATACTGATCAAGCATAAAAGTGGAGCTTGAGTGCAAGTAGGTTGGATCGATTCGTTACACTCCGTGGATTACGTGGATCCCGTTAACTTGTATTGAACGAAGTTAAGGGTGGTGTGAATTGGCTTAAAGAAGATAAATTTGTTATCTTTCCTTGAAATTAGGGTTTCTAGGGTTTGTAAGATGAAGGTTTATTTGGAGGTGCTTGAAAGGAAATGATGAACATACCCTTGTATTTATAGTGATGCTATGATCAACATGGTGGGCAAGTTTTGCCACGTGGCATCATCTGGTGATGCCAGTGGATAGATGCGGCTAATTGCCCTTGCGCGTGGGTCCTCTACGCTGACGTGGACCAATGGGTGTGCATGGATTAAACCCTTGTCTGCGCCTGGGAGACCACCACTATTGGTGGTGGTATGATTGTACAAGGTGGTCCTATATCAAGGGACACAAACCCTAGCTTAATGGGCTTGCATATACCTTGGGCCTTGTTATTGGGCTCCTGCATGAATGTTTTGGGCTCGATGGCCTTTCCCTGGTTTCACTTGGCAAGTCCAATAAAGGGCTTGCTACATGGTACACGATTAAGTCCCTCCAGTTTAGTTTGTTGTTGCCTGTGCCAGGAGGCTAAACTCGAACTTTATTTGTCGCTCCTGATTAGGACTTAAACATATCATGCAGATTAAAAGATATTTTCGACAGGGACGCCTTTAGGTCAGGGAGACGTGTCACTCTTGTCATGGTACCTCTCGTACAGGGGTACATGGCCGTTCCTAGACCACTTGCTTTTTGACTGATGGCGTCCCATCAGTTTCTTGAAAGGATGTATTCCTGACATGCATTTAATGCTCTTGACCTTTTGTATGCTCTTGGAACCCGTGCTGACGGCTGGAGTGGCTCGTCCTGTATTAAATGCGATGGACAGCCACACGCGCCTCCTGGATATCCCATCCTGTGCATACACGTGTACGCACTAGATGAAGGCCCATGGGCCTGCAACGGTTTATTTTTGCCTATAAAAAGCGAAATACCCTTGCATTTTTACCCCCGCGCTCTCATTTGCAATTATTTTCAAAAATACACTTCTGCTTCCTCTCTCTTTCTCCAGCAAGGGTTAACCGTTAATTTCGCGTTCTTTTGAGATCCCAGCGATTGTAGGTGCGTTTCTTATTTCCGATCCATTTTCCGTTTAATCGCTGTACTTTGATTATATCTCCTTGTTTTATATCTTTCAAAATAATTATGGAACCATCACCTTCCGCTGCAGTTAGCGCCCTTCAGGCCACCACATCGGTGGCTACTCCGCCCATCACCACCGCCGCTTCCCAATTTTTCAGTGGTTCTGTAGATACCTTTAAGAGTAGGATTAGAAGGAGTGATATATTATCTCTCGATGAGAGATTTCCCTGTATAGATCATTTTGAGGCCATTGCGCCTGCTCCTGAGCAGCACGCACACGCTCCACCTGCCGAAAAGGTTAATGTATATAAGCACTGGTTTGAGTTACGTAATTTTAGGCTTCCCCCCACACCTTTTCTTATATCCTTGTTAAACCATTACGGCATCGGTTTCTCTCAACTTCATCCCCTTGGCCTCCAAAAAAATAATGATGTTTGAGATGTATTGCCGCCTGCACAAGAAGGAGCCTTCCCTGCTATTCTTTAGCTCCCAGTTTACAATTACCAATTCTCATGAGAGTTGGTTTACGGTTGCCAAGTGCTCGAATGGGAGCTTTTGTGGGAAGAGGGTAGATGGCCTTAGGAACTGGAAGGACCACTTCTTCTTTGTGGATGACAAAGTACTTCCTTATGGTCAGGAAAAGCTGCTCGTGTGGGCTGATCCCCTGGCTCTGGGTAAAGCGAATGGGGGCCACAAAGAATACCCCCCTTTCTATAGATGCGGCTGACCCAGAGGTTGATAGGAATTTTTATCGCCTGTTATCCAAGGCCGGTGTGGTGATGAGGCCTTACCCGGAGTCTGTGCTTGCGATGGCCAATCTCAGCAGGAATTGGAATAGGAAGGATAGGGTTTTGGTGTGCAGGCGTAAAAACAAAGGTATGGGACGGAGGAGGTGTGCCTGATGGTTCCATGATTTTTTATCTTGTCCTTTTGTCTATATTTCTCACTTTACTTGCCTTATAAAACTTTTGTTTTGCTTGCAGTGATGGATATTAACTTTGACTTAGCCGAGGAGGACCCTGCTGGTATTGACGTTGGCCACGTCTCTATTTACAATCTCCCCGTCAACCCTGATGGGTCTACTGCTGAAACGCTCGCTCCCGGGACGGAGATCCCCCCTGACTTCTGAGTGATTGATAGTCTTGGAGCAAGTAAGAAAAAGATGGCTGCTGGGGGCGAGGCTCCGAAGAAGAAGGGGTGGAAGAGGATTGCCAAGGAGATCCATGAGGCAGATGTGTCCACCTTTGTCCCCATGTCTGACCAGGAGACAAGTACCAAGGAGACGGGTCAGTCAGGCGGGATGGACTAGGCTGGAAGATCCCTCTATACCCTTCATGATTCATCTGGTATTTATACACTTAACTTTTTCCTTGTATAACTTGATTTCCTCTCCTCATCATCTTAGTCTTATTACGCTCGAATTTGTTTTCAGATGAAGGAGGAGACGATGATGGCCTGGAGGTAAAGAAAAGGAGGAGGGTGCAACTGCAGATCAGTGGAGAGGCTGCGAGGAAGAGGGCTGCAGGGGGTAGTGATGACAGGGAGAAATCCCTGCAACTCTATGATAGCAGTTCCAACCTTTTCCTTCCTGACATGGACTTTAATGAAGATGATGACGCTACCGATTAACAGTTAAAACATGAAAAAAATAAAATATTTTATATTAGTCAAGCTCGAAGTTTATGCGAAAAAAAAAAGAAAAAGAACAAGCTTAGCATTCGAATGAAAAATTGTTGTGTTCCATCCTAACACCGAAATGACCCTAACTCAACCCCGCTAACATGTACAAGAACCCCATACCAACCCTACTTGCATTGATGTAGTTAAAAAAAACTCTCTCTAGCTTAATTTATATAAAATAGTAAGGTATCCGCGCAATACGGCGATACATTATACTTGAGACAATGGTAGTTGATGGCGGTTATAGTTTAAAAGTCAAATCGTCACTTTCATTGATTAGATTTTGAATTTCATTTTGGGTACATCAAAAGTTGTGTTTGTTTTTTTACGCTTGATTTTTGACATGGACAGAACCTCTTCATCGGAGCTAATGCTTTCAATATCAAAAATCTCATCATCAACCAGAAACGTATGATAATTTTTTTTTTTTGATTATTGAAAAACGGTTGATAAATATATGAAATGAAATATTTCAAAATGGTAGTTTAGAAGGACTTTGTGTTATAATTAATGAGAGAGGATTATATATTATTAGTTGATAAATACCTTAACAAAACCGAGAGGAGTATAAACGGTTGGAGCAGTGATATTACTTCTTGGTAGATCATTGGTGTTGTAACTTGAGCATTGACATTGACATTTTAGGTATTGTTGTTGTAATTAATCATAGTGTCAAATTATATGTGTTAAACTCTTAAAATATGGTTTGAGAATGCTATGTAATGTTGTTTATATGGAATAGACATTTTATGTGATTTCATTGTATGTAATAAATTTGACTCGGATACAAAAAGCAATATGTACACAAAGTGATAATGTGTAACACCCCCCGAAATTCACTGTTTAGCGGAAGCAGGTTTTGGGGTGCTACTAATCAAATATCACAGCACAAAGATAAAGCAAACGACATCTATATGCAACGTTTGTAAATTAGTTACATTCCATAGATATAATGTTTGAAAACTTAGTGTTTTCGTATACAAAAGTGTAGTCTCCTAGAGTCCACGCGTATAGCGGGAGATTCTATTACATAATCGAAATATACAAAAGATAATGCTAAGAATCTCCGTTAATGCAGTTGTGTTGAAATCATGCGACTCTAGCTATGTCCTGGAGTAATCCTACTCCATCTGTGTACCTGAGAATACATGCTAAAAGGGTCAACACGAATGTTGGTGAATCTCACAGGTTTGTAAGTAATATCAGTTTTGAAACACAAGATTTCATCAGTAGTGCCCATAGGCGTAAAATCAGTATTTGCAATCCAGCAAATGTAAAACCAGTATTTGCAATCCAGCAAATGTAAGTAAGTAAGTTATACCGTTGCCATGAGGCTCATAATCGAAGCTTAACCCGTAATTAATAAGTTTGCTCCCGTGACATGCTCGTAAATGAGCAAGCATCAGTAGCGAATAATTAGTCACCCGTTTCTACGTGTAAATCAGTACGTGACAGCGCTACTGCCCCGGGCGGGGAGGGTCATTTCCCTAATGGATCCATTAACTAGTGTTCGCGCTTAAGTCCATAACTAACGATATATGATGGAGAGACTTCTGTAAATAGTAAACAACTCATGCAATTCCGTTTGGTATAGTAAACAGTTTAGTACTTGTGTTCAAGAAAAAGTAGTAGCATGTTTCTCCCCCAATAAGATAAAACAGTAAAAGTGAGGCCGTAAGACTCACCTGAGTCTTGTAGTAATCAGTTGCAAATAGCAAGTAGTAAGTAAAGCAAGTAGGTTCTCCGAACCCGTAACCTTCAAATGCCTAAACATATGAGGATATGTAAGTATGTGTCTCGCGAGACGTTTCGTTTAGTTGTACACAACTAGTATATCCAGTGTTTGTCCGTATGTTTGTAATTGTTTGTTTGTTGGAAAACATGTTTGGCCCGTTGGTGATTTAGTTGAAATGTTAATCTCGACATATATATATTTGTTTGGAGTATTATGCTTGAAAAACATGTTTCAATGTCCCTTAGACGCTATATTGTATAATCGTTTGAAGTCCCAAATGTTTAACACTTAACTTGGAATTAAATTGTAAAACTGATGTGTTTTGCGACACCAATATGCGACACAAAAGTTTGTCGTGCGACACAAGTGTTGTGTCGCAGACGTCATGCGACACAAGGATACGACACAAGGACTGTGTCGCATCGGATACGATATGCTAAATTAATAGCGACATAGTGGTTGTGTCGTATAAAAATACGACATAATATGCGACATAGAGTGCGACACAGTATTGTGTCGCAAAATTTACGACACTAAAGGTTTGGTACGACACAACAGGCAAAATACGACATAGCATGCGACACAAGGCTTGTGTCGCATTGATGAACACCAACCCAGAAACCCAGAAACTGACGCGATTTCACAATCCAAAACTCAAATCTAACGTATTTTTAGGCTGTAAAATCATGTTTTCTTCATACATATGGACCATACTATGTTGTGTAAACATTATAACATCAAAACATTACACCAAATTGAATAGATCTAAGATTTTAGAAATTTCTTACTTTTGCAAATCGAGCTAGATCGAGGATGAAATGATGAAAACGGTTTTGATATCCTTGCTCCACTCGTGATGGTGATTCCGAATATGTGAATTTCGTGGGTTGATTTGTAAATCCGAAATTTTGGGTGGATTGGGTTGAGAGAGTTTTTGGAGAGTGTGTGTGTTTTATTTAAGAGAAAATGAGAGAAAGAGATGAGAGGGTGGTTGGTGTTGGCTGATCCAAAAGAGGAGGGAGGGAAAAACACTCCCTAAAACACAGTGTTTACTCCGTGTCCTAATCGATTAATCGTTTGTTTTTAGTTTTTAACCAAACAGTTATATTTTTAAAATGTAACTGGAGTATAAAAAAAATACCTTGAAATTAATAATAAAAACATTTGTCGAAATATTTAAATTATTAATTCGCGTTTAATACGTTTTTGCTAAAATATTTAAAATGTCGTCGCGATAATATAAATAATGTTCGTTCACTGTGTATTTTATATAATAAAATACGTTCTCATTATTTAGGTAAATTCATGTCACCAACGTCCAAGTAAACTGTGTCGGACTCCGTCCGGTTGATTCGTACGATTTAACCAAATCGCGTGCGTACATATAAATAAACCACCTTATATATATACAAATAGAGTCTGTAATTAGTCCTATTACATACTAATTACAACTAGTTACAAATAATTAGGCATAATTAATTATCCTAATTAGGCAGGTGTTACATTCTCCCCTTGTTAAAGAAATTTCGTCCCGAAATTAGCTCGAATGTACGGACGGTGCTTTGTCTGGGAAGAGATGTGGGTATTTCTGTCGCATTTGGTCTTCCCTTTTCCCAGGTGAATTCAGAACCACGTCTAGAATTCCACATGACTTTTACGATGGGAATACGATTCTGTTTCAATCGCTTGACCTCGCGGTCCATGATTTCCATAGGTTCCTCGACAAAATGAAGTTTATCATCGATTTGAATTTCGTCGAGCGGTATAATCAGTGTCTCGTCAGACAGACATTTCTTCAAGTTAGAAATGTGGAATGTGTTGTGAACGCTGCTAAGCTCAGCAGGAAGTTGCAGGCGGTATGCCACTGGACCAATCCTTTCAAGGATTTCGAATGGTCCGATGTATCTAGGGTTTAGTTTGCCTCGTTTTTCGAATCGAATGACACCCTTCCACGGTGCCACTTTGAGAAGTACCTTGTCCCCTACCTGGAACTCAAGGTGTTTGCGTCTCACGTCATCATAGCTTTTCTGACGATCACGTGCGGCTTTCAGCCGGTTTTGAATACCAATGATTTTCTCAGTAGTTTCGTGAATGATTTCTGGACCCGTGAGTTGGGAATCTCCTAACTCAGTCCAACAGATAGGTGATCGGCAATTACTCCCGTAGAGTGCCTCGAAGGGTGCAGCCTTAATGCTGGTATGGTAACTGTTGTTGTACGAGAACTCGCACAACGGTAAATGATTTTCCCAAGAAGTACCGAAGTCAACTACGCAGGCTCGTAGCATATCCTCCAGTGTTTGAATAGTTCGCTCACTTTGGCCATCGGTTTGCGGGTGATAAGCAGTACTCATATCCAGACGAGTACCAAGAGATTTCTGTAGTGATTGCCAGAAGTTAGAAGTAAAACGGCTGTCCCTATCCGAAATGATCGAGATAGGTACACCGTGTCGCGAGATGATTTCTTTGACGTAGATGCGAGTCAGACGCTCCATCTTGTCGGTTTCCTTGATGGACAGAAAATGAGCAGATTTTGTGAGACGGTCCACAATCACCCAAATGGTATCGCAACCACTCGAAGTTTTTGGTAGTTTGGTAATGAAGTCCATGGTAATCTGTTCCCATTTCCATTGAGGAATTTCAGGTTGTTGGAGCAATCCCGAGGGTCTTTGGTGTTCGGCCTTGACTTTGGAACAGGTTAGGCATTTACTGACGTACTTGGCGATGTCAGCTTTCATCTTAGGCCACCAATACAACCCTTTGACGTCGTGATACATCTTGTCAGATCCAGGATGTATAGAGTATCGAGATTTGTGAGCTTCAGCCATCACCAATTCTCGCAAGTTTCCGAACTTGGGTAACCACACCCGGTTAGAGAAATATCGAGTCCCATCAGGTTTGATTTCGAATTGTTTATCCAAGCCTCGTAAGGCTTCATTTTTCAGGTTTTCATCGCTGAGTGCTTCGAGCTGGGTGGTAAGGATTTGAGAAGGGAGCTCGTTACGAATTGTCATAGAAAGTGCTCGAACTCGAAGGGGTTTCACTCGTTCTTTTCGGCTTAAGGCATCGGCAACTACGTTAGCCTTGCCCGGATGGTATTTGATCTCGCAATCGTAGTCACTAAGCAACTCAACACAACGACGTTGCCTCATGTTTAGATCTTTCTGATCGAATATGTGTTGGAGACTTTTGTGATCGGTAAAGATAGTGCGTTTCGTACCGTAGAGATAATGTCTCCAGATTTTCAATGCGAAGACCACGGCACCTAACTCGAGGTCGTGGGTCGTATAATTTTTCTCGTGAATTTTTAGTTGTCGTGAGGCATAGGCAATGACTTTTTCCCGTTGCATTAACACGCAACCAAGTCCTTGGTGTTAGGCGTCGCAATAAACTACGAAATCATCGGTGCCCTCGGGTAAGGACAAGATTGGTGCACTGCAAAGTTTGTGTTTCAATAGCTGGAAAGCTGACTCCTGTTTATCAGTCCAATCGAACTTCTTATCTTTCTGAGTCAGTGTTGTTAAGGGAACAGCTATTCTTGAAAAGTTTTCAATGAATCGGCGGTAATAACCAGCAAGACCTAAGAATTGTTTCACTTCGGTTGGAGTGGTCGGTGACTCCCAGCCCTTGATTGCTTCAATCTTGGCAGGATCAACATGAATTCCTTGGCTGTCAATCACGTGTCCGAGGAATTGAACGGTTCGAATCCAGAACTCACACTTAGAGAATTTGGCATATAACTCTTCGTGTCTAAGGAGTCCTAGAATGGTTTTCAGATGTTGAGCATGTTCCTGCTCATTGCGAGAGTAAATCAGGATGTCGTCGATAAACACAATGACGAATTTGTCAAGATACGGTTTGCACACCCGATTCATAAGGTCCATGAATACGGCCGGTGCGTTGGTTAAACCGAATGGCATTACTTGGAATTCGTAATGCCCGTAACGAGTTCGGAAGGCTGTCTTTGGAATATCATTGTCGCGGACTCGGAGTTGATGATAACCTGACCGTAGATCAATCTTTGAGTAAACACTTGATCCCTGGAGCTGGTCAAATAGGTCATCGATTCTAGGAAGCGGGTACCGATTCTTTATGGTTAGCTTATTCAGCTCTCGGTAATCGATACACATGCGGAAAGATCCATCTTTCTTTTTCACGAATAAGACCGGAGCTCCCCAAGGCGAGGAACTTGGTCGAATAAATCCTCTGTCCAGGAGTTCCTGTAGTTGGTTAGACAACTCCTGCATTTTGGATGGTGCTAGACGGTAAGGGGCTCGTGCCACGGGTGCAGCTCCTGGCACAAGTTCGATTTGAAATTCAATTTGTCTAGGTGGTGGAAGTCCGGGAAAATCCTCAGGAAAGGCTTCCGGGAAATCCCGCACGATTGGAACATCCTCAAGTCGCTTCTCTTCCGACTTCTTCTCCGTTACATGTGCGAGGATGGCTTGATACCCTTTTCGTAGATATTTTCTAGTTTTGAGGCAGGATACAATATTCAGATTCCGTCTGCCGGTCTCCCCTTGTAGGACTAAGGTTCCACCGGAGACAAGAGGTATGCGAACAAGTTTGTCATAACAGATGATTTCAGCTCGGTGCTTGGATAACCAATCCATACCGACAATAATATCGAAGCTGCCGATCTCGACAGGGATTAAATCAATGGGAAACGTGTCGTTCGTAAGGTTAAGTGTACAGTTGCGTATGATGCTATCAGTCTCAATCAGTCTGCCGTTAGCTAATTCTACAATGTATTTAGCATCTAAGGCAGTGGGAGTTATATCAAGTAAAGGGCTAAATTTCTCAGAAATGAAACTTCTATCGGCACCAGTATCAAATAATACGGAAGCAGTAAGGTCATTGAGAAGGAACGTACCCGTCACGACATTCGGGTCTTGTCTGGCTTCCCCAGCCTTGATAACAAATGATCTGCCGCGAGCAGGGTTGTTGTTGTTTTTCAGCTTTGGGCAATCTTTCTTGAAATGCCCTGAATTTCCGCACCCAAAGTAGGCCTTTGGTGCATTAGTGTTGGGGGTAGGAATGTTGGTTCGGCAATCCTTGGCTAGGTGCCCGAACCGTTTGCAATTTGTGCAAGGGCAGGAACCGTCATGGTGACGATTGCATTTGGGACAGTAGGGCTTGTTTCCCACGTACCCCTTCTTTTCGGTAGTCCCCGATGAATAAGCCTTAACAGACTCAGGCTTCTTGTTGGTGAGTTGGTTTGATGAGTTGGGGTTTCCTTCCCATTTGCGTTTGTTGTTTGTAGATGGGGTTGAAGTTGTGCCACGGCGGACAGAATTTGCCGTTAGCTCATGAGCCATACGAATGGCGCTCTGAATAGTACCCGGTTTGGATGAAGTCACCAGGTCTTGGAGTCTCTCGGGAAGTCCATCGACGTATTTCTCGATCTTCTTGTACTCAGGATCGACCATGGTTGGGCACAGAAGTGCTAGTTGGTGGAAACGGTTGGTGGAAACGGTTGGTGGAAACGGTTGGTGTACCCGGTGATATCATCACCTTGCATCTTGTGGTTCCAGAATTCCAACTCTAGTTGTTTCAATTCATCCCTGGGGCAGTACTCGCCCCTCAACATCTCCTTCAGCTCCTCCCACGGGAGTTTGTAAGCATTAGCAACACCCACAGTCTGGGCATTGGTGTTCCACCAGGTGAGTGCGGTGTCAGTAAAAGTACTAACGGAGAACTTAACCTTGTCTCCCTCCGCACAGTTGCAGATAAGAAATACAGATTCGACTTTCTCGATCCAGCGTACTAGACCGATAGCTCCCTCAGTACCTGCAAAGTTCAGAGGTTTGCAGTTCTGGAAGTCTTTGTAAGAACAGGGTTTGGGTTGTGGTCCATTAGTAGCTGTATCTTCGCTACCAGGAGTCGATGTTCGGGTAGCTAGGGCTTGGGCCACACTAATGGCAATCAGACCCGCAATTTCGGCTTCACTGAGGGTAATCTGTCGACGAGGAGGCATGATGCTGAACAAGAAAAGAACAAGGAAAGAGGAATAAGATATTTGCATGAAATTATGATATGTCACAAGTGCAAATGATGAGATACACGATAACAGTACGAAGTGACAATCACATTTCATTTAGATAAACAAGTTGAATACAAGGTACGGGTTTCGAAAAGATTACAGAGTAATAGTAGTACAAAAGTGCCGGGAATTGTTACATCCGGTTGGATTACATAGGCCCTAATAAAGTAGTTAGTTGGTTACAAGTTACAGACTGATCTAATCTTGATGCAGATTAATTTGTTCCATCAGTGCGACAAGGCGGTCCACGGTTTCTGCTAGTCTGTTGGTTTGCCTGGCGTTGTCTTCAACCAAGGCCAGTCGTTGTACTAATGCTCGAGAGTGATCCTCAGTCTCCTGTGAACGCAGTTCACATTCCTCTAGTCGGTTTCTTATGAGTTCATCCGCGCCTAATTCAGCGGTCATTGAATCCTGAATTATGCTTACGGAGAGGCTGGTATCTTCTTGTTCTCGCTGGAGTTGGGATATGTGATCAAGTGCTTGACGAAGCAGGTAGGTCATTCGGTGTTGTTCCCGTTCGAGATGTTCGAGCCTTTGCTCCTGACGACGAAGTTGGGTAGCCAACACTGGCATCGTGAGATGTGCTGAGTTCTGAGAGTTATGAACAGAATAGGGGCTGGTTCGAGGTGACCTTGTGTTCCTCCTGGCTACTCGTGGGTTTCGTGACCCATGTGAGTGAGAGTGTGACGGATTAGGTGGTGTGTTTTCCATTCCTGTGGCAGAGTGTAAGTAAGACGAGGCTAATATATATAAGTATATAATATCCAACCTAGTGTCTAGCACGTATCAAGTAATGGTCCGGTTCTCTCGTGGTCAGAGTCAACTAACGCATTCCTGTTCAACATAACCATTTCAGACCTCACATCATCTTTCCTTAATTGTACATAGTTGATCAAGCTATGTTAAATTAAAGTCGTATGATGTAATTCCTGAACCAATCATGCCTAGTAAGGAAATTCTGCCTAACGGTCATAGTCTAGGCCCACTAAATGCAACCTAGTTCACTATAACCTTAGGCTCTGATACCAATCTGTAACACCCCCGAAATTCACTGTTTAGCGGAAGCAGGTTTTGGGGTGCTACTAATCAAATATCACAGCACAAAGATAAAGCAAACGACATCTATATGCAACGTTTGTAAATTAGTTACATTCCATAGATATAATGTTTGAAAACTTAGTGTTTTCGTATACAAAAGTGTAGTCTCCTAGAGTCCACGCGTATAGCGGGAGATTCTATTACATAATCGAAATATACAAAAGATAATGCTAAGAATCTCCGTTAATGCAGTTGTGTTGAAATCATGCGACTCTGGCTATGTCCTGGAGTAATCCTACTCCATCTGTGTACCTGAGAATACATGCTAAAAGGGTCAACACGAATGTTGGTGAATCTCACTGGTTTGTAAGTAATATCAGTTTTGAAACACAAGATTTCATCAGTAGTGCCCATAGGCGTAAAATCAGTATTTGCAATCCAGCAAATGTAAAACCAGTATTTGCAATCCAGCAAATGTAAGTAAGTAAGTTATACCGTTGCCATGAGGCTCATAATCGAAGCTTAACCCGTAATTAATAAGTTTGCTCCCGTGACATGCTCGTAAATGAGCAAATATCAGTAGCGAATAATTAGTCACCCGTTTCTACGTGTAAATCAGTACGTGGCAGCGCTACTGCCCCGGGCGGGGAGGGTCATTTCCCTAATGGATCCATTAACTAGTGTTCGCGCTTAAGTCCATAACTAACGATATATGATGGAGAGACTTCTGTAAATAGTAAACAACTCATGCAATTCCGTTTGGTATAGTAAACAGTTTAGTACTTGTGTTCAAGAAAAAGTAGTAGCATGTTTCTCCCCCAATAAGATAAAACAGTAAAAGTGGGGCTGTAAGACTCACCTGAGTCTTGTAGTAATCAGTTGCAAATAGCAAGTAGTAAGTAAAGCAAGTAGGTTCTCCGAACCCGTAACCTTCAAATGCCTAAACATATGAGGTTATGTAAGTATGTGTCTCGCGAGACGTTTCGTTTAGTTGTACACAACTAGTATATCCAGTGTTTGTCCGTATGTTTGTAATTGTTTGTTTGTTGGAAAACATGTTTGGCCCGTTGGTGATTTAGTTGAAATGTTAATCTCGACATATATATATTTGTTTGGAGTATTATGCTTGAAAAACATGTTTCAATGTCCCTTAGACGTTATATTGTATAATCGTTTGAAGTCCCAAATGTTTAACACTTAAATTGGAATTAAATTGTAAAACTGCTGTGTTTTGCGACACCAATATGCGACACAAAAGTTTGTCGTGCAACACAAGTGTTGTGTCGCAGACGTCATGCGACACAAGGATACGACACAAGGACTGTGTCGCATCGGATACGATATGCTAAATTAATAGCGACATAGTGGTTGTGTCGTATAAAAATACGACATAATATGCGACATAGAGTGCGACACAGTATTGTGTCACAAAATTTACGACACTAAAGGTTTGGTACGACACAACAGGCAAAATACGACATAGCATGCGACACAATGCTTGTGTCGCATTGATGAACACCAACCCAGAAACCCAGAAACTGACGCGATTTCACGATCCAAAACCCAAATCTAACATATTTTTAGGCTGTAAAATCATGTTTTCTTCATACATATGGACCATACTAAGTTGTGTAAACATTATAACATCAAAACATTACACCAAATTGAATAGATCTAAGATTTTAGAAATTTCTTACTTTTGCAAATCGAGCTAGATCGAGGATGAAATGATGAAAACGGTTTTGATATCCTTGCTCCACTCGTGATGGTGATTCCGAATATGTGAATTTCGTGGGTTGATTTGTAAATCCGAAATTTTGGGTGGATTGGGTTGAGAGAGTTTTTGGAGTGTGTGTGTGTTTTTTTTAAGAGAAAATGAGAGAAAGAGATGAGAGGGTGGTTGGTGTTGGCTGATCCAAAAGAGGAGGGAGGGAAATACACTCCCTAAAACACAGTGTTTACTCCGTGTCCTAATCGATTAATCGTTTGTTTTTAGTTTTTAACCAAACAGTTGTATTTTTAAAATGTAACTGGAGTATAAAAAAAATACCTTGAAATTAATAATAAAAACATTTGTCGAAATATTTAAATTATTAATTCGCGTTTAATACGTTTTTGTTAAAATATTTAAAATGTCGTCGCGATAATATAAATAATGTTCGTTCACTGTGTATTTTATATAATAAAATACGTTCTCATTATTTAGGTAAATTCCTGTCACCAACGTCCAAGTAAACTGTGTCGGACTCCGTCCGGTTGATTCGTACGATTTAACCAAATCGCGTGCGTACATATATATAAACCACCTTATATATATACAAATAGAGTCTGTAATTAGTTCTATTACATACTAATTACAACTAGTTACAAATAATTAGGCATAATTAATTATCCTAATTAGGCAGGTGTTACATAATGCATATATTTTTGGTTTGGCTTTAATATTATCATTTCGATTAGTATAACAAATTCGATAAAGGAAAGATTAACATGATTTATACCGAGTAATTGTAATTGTATCACATGTTGATGTGACGACATATCATGAACGAAAGACCATAGATTCAATCTTTATCATTTGACTAATTTGCTAGCTACAATGTATCATAGAACTTTGTTAGCCAGAACCTATATCTATTATTTATAGTACCTTTGCAAAAATAATCTTGTAATTGATTAATGAAATTGATTAATGACCAGCTATATTATAGTATTGTTTGACCTTACCATATTATGTAAGATATTTATGAATTAAAAAGATTAAATTTTCATAATTTTTATTGTAGGAAATATAATATAGGGGCAATTTTGACATTTGTATGTGTTGAGTATAATTTAAAGACAAAAGGAAGAGATGATTTATATATTGTAGAGATAGAGATAGAGATGTAGAGATAGAGATGAAAGAAAACGGTACATAAGTATGTCTAGTATAGCCGTATAGGTGCTTATAAACTCCAACTAGGGTATCCGTTAATTACTGCTGTATTATTTTATGCACAATTGTAATAGTAATTTATTAAACTAAGAAGATCTTATAGTAGCAAAAAAGTGTTAACTTATCATTTTGTCAAAAAATATATCTAATCTAAATGTAAAAGCATAATAATATAAATTTTAGAAAGGGTTTTCTTTTCAAAGTGCATTATACTTTACCTATTTTATTATTGTATGACACAAACTTTCATTTGTTTTATTGTGAATTTGTCAATTCCGTTTATTGTATGTATACTTTCATTTTTTAGCATTCTATTATATGTACGAGGAAACATACAATAGAATACTATATGTAACACCCTGTAATTGGACCCAGTAGAATCAGGTATTTATTTAAATTTAAATACGTACATTTAATTGTTTGAATATGTTTGATTGTGAAATAAATAGGTAAATAAGTCTCAGGAGATATTGTGGCTAGTAAAATATTAGTTGTTTTAAATAATCTTAGACGACGGTAAAATAAAACAATTTTCTCGCAACTAGTAATTAGGTTCCAGACAATAGATCAAAAGGTGGTATAATATGGTACTGTAACTTAAATGGGCCGGTTTAATAAAAAGGAGGGGATCGATCTTATTTTCCCCAATCCCTCATTTCACCTAGTTTTGATACCTAAAAGAAAACCTAGCTAAAACCATTACCAAATCAAAAGCTTAAATCGAAACGATTGAAGAATGGAAGCTTAAATCTTTGTTAAGATCACCATCCTCATCTCTTTGTATTCTTTATCTTGTAAGTGATATTTTATATATAATGAGTTTTAGGTAAATTATTGATTGTTATGATTTGAAGTTTGATGAGCTAAATAGATGGTTGCATATCGATTAGATGATGATGATTGAACTTCTTGCACTTGATTTCATGATAAAACATGATAGATTTAGTGAGTTTTAGTTTGAATGAAAATAGTTAGGTTATAAGTGGTTTTGATGATTGGTGAAGAATTGTTGTTTGAATCATGATTGTAAGTTGTTATTAGGTGTTATGGTACATTGAAATTGATAAAAATCTGAGTTACAAGTTGAGTTTGGTTGATTTTGTGTCTTTTGGTTCGAGCTGAAATGTGCAGGAAAACCTGCAATTTTCGTGCAGATCCTTAATGGGAATCCGGACGGATTCATAGGAATCCGGACGTATTCCCGGGAATACGGCGGATTCCCTGGCGTATTCGAGAACGGATTGCTTAAAATAAGTTCTGACTTGGAAATTGATCGGGAATACGGCGTATTCATCTGAATCCGGCCGGATTCAAGTGAATACGGACGTATTCAAGGGAATCCGGGCGGATTCCCACTGCAGATCAATGCATTATCTTTTTACTAATTATGATTATATATCTATGTGTGTATTGTATCTATTATATAATACATGTTTGAGTTGCAAGTTAGGAGTAGGTGAATTGATTGTTTTCTTAACAATGTGCATTTATATTTCGTTACTAATTCGAGTGTTTTAACGTGATTTCAGACAAGGTGAAGACTCAGTGAAATTAGTCACTTGAGTAACTGAAGTTAAAGTGGACAGGTGAGTGGACTTTGATCTTTCACTATGTTTGGTGCACACTCATGTGGTTACTTCAAGTGTTAATTATGCATTCTTGTGTTAAGGCATATTGTGAATTAGAAGCAAGTGTTAAGAAACCTATTGGTGATTGTGTTAAAGAGGTCAATTTTTGTTGGACGTTTTACTACAGGTTAGTCAACACGAGAGTTGTGAACATGTGTTGTGAATGGAGCTTGTGTTGACTAAAGGTAGCAAATCGTTATCGGTTAACCACTGTATTGGCCTGCAGTTGGTGTAAGTGTCGCTTGGTGGGCCACCGCGGCTGAGGGTGCCACAAGGGCCACCGATCCTCTAGTGATGTTGAGTCAATGTGTCAATTGTTGTAGACTCATAGTGTTAAACTAAGTGTAGTGTTGGTGATGAGTTAACTCACTTAGCTTCGTGCTAATCCCTCGTTGTTTACTCCTTGCAGGTTAATATATTTTGTTCAGGGCGGGTCTTGGAGTAAATTGAAGGAATGTTCGACAATGATGAAACTCTGATGACTTTTGTACTAATTCAAATGTTTTATTAAAGTAACGCCCATTTAATTGTGTAGTTGTATAACGAAATAATTATGTAAATGATTATGTATATTTTGGTTAATCCAAGGTTATATATATATGGGATATTGCTTCCGCGATGTTTAAAAAAAAAAAAAAATGTGATCTAAATATGAGGGCGTTATAAGTTGGTATCAGAGCTTAGATTTGGGCGAATTGAACAACTTAGAGTGTTTAATCCCAAATCTAGTGTCAAGTTTTCAAACATTCCGGGTTGTGGGATTAGCTACAGTGTGAAATGTGTTAGTATGTTAGTACTAACAATTAACAAGTGTTGAGATGTGTTGTAATACAGATGGCAGAAAATGAGCAACCACCCCGTACTCTCTATAATGTCTCGACTGTTCACTCCGCTCCAGAAGATGAGGATCATAATGGTACTTCAAATCCGGTAAATACAGAAGTTGAAACTAGTCAAGATTATATACTAAGATTAGAGAACAGGGTAGTCGAACTTGAGAGAGAACGTGCAGGGTCATCTTAGAGATCCATTCCTATTTATTCGCATGTTGCTACTACTACTCCTCCCATTACAGCTTCTACTCGGATTCCGGTTACTTTTCCTCATGTTTCGCAACAACAACAGCAGGGTTATGATTTTCAGTCATCAATGCCGTTTCCTTCTTTTGGATCGACTGGTTATCAGGCACAGTTATTTCCACCTTTTCAGTTGCCGAAGAAAGGATGTTCTCTTAAAACCTTTATGTCTAGTAAACCATCCTCTTACTCTGGAAGTCCTGATCCTACGATTACCTTAGACTGGTTACGTGATGTGGAAAGGAAGTTAGAGGTTTGTCATTGTGATGATGAAGACAAAGTTCCATATGCTATCCAATTATTGAAAGGTGAAGCGATGTCGTGGTGGGATTTGATAACTGCTCATTTCAATCCACAATAAAGGAGTTCTATTAAATGGCAGGATTTTCATGCCGAAGTATGCAAACAATTCTGTTCGGAATATAATCTTGATCGTGTCAGACAGGAATTTATGGATTTACGGAAGACTGATGAGATGTCAATCGATGAACTTATCCGGCAATTTTCTGAGAAGTTAAGATTTGTGCAACAGTGGGTTCCGACTGAAAGAAATAAGATTAGTCATTTTGTGAAAACCTTACCTCCAGATTACCGTACCACTGTGAGAATGGCTAATAGTATTTCTCAGGCTTTTGAGTGGGCACGATCCGTGGATAGTGACGTTATGGCTAGGAGGTTGCAAAATAAAGAAAGGTATGCACAGAAACCGAAGAGTGATTCTTCTGGTAAAGGAAAACAAAGATGGCAACCTTCTCAATCAAGCAAGAAAACTAGTTATGGTGGTGTTCCGATGGATAATTCTTATTGTGCAAGATGTCGATCAAAGCATACCGGACCTTGTTCTATTCGGACATCTAGGTGTATGAAATGTGGGGTGTTGGGTCATAATGCGATTGATTGTACTTATCCAAATAATGTGTGTTGGACGTGTCACAAAGAGGGACATCGAGCGGGTGATTGTCCTGATGCAAGGAAGCAGGGTACGGGTGCGGTTAGAGGTTCCTCATCTTCTGGCCAGAAAAGGAAGATTCCACCAGCTGCTACGGGTCGAGCTTTCCGAATGACCGTGGATGATGCTGTGCATATTGATGACGTGATTACTGGTACTTTCCTTGTTAACTCTGTACCAGCCCATGTATTATTTGATTCTGGAGCAAATTGCTCGTTTATATCTGTGCAATTTTGTGATAAATTGAAATTGATGCCCTCTGTGATTTCTAATTCCTTAGAAGTTGAGGTAGCTGATGGTAAGACAGTTCCTGTTACCACATCGGTAGCCGGAGCTAGTATACAAATAGAGGATCATGAATTTCCAGTTTCTTTCTTATTGATGCAAATCCCTAGTTTTGATGTGGTTCTTAGTATGGACTGGCTGAGTCAAAACAAAGCCGACATCTCTTGTCATAAAAAGTTGATAAAAATCCCAGTTTCCAATCTATCATATGTGGTGGCGCGTGGGGAGCGTGCGAAGGGTAGTATTCCGGTAATATCCATGATGAAGGCTAGGAAGTCTTTAGTTAAGGGTTGTGAATCCTTTGTGGCCTATGTTGTAGATGTCAAAGTAGAAAAGAAATCCATTTCCGATATTCGGGTGGTTTCTGAATATTCGGACGTGTTTCTGGATGAATTGCCTGGTCTTCCCCCTGTAAGAGATGTAGAATACCAAATTGACTTAATTCCTGGTTCGTCTCCAGTAGCAAGGGCTCCTTATAGATTAGCTCCTTCCGAAATCCGTGAAATGATGGATCAAATTCAGGAATTGTTAGATAAGGGATTTATTAGGCCGAGTTCATCGCCGTGGGGTGCTCCCGTGTTGTTTGTGAAGAAGAAAGATGGTACTCTTCGTATGTGCATCGATTATCGGGAATTAAATAAGAGAACGGTGAAGAACAAATACCCGTTGCCCAGAATTGATGAATTGTTTGATCAATTGCAAGGATCCTCATATTTTTCAAAAATTGATTTGAGATCGGGATATCATCAAGTCAGAGTTCGTGAGGAAGATATTCCAAAAACCGCTTTTCGCACGAGGTATGGTCACTATGAGTTTTTGGTTATGCCGTTTGGTTTAACAAATGCTCCTGCAATCTTTATGGATTTAATGAATCGGGTGTGTCGTCCCTATCTTGATCAGTTTGTGATTGTGTTCATCGACGATATTTTAATTTATTCCAAGTCTGAAGCGGATCATGAAATGCATCTGAGACTGATACTTGAAACACTGAAAAGAGAGCAGCTTTATGCAAAGTTTTCGAAATGTGAGTTTTGGTTACGTGAGGTGCAGTTTTTGGGGCATATCATTTGCAAAGACGGGGTTAGAGTGGATCCATCTAAAGTGAAAGCTGTTATGAATTGGAATGCGCCTAAGTCTCCTTCAGAAATTAAGAGTTTCCTTGGATTAGCAGGATACTACAGAAAGTTTATCAAAGATTTTTCCAAAATTGCGAGTTCATTGACTAAGTTAACTCGGAAGGATGTGAAATTTCAGTGGACTGAGCAACAAGAGGCAGCTTTTCAGACATTAAAGCAATTATTGTGTCAAGCCCCTGTTTTGGCATTACCTGATGGGTCGGATGATTTTATTGTTTATTGTGATGCATCGCATACCGGATTAGGTGGTGTTTTAATGCAAAGAGATCGTGTAATTGCGTATGCTTCAAGACAGCTTAAACCACATGAAAAGAATTATCCAACGCATGATTTGGAACTTGCGGCTGTAATTTTTGCCTTGAAGATTTGGAGACATTATTTGTATGGTACGAAATGTGTAATTTGCACGGATCATAAAAGCCTTCAGTACGTGTTTTCGCAAAAAGAATTGAATATGCGTCAGAGGAGGTGGTTAGAATTGATTAAAGATTACGATTGCGAGATCCGTTATCACCCGGGTAAAGCTAATGTGGTTGCGGACGCGTTGAGTAGAAATATTTCTAGTGACAAGGTTTGTTTCATGCGATTAGAGGTGTCCTCTGATTTGATTTCTCAGCTAAGAGTCGCACAGATGGAAGCTTTATTGGATGTAAATTTGAAATCTGAGATCATGTTGAAGCGAAAGGATTTGTTAGTTGATGATTCACGTGGGTTGAAAACCTTTCAGTCTCGGGTTTGGGTCCCATTAATTGGTGGACTTCGTGAATTGATTTTGACTGAGGTTCATAAATCGAGATTATCTATTCATCCCGGTAGTACAAAAATGTATAACAATTTGAAACCTCTTTATTGGTGGCCAACAATGAAAACGGATGTAGCTAGATTTGTGGAATCATGTCATATTTGTTCCCGAGTAAAAGCCGAGCATCAAAAGCCTTATGGTTCTTTGAAACAATTGGAGATACCCGAGTGGAAATGGGAACACATCACTATGGATTTTGTCACCAAGTTACCACGTACGTAGAAGGGCAACGATATGATTTGGGTTGTTGTTGATCGTTTAACTAAAAGCGCCCATTTTCTTGCGATCAGTGAAACCGCTTCTTTGACCCGTTTGGCTCAATTGTATATTAATGAGATTGTATCGAGGCACGGAATTCCATTATCTATTGTGTCAGATCGAGATTCCAGATTTGTGTCAGGCTTTTGGCAGAATCTTCAGAAAGAGTTAGGTACTCGAGTTAATCTTAGTACTGCATATCATCCTCAGACAGATGGACAGTCAGAAAGAACCATTCAGACTCTCGAGGATATGTTGAGGGCGTGCATATTGGAGTATGGGGGTTCGTGGGACTCTCACTTACCCTTGGTGGAATTTGCGTATAATAACTCGTATCATTCTAGCATTGGCATGCCGCCATATGAAATGCTTTATGGACGTCGTTGTCGAACGCCGACTTGTTGGTTAGAGGCGGGAGAAAAACAGTTTGCGGGTCCCGATATTGTCCAGATTACGGCTGATAAAGTTGCTATAGCTCGCGAGAAATTGAAAGCCGCCAGAGATAGACAAAAACAGTATGCTGATCCGCGTCGGCGACCAGTTAATTTTGTCGAAGGTGAATTGGTTTATTTAAAAGTGTCACCTTGGAAGGGTGTGATTCGTTTTGGTAAGCGTGGAAAATTGGCTCCGAGGTTTATAGGTCCATTCAAAATTCGCCAAGTAGTTAATGACCAAACAGTTGCCTTAGACCTTCCTTCTGAATTAAGTGGTATTCACGACACCTTTAATGTTTGTTATTTGCGGAAATGTAATGTGGAGGATCCAACCCAAATCCTTCCGTTGCAAGATCTTAGAGTTGACCAAGGTCAGAAATTAGTAGAAGAGCCCATTGAGTTAGTTGATAGAAAAGTGACTAAATTGCGCAAGAAGGAGATACCTATGGTTCTAGTGAAATGGAAACATAGTTTGGGAGAAAATCTTACTTGGGAGACCGAGTCGAGTATGAGGGCTCATTACCCTAGTTTGTTCGAGTCTAGTTAGATTTCGGGGACGAAATCTTTTAAGGAGGGAAGATTTGTAACACCCTGTAATTGGGCCCAGTAGAATCAGGTATTTATTTAAATTTAAATACGTAAATTTAATTGTTTGAATATGTTTGATTGTGAAATAAATAGGTAAATAAGTCTCAGGAGATATTGTGGCTAGTAAAATATTAGTTGTTTTAAATAATCTTAGACGACGGTAAAATAAAACAATTTTCTCGCAACTAGTAATTAGGTTCCAGACAATAGATCAAAAGGTGGTATAATATGGTACTGTAACTTAAATGGGCCGGTTTAATAAAAAGGAGGGGATCGATCTTATTTTCCCCAATCCCTCATTTCACCTAGTTTTGATACCTAAAAGAAAACCTAGCTAAAACCATTACCAAATCAAAAGCTTAAATCGAAACGATTGAAGAATGGAAGCTTAAATCTTTGTTAAGATCACCATCCTCATCTCTTTGTATTCTTTATCTTGTAAGTGATATTTTATATATAATGAGTTTTAGGTAAATTATTGATTGTTATGATTTGAAGTTTGATGAGCTAAATAGATGGTTGCATATCGATTAGATGATGATGATTGAACTTCTTGCACTTGATTTCATGATAAAACATGATAGATTTAGTGAGTTTTAGTTTGAATGAAAATAGTTAGGTTATAAGTGGTTTTGATGATTGGTGAAGAATTGTTGTTTGAATCATGATTGTAAGTTGTTATTAGGTGTTATGGTACATTGAAATCGATAAAAATCTGAGTTACAAGTTGAGTTTGGTGATTTTGTGTCTTTTGGTTCGAGCTGAAATGTGCAGGAAAACCTGCAATTTTCGTGCAGATCCTTAATGGGAATCCGGACGGATTCATAGGAATCCGGACGTATTCCCGGGAATACGGCGGATTCCCTGGCGTATTCGAGAACGGATTGCTTAAAATAAGTTCTGACTTGGAAATTGATCGGGAATACGGCGTATTCATCTGAATCCGGCCGGATTCAAGTGAATACGGACGTATTCAAGGGAATCCGGGCGGATTCCCACTGCAGATCAATGCATTATCTTTTTACTAATTATGATTATATATCTATGTGTGTATTGTATCTATTATATAATACATGTTTGAGTTGCAAGTTAGGAGTAGGTGAATTGATTGTTTTCTTAACAATGTGCATTTATATTTCGTTACTAATTCGAGTGTTTTAACGTGATTTCAGACAAGGTGAAGACTCAGTGAAATTAGTCACTTGAGTAACTGAAGTTAAAGTGGACAGGTGAGTGGACTTTGATCTTTCACTATGTTTGGTGCACACTCATGTGGTTACTTCAAGTGTTAATTATGCATTCTTGTGTTAAGGCATATTGTGAATTAGAAGCAAGTGTTAAGAAACCTATTGGTGATTGTGTTAAAGAGGTCAATTTTTGTTGGACGTTTTACTACAGGTTAGTCAACACGAGAGTTGTGAACATGTGTTGTGAATGGAGCTTGTGTTGACTAAAGGTAGCAAATCGTTATCGGTTAACCACTGTATTGGCCTGCAGTTGGTGTAAGTGTCGCTTGGTGGGCCACCGCGGCTGAGGGTGCCACAAGGGCCACCGATCCTCTAGTGATGTTGAGTCAATGTGTCAATTGTTGTAGACTCATAGTGTTAAACTAAGTGTAGTGTTGGTGATGAGTTAACTCACTTAGCTTCGTGCTAATCCCTCGTTGTTTACTCCTTGCAGGTTAATATATTTTGTTCAGGGCGGGTCTTGGAGTAAATTGAAGGAATGTTCGACAATGATGAAACTCTGATGACTTTTGTACTAATTCAAATGTTTTATTAAAGTAACGCCCATTTAATTGTGTAGTTGTATAACGAAATAATTATGTAAATGATTATGTATATTTTGGTTAATCCAAGGTTATATATATATGGGATATTGCTTCCGCGATGTTTTAAAAAAAAAAAAAAATGTGATCTAAATATGAGGGCGTTATACTATAACACCACCGAAATTCATGAACATTTTTTTTTAAATATATATCGTTCGGAAGCGAGTAATACAAATCATGCATTATAGATTGCGTATATCATATTTCCAAAAGCACAATCTATGCATGCATGATAAGTTTTGGTACAATGATCATATTAACTACAACATTAAGTTAGGTGTTATATAAATTTAAAACATAAGTTTGGAAACGATAACATGTTTATATATATATATTTCAGAGTAGGCAGTCAAACATTCTTCAAAGCCAACTTCTTACCCACCCACAACAAAATTAATCTACAAGAAGTGAGGAGAGGGATTAGCACAAAGCTAACTGAATAGATCTTTAACTATCAACCTAACTCATATTCACAATTGTTTATAGCTAAGCATCATAAACAAATAACTTCAAAGAGGATCGGTGGTCCTTGGGGCACCCTACTACCGCGGTGGCCCCCAAGCAACACTTACAACCACTGAAGGCCAATTCAGTGATCTAACCGATGGTTTTGTACTATTACTACTTCCAACATCATTCCAATGAGCAACACATGTACAAAGTACTAATGTTATCCAAGTAATAGTACCCAACCCAATCGCAATTGACCTCTGAAAGATTCACATAATCCATAATCATCATGGCAATATGTTAATTAAACAATACACAAGTAAAACCATGTTACCCGTTGTAACCAGATTGTTACAACCAACTTAGACTGAAAGCCAATGATCCACTCACCCTTACTGTCACAGTCTCCACTCAGAGATCTAATCTTTCTAAGTCTTCGCTTTATCTGAGAATATGATCAAAACCCGAGTTAGATTCTCATATCAAGTTAATTACAATCTAATCATATACGTAATGTCAAATAATTGCTTATACTATACTTTCGTTACTAGATAAATAACATAAGCACGCAAGTCACAAGTTATCAAATTTTCCAGTTTATAACTAACAAACGCGATCCGGGTCAATGGTGGCTGGATCGCGTTCCCATGCACAAAATGTTATGTTACCGTTTTACACTTGTAAACGCGATCCGGGCTAGGGATGGCTGGATCGCGTTCCCAAGAACAAAATCAATCCGACTCAAGTTTAACACTGACTAACGCGATCCTGACACTTGTGAGCTGGATCGCGTTTCAAAGAACAAGTCGTACTAAGCCCAAATTACACATAGCAACGCGATCCTGGCACATGTGAGCTGGACCGCGTTCCTCTGTTTTGAAACAGAGCATCAGACCTGCAACAACTTTCAGCTCGAATCAAAAACCCAATTTCGTTCTATTCAGTTGCAATACACGATTTTATCAAACAAAAGACCTCAAGTAACATCCAATAACATGTTATAGCAATATATAGTCATCATCAAGCCCTAAATCCTCACATGCATCAATCATTCAAGCTATTTACAAACCCTAACTCAAAATTCTTGATTTCAACTTGGTGAGCATAACAATCCATCAAACAAGCATGAAATCAGTTTAACAAGGATCATATAAACACATTTAAGCAACTACTAACTCCATTTCAACATTATCCTCAATCAATCAAAGATTTCATGAAGACTTATAAAATACTTACAACTTTGATGAACAAGATGATGATGGTGTTAAGATGAGAAGGAAGAAGAAAATGTTGAATCAAAATCACAGCCACAAGTTTGCTAGACGATTTCCCTTTGATTTCTCTTGATTTCTAAGTGTAAATGTGTGTGTTCTTGCAAGGATTAGAGAGTGTCTGAGTAAACAAGAAAATGGTCGATCAACACTATCCGAATCAGGTATAAGTGATGAAATATTATACCCATTATAAATCTATTGTCTGGAACCTAACAATCACTTGCGAGGAAATACTTTTTATTATACCGCCATCTAAATTAATTTAAAACAATTAATAATTTATTTATCACAATAAGTCTTTTGATCATTTGATCTATTAATTTCCATTATTCAAATAATACCAAGTATTTGCAATTATAATTAAATAACAATAAAATAAGGAAAAATACCGTATTTCTACTAGGCCCAGATCGAGGATGTTACAAATACCAAAAAAGGAAAGTGTAGAATTAACAAGTTCACAACATACAATAAAATTTCGAAAGTTACCACTTAAAAGATGTAAGGTATAATAGTTCAAAACAAGAGTGTTGATATATACAACATATATTTTCATTCATACAACATACTTTTACATAATTAATTCATACAGTACAACATGTTAATGCACGGTTTTGTTTTTTGAATCAAAATTAAGAGAAAATTGCATTGTTCGTCCATGTGGTTTACACAAAATAGCACTGGTAGTCCCTCGCAGTTTTTTTTTTCACTGGTCGTCCCTGTTGTTGCTAGTTGTTGCACTGGTAGTCCCTGTGGTTACTCTCCGTTAGTTTTATCCGTTAAAAGGACCAGCTATGTAATTTTTTTTCCTTATCGCTAACGATGGTTAGTTTTCTCGTTAAAAGGACTAGCAGTGTAATTTTTTTTTTCAAATTTCAAGTTTATTTAAATTTAATATTATTTTTAATTGTACTTAGTTAATTTAATTTTAGAATAATTTAATCAATTTAATTTAATTATTTTAATCAACCTTTTTCAGTGCTAATTATTTTATTTTTTACAATTAAAATGATCAACTTATATATTTCTTTATTCAAAATTTTTTTAAGTGTCTCGATATATATAAACCCACTAAAAATATAATATTTTAAAAATATAATATTTTATACTCTTAATTTTGCATATTATCGTCGATTTTATGACTCCACATAAACAATTCTACATGCCTACATATATATTGTTTACAGTTTTGTATACTATGAACGTATTCAAATTGCACATTATCAACATGTAACATTTTTAGTGGGTTTATATAGATTAGGACAAAAAAAAAAAAAAAAACTAGAATAAAGAAATATTTAAGTTAACCATTTTAATTGTAAAAAGTAAAATAATTATCACTAAAAAGGTTGATTAAAATAATTAAACTAAATTGATTAGATTATTTTAAAAATAAATTAATTAAATACAATTAAAAATAATATTAAAATTAAATAAACTTGAAGTTTGAAAAAAAAATTACACGGCTAGTCCTATTAACGAGAAAACTAACGGTCGTTAGCGATATGAAAAAAAAAATTACATAGCTGATTCTTTTAACGGAGAAAACTAACGGAGAGTAACCACAGGGACTACCAGTGAAACAACTAGCAACCACAGGGACGACCAGTGCAAAAAAAAAACTGCGAGGAACTACCAGTACTATTTTGTATAAACCACATGGACTACCAATGCAATTTTCTCCAAAATTAATGTTGTATTTATCACCTCCCAAAACAATAAACCCTCCTCGAAACTTAAAAAAAAAAAAAAAAAAAAAAAAAAAAAAAACTCCCATTTTGGGCGGAGAATTCAAGTTGATACCTCCATGGATTTCATCGACCACCTCTAACTCCATTGTTTACTTGTAACAACACTCCACTCTTCATTCTTCTCACAATCTTTCGCTCAACTGCTCCGTCTAATTTCTCTTCTTCTCAGTAAGTTCACATTCTTTCGCTTACCACAATTTTATTCCTAATTTCAATCGGATCTTATTATTACTTCACTCTATGTACTTCTTACTCGATCCTTCATTTTTTATCATCTTTATAAATCTGTATTAATCTACATCTACGTTTATATTACTTCTGTATATGAATTTGATCTTGTGTTTTGTAGCAATTGATATAGGAAGATATGGATTCCGCAGCTATGACATTTTGCAGTAGTAAACCTATCACATCTCCTCCAGTATGTGGTTGTATGAATTGATATACACGATTGTTACTTTAAGTTGTTCATTTTTGTTGGATTCGTTTATAATATATTGATTATTAGTTGTGATTTATTTGTTCAGTTATTATAGATTATTAATGCAATTGGAATTAATAATTTTATTATGTTTATATACTACTAGCTTTAAGACTCGCGACAGCGCGGGTAGGCCAATTGGGACTTTTAAGTAATTTAAATAGTTGGTAGTATGATGTCCAAGATCGAAGATGTTGGTGACTAATATTGTTTCCGTCTTATTATATGATGTATTAATCTAAATTGTCATGTGTTTTAAGATTGTGGCAAAGGTATGTGAATATACGTTTTGCAACAGGGAGTTGATATTTCCAATCTTAAATTTGATAAATCCACCAAAATTATGCATTAACAGGTTGTACTGTACAACCTGTTAATGCATATTTTTGGTGAATTTATTAAATTTAGAGGTAGATATATCATTTGCCTTTGCAATAGATGAGTCATTGTATCATTCTTTTTTAAAATAATATAATGCCTTAAAATTTTTAATAGTACTCATGTGTTGAATAATAGTAAACCAACTTGCCAAAGATGAAGTCTGACAAAAAATTCTTGTGATGAGGAATAGATTTAAGTGAGAGAGAAACTAAATTTTATATTTATTAAATAAATTGGGTACCTTTTGCACATAAAAACTGTCAAAATTGATCGAAGGAGTAAAAAGATATAAATATAAAAAAAAATTGAATATACCTATAGGGACCACGTCATATGGGGTAAGGGAATACAGATAGATGATCGGGACGAATTAAATTTGGGAATTTTATAAAAGATGGATTCTTATTATTATTTGATTTGATTTGATGGGGATAAATTGTAGCATTATTATTTTTAATTTAGTTTAATTATATACCGTTGGATCAAATTGAAAAACCTCCATCGAAGGGTCCAACCTTCTCCATGGGATTTTGGTTTATATATTTATAAGATAAGATGATTGGTTTTATAGGTTAAAAAGTGCTTGATGTCTGTGGAAATGGATAACTTAATTATGTTTTGAATAACAATGGTTTAATTAGTTATATTTGATGGCTGCAAGACCTAACTATTTTGTGAAAATGTTGAATTGTTGTTGATTTCCTTTTTAAGTGGTATGGGAAGTCACAATAGTGATGTAACATTGCTTGGTAAGCTGAAAAAACCTAAACAAGACTTGTAAAACTTGGAACGAACCAAAAGCCGTTTAGCTCATATAGTTTTAATAAAGGAAATAGTATTATGACTTCATGAGAGTATGCTGTGAATATGTCCTTATAGAGGCTCTACTTTTTCTGTATTTAACTCCATTAGAATAAAAACTACTGCGGTTTTTTGAGGGTTGTGAGTATGCAGACAATCAACTAGATACTTAATTAAGAACCCTGTTTATGATATTTATTTTTGAAGTTTATATATATAAAGTGCGATTATAGGCTTATAAACCTTCTTATGTTAAAATTTTATGAACTTGCCTTGCTTGAATGTAAGAGTGACTGTGTTTGTCTTCGTCTTTTGTACAAAAAACTGTATCTTATGAATTTTTATTTGTATGAATACATTCCTGAATAAAACCGTTCACATGTGATGTTTAATGTTAAGGGCTTATTCATTGGGAGGTCTAGTGGAATTAAAAGCTCCCAGTGTACCTTCTTGGCGGGAAATAAGGTGAGCTTTCCTAGGCAAAGAGCTCAGGCTACTCAGAGGGCTCGTAGAGCAGGCAAACCTGCAGGAGCACTTGGTGTTACTTGCCGTGCTGAAAAAATCCTGGTGGCAAACAGAGGAGAGATTGCAGTGCGAGTGATTCGAACTGCTCATGAGCTGGGGATCCCTTGTGTTGCAGTCTACTCCACTATTGATAAGGATGCACTTCATGTGATACTGGCTGATGAATCAGTTTGCATAGGGGAAGCTCCTAGCAGTCAATCGTAAGTTGGTGTATCTTCATCACGCTAAATTGTACAAAGTTTTTTTTTTTTTTTTTTTTCTACTTGCTTATAATTGTCATAGCAATCATAATACTTAAAGTGTATAGTTCAATATGCATATTCATCTTTCCCTTATCTGTTGAACAAGAAAAAGAAAAGTGAAAACTCTAATTTGAGTCTAGCCTTATGTGACATGGATGAGTGAGATAGTTACCCATTTGTAAGACAGCAGTGAGACTCTTTAATTATTGTTTTTTACTGTGTGTTTGGATTGAGGATTTACAAATGAGGTAATGTGAACAGGAATGACAGACTCCCAGGAGGTCTGGTCCGGAAGACTCATCTCTAACTTTAATTTTGGATTCTACATAATCTCGTTTTATGTGGAAAATTATCGCTACGCACAAACTAAAATGGGTTTCAAACTAAACAATACCCTATTCTCATTCCAATTCCAGTTCAACCTTCTATTTTACACTTAAAACGTATCCATCATGATTCTTGACCGAAAGCCCGACACCACCTTAGTATATAGTATATACCATGAGTAAAAGCTGGAAAAAATATAACATGTACAGCTCTGTACACATACATTGGATGAATAGTGATCAGTGGCTCTGTGGCTGTATACAACTTGAATTATTCTCATATAAAGTTATTACCTGGTGAGAAGTGTCTTAACAAATAAGACAGTTGAGGATCCTTTAAACCATAGTAACTGTTTGTCTATCTCATGATATACATTCTACCAACACTACATCTCCTTGCTCTCCATGGTCCTTTTATCTTCTTTATTGGGATTATAACCTGCACAGCGATAATCAAGCACCACCAAGAGCAATTTTGAAAGATATTTGATAAGATAACTGTTTTTTTCTGATCTTATATTGAAACTAAGCAGCTTCTGTATAACAATTAATAATGATCTCTCCCTGAGTTGTTTCTTTTTCCTTTACCAGGTATTTGCTGATACCCAATGTCCTGTCTGCTGCTATCAGTCATGGATGTACCATGTTGCATCCTGGTTATGATTTCCTTGCCGAGAATGCTGTTTTTGTTGAGATGTGCAGAGAGCACGGAATCAACTTCATTGGGCCAAATGTAAGCAATTTATTATTGTCAATAGAAACAGAAGGTGCATCATGAAGTTTATAGATGATGTCAAACGAGCTTTCTTATACGCAATGCATGTTTTGAAGGTTCAAAATTAAATGAAACATTGTACGTTTTACTCTGGTAGCTAGTATTTAGTTATGCCCTCTAATGAAATTTAGTCAACCGGGTTTTCTTTTAGTTACCACTCTATATGTTGAATATTTTCATGGTGTATGTGGATTGTTTAATGATCTCTTTGCAGCCTGACAGTATTCGCGTAATGGGGGACAAAGCAACTGCCCGAGAAACCATGAAGAATGCTGGTGTTCCAACTGTACCAGGAAGTGATGGTCTTTTATCGGTAATTTGATTCATATATATGGCGTTGAGATATTAAATTTGTTGATTCCAAAAAACAGTCTTTTAAGTAATATATCTCATTTTCTTTATAGAGCACCGAAGAAGGCATCAGGCTTGCTGACGAGATCGGCTTTCCTGTGATGATTAAGGTGAGCTGTATTATTTTTTTTGTAACACATGCACATATATGTTGCAGGCTTACAGAATTTAGACATTGAAAGAGACTTGCAATATGATACATCATTTCTATTATGCTTTTAGCTACGTTGGAAGTGGGAATATTTCTTACATTATGGCTTCGTTATGGGGCCAATATTTTGCTATTTCATTTCTCAGATATTTGAAAATTGAAAATTAAGGATTCACTGTTTTTATTTTATGGATCATGGTTCATGTGGAAGACATATCATTTTAATGTAGCATACTATTCTTTCTTTCTTTTTTCCCATTTCAAAATAAGTAATATAAAAATTTGAACTGGAAAACCAAGGTTTGCAAGAATAACGAAAAGTCGAAAACCAAGATTAATTTGTTATGTTATACACTTATACCTATGTTTCCTGATACTTAGCCCCTTTTGTCTTTTATATGTCTTGTGTCTGTCAATGGGTTGGGTCTTCAGCTATATTAAATTTATTCCTATCCATTTAGATGAACCCACAGTTTGAAAAAAATGACCCTTTGAGCCTATAAATGTTCTTATAGATAAACCATCTAAACAGACCAACACTTGTTTTATTCCATGATATATATACCCGAGCCGGATCTATAAATATTTCTCCGACTACCCTCATATGTCGACTTAGACCAGCTTTCCATGTATCCTCTAAATGATTATAGTCAGTTTGTACTTTGTAGGTCACTTTAGGGTTTTGAATGGTCCTTGACAACCCTCACTTGTGGTATAAGTCTGAAAAATTTGTACCGTAGAGGCATAGGCGTATATTATTTAAGCTATACATATTGGGTTGTAAGATTGCATGTGCCATTATAAAAGATTATATAGTATCATATAGAACTTGTAACGTACTTAAACGATTCATTAAATATGGTAAATTTTGTTTTATAAATATGCTCTTAAAAAGTTCTGATTCTATGCGTCAAGATTTGTCTCAGGTGATTCTCATCGTATGAAAAATAACTAGGTTGATTTTGGTTATGATCCATGAGCTAATAGAATCACTTTAATGTATCTCTTTTTCTGCAAGGAAAATCACCGAGTGGCTGAGTGGGTACAACTTATTTTAAAAGAAAGATGACCATTGTTAATATATGTTTTTATGCTCTGAAGGCTACAGCAGGTGGTGGAGGTCGTGGAATGCGTCTTGCAAAAGAGCGTGGTGAGTTTGTGAATTTGTTGCAGGTATTAGTTCGCATCTTGCTTCATTGATGTTACTTAGACAATTGCTTCTTCACATTTATGCTGTTCTATTGTTGTTTCTTAAAGAATTTTGGAATTTTCGTCATTATAGCAAGCTCAGAGTGAGGCTGCAGCTGCGTTCGGAAATGATGGTGTATATTTGGAGAAGTGCATTATAAATCCTAGGCATATTGAGTTCCAGGTAATTGTTTACTGTGATAGAAGCTGAGTCCTTTATGAACTACAACAAAAGAATAGTCGGTGTGATAAGTTGAAGAGGGCAACATAGTGGACTAATATGTGAATAATCTTTCGGTGTCGTGCTCTTTACTTTCCCATACAGATAGTTGGCATACAATTTATATTGTACTTACCATTACCATAAAATAACGTTACTTGGGTGTTTGCTTACCATTTTGTTGATTACTAACGACACGCTACGTGCTGCATGCCTGTTCAGGTTCTTGCAGACAAATATGGAAATGTTGTACACTTCGGAGAGCGTGACTGCAGTATTCAGGTACATATGTTTTAATATTGTAAAGCTTGAAAAATATTACAGAGTTTTTTTCTTATTAATTTATGTCCGTCTTAAAAGCAATCATGCTTCAATAAGCTAGATTAATAAAAACTAGTCAACTAAAAAATTTATTGTTAATTCGAATGTATTGCGTGTTCAGTTGGTAGACTTCTAACTCTAACTATAAGCTTAACAAAAATTTTAAATGATCTTAAGTAGCATTCAAATTAAAATATGCTAGTAGCTTATCAGACTAGACATGCTCATAAAAAACTATCATGTCTAGTGATAGAAATCAAATAATTTTTACTTTTTAAGTTAGTTAACTGATATTGAGTATGCTTGTGCAGAGAAGGAACCAGAAATTGCTTGAAGAAGCCCCCTCACCTGCATTAACCCCGGAGCTGCGAAAAGCCATGGGTGATGCAGCAGTTGCTGCAGCAGCTTCAATTGGCTACATCGGTGTTGGTACTGTAGAGTTTCTTTTGGATGAAAGAGGCGATTTCTACTTCATGGAAATGAACACTAGAATCCAGGTTGGCTCAATAATCTATGTATAATCATATATTTCTAGAAGTAAATGATTGTATTGTGCCTTTTGTTGTAAATGTTGTGAACATATTTTTTGTCTTGTACAAAATAGGTAGAGCATCCAGTTCCCCAAATGATATTTTCAGTTAACTTGATAAAGGAGCAGATCCGGGTAGCTATGGGTGAGAAACTCCGTTACACGCAGGTACTGAATTACTTACATCAGACTCGTATGTATCAATATGCTTTTTTATATTGATTTATTGCAATGTCTTTCGCAGGATGAAATTGTGTTTAGAGGACAATCAATTGAGTGCCGTGTTAATGTGGAAGCCGCATTCAAAAATTGCAGACCTGGACCAGGTATGCTATAATTTGGTTTAGGTCATTATCTGCAAGCCATGGTTTTAACAGAGGTTGAAATTTTGAACACTTACTTATGAATAGGTCAATATGAGTTGTGTTATATTGCTAATGGGTCTTAGAGGTAACGGAAAGGTAGTTTATAGGAAACGGTCAAATGAAATTACCCCAAAGTTTGTTTTTAATGCCTAAGATCTTTTAAATCACAATTTATACAAAATAGATTATTATCTAAGTAAATAGCTTTTGTAATCATATTTGACACTCTGATTAATTGCAAAAATTACTCACAGTTTTAGGACAAATATTGTTTTAAGTCAAACCGACCCGACCCTATCCAACTCATTTCAGCCGTCACATTAATTAACTGTTTTTCTACCTCTAGTGTTCACATACAGAGGGTGAACAATACGGTAGGTCTCCTTAACATACCAACAAATACTTTTCTTCGTGTTCATAGAGCAACATCGTTGTTGGCCTTGCTAATTTCTTAGGTTATAAAATGGTCATCATTTCATATGCTCAATCTTGTACGAGAAATATGTTAGCATTTAATGAGATGAATCTGGATGTCCATTCGTAAGAATGGATAGCCACGTGTATACTGATTACGTTGTACCACCAAGCTATGATTCTCTACTTGGAAAGGTTTGTAACATCTTCTAGTATAAATAAAGTTCTGAGTGGGTTAATTTTTCAAAGCCATTAAATTTCCTTGTAAAACAATCATCATACCTGTGAAAATGAGAAAAACAATAGTTGCTTTTTTGACCGAAAATTGACGGAGTATAATAATGTTTGTTTCGTATAGTGACAACTTAAGTGGTTAAAAACACAAATGTTTGTAATAGATTGGTGGTCATGTACATTTTCACTAGTAAAATGGTTGAAAATTTGATTCACCCATCTCTTTTATAGCTCCTTGTATGCTTAAGAAACTGAATCTTTGTGGAACCATAAATGGGTATACAGTATACTATCCTCCCGAAAACTTGTTCCGGAGTTCACGTTATTCAAAGCTATGTTAGCGAATTTTTCAAAAAAGAATATTCAACTTGTTATATCTTTTTTGCAATGTTATATATTTATTCTTACTTTTAGTGTCAGTATTGGGGCTTTTTCGCCTCTAACTCGAATATGTTGGTTCTTGCTTTAGCTTATCGTATGGGCCCCGACGAAGGCAGTTGAACGCATGAAAAGGGCTATTAATGATACTATTATCACAGGTAAATTATAAGCAACACTTTGAATATTACTTTATATTTTTATCTTTTGGTGTTTGTATAAATATATCTGGTTTTATTGTTTTTGTTTACAATTTCAGGGGTTCCAACGACAATCGAGTACCACAAGCTAATCCTTGAAATCGAAGTATGCAGCTTTTCATCTTTTCTTCTCTTCCAAAGTATTTTTTTTGCATGCATTTAATTCTTGGTTTTTTTTGTTACAGGACTTGAAAAACGGAAAAGTAGACACTGCTTTCATTCCAATGCACGAAGAGGAATTAGCCGAGGTTGGGACCTGCAATACTTACATATATGTGTTATATCTTACAAAATAAATAAACTGAATACCCTTAACAGCGAATAGATCACTGATTATCTGTTTACGATTATGCTTGCAGCCACAGAAGATAATTACCACAAATGGCGCTAAAGATGTTGTGAAGGCTTTAGCTTAAAGAATTGGTTCTTCCCATATTTTTCTGTATGCAAAAATATTGTGTTTTTTGTTTCTTAGTCTTTTAATCGTCCAAATGGCTAAAGATAACTTTGAAGCTGTGGCATCCATTTAATTTTTTGAGACTGAATTAGTGAGAGTTCAGTTGATAATCCGTCAAATTATATTAATCACATATACTCTCTGTATCCATTAAGTTGGTAAATGAGTAACAACATTTTATGTGATTGTGCACCCAGGTTCAGTGGTTTTCGTATATATAAGATCTACTTTGAGCATTTCAATTATTTCGGAACATATATATATAATAATATAAAAATTTAATTTGGAACGGAGGGAGTATAAGAGTAAAGTATCATGATGTATTTACCGGTACTAGAAAATACGTTGAGTTGATTATAAGCATAAAGCGATGGTGATTAGTATTGGTCATCGAAGGTAGTGATGAGCAAAACAGTCTAAAATTGAAATTGGTTCTGAACTGAATTGGGACCAGTCAACCGGACTGAAAAAAGACTTGGGCTGATCCCAGACTGCCTGACAGTCCTACTTTCAGTTTGAAGACTGATTTAGAACTGGACTGTAATCAATTGATTGAAACTGGTTTAAAATTGGAAAAAAGACTGAAATATATTATAAGCTATTTATGTTTATTTATTGTTTTTTTCACTTATTTCTTAATAAAATTTAAATTTTTAAGTAAATTATATTTGATGCATTTTTATTTTTTTTATTTATGAACTTTTATTTCTTTTTTTTTTAATCAATTGATCAACAATTTCAAATATATAAATTTTATTTTAATCCTACTTCACATTTATTGATTTTTTCTATTGATTTTTATAATTTGCACCACGTAATATGAAGTTATATTTTTTGTCAAAAGTTTGATTTTAGTAACTATCAATGAAATCTCGATAATAAGAAATCTCGATAAAAAATAAATAAAAATTCAAATTGTAAGTACCGACAAAAATATCGAACATGAAAAAAAAAAAACCGGAAAAGACTGAAACTGGACTGATATTCTAAGAAAAACTGAAAAACTGAACTGAAACTGGACAAGTCCTAGAAAAGAATGGTTTTTAATTTTCTATTAAAAAACTAAACTGTTTTGAACTTGACTGAAAACCCGTTTAAATCGGTCTTTGCTAATCTCTATTCGAAGGTAGCTAATATACAAGAAATCTTGTAATACGAGAGGACCCACCCTGTTCGAAGTTGATTGGAGTTTCAATCTTTTGTGTTTTTTCTGCAGGTTTAAGTCATGGATCGCCAACGAACTCTCCTTTTTGTTCCGAGATCACCAATCAACCGGTTTTATTACCAGGATCACTAACGTACTTTAAAAAAATGAATTTCTTTGTAAATTTTGTTGGCGATCTTAACTCCGTACTAACAAGTATGTTGGCGATCTCAAACCCGTATGTAAAAGTACATTGGTGACCTCAACACGAAATTTAAAAGTACGTTGGTGATCCTAGTAATAAAACCAGTTGATTGGTGATCTCGGAATAAAAAGAAGAGTACGTTAGCGATCCGTAACTTAAACCCTTTTTCTGCTCCTATTCTCTGGAAACATGTACACAGTCTGACTTCTAACATCCCACATTTTGCATTTGTTAACCTCAATCTTATCGACACCTACAAATAAGGATGACATGTGTGTTTATGGGTGTTTGACATGGGAGCTTAGTGAAGCTTATTATAATTTAAGATTATTATATTTGTAATTCAAGTTTTTAGCATTGTTTGATAAATAAAATTTTAAGAGCTTATATAAAAAATAAGATAGAAAAAAAACTTCTTAAAATAATTTATAAAAATAAACTTCAAGCTTATAAAAGAAAGAATTACATAAACGCCTCTTATAACATTATTTATCTATCATACACATATTGTCATTTTACATCAAATTACATCAATAAGCTCCAGTTACTTTTACCAAGCAATTGTAAACACATAAAAAAACTTAAACTTCTAGCTTCAAATATAAGTTCCAGCGTCTAGCAACTAGAAAGTTTCTAGTTTTGTTTTAATTGATACGTTTTAATTATGGTACGTATGTATTTTGTGGGGGCTTATATTATAGAGTTGTGGTTACAAGCTAAAATGGTCATAAATTACTTTCTACTATTATTATTAACCAAATATTGCTTGTTTCCACATGTGGCATGTGCATGCATATAACAGACTCTTTACATAAGTGGTCCAGTTCATTTATGTTTTGTCTGTAATTAACTGGAAGAAACGATAAAACCGTAAGAGGTATTCTACACTTACAAAAAGTTTACAAATATTTATTTACTAACTATGCTGGATCAATTAAAGTATGAAAGAGAAACAAGTGAGAGAATGTACGATTTCATATGATTGGTCAATGCATCTTGTCACCTCATTTTGTACAATTCTTTTTGTAAAATTTTGTAAGTTTAGTATTTTCCAAACCGTAAATTGAAGAGTTGATTGTCACCTGAGCGTGATGTCAACAGGAAGAAGGAAAACGGATAAAGAACCGAATAATATCTAGAAAAAATTGAAGAAATGAACCTTTTTCCAAAGTATTACATTAATCAATAATACTTTTGAAATACGGTTAATAGATGATAAAGACGTTACACTTTCACAAAATGTTCAATTTAAAAAATATTAAAAATTACTTACTTAAATCAACCCTAAACATATGTAATGTGTTTAAGTATTAACATTATTAAGTGAATATTGTATAGATAGAGTATATCACATACAACATTATCTCATAGTTACTTTGGATGGATATGTATGTGTATTGTATATATCTAGGGCCTTGGTATTATGAATGACACACACGATTGATTATCGGGGTTTTTTTTTTATTGTTCATATTAAGAATAACTAAAGTTTATAAAATTATTTAAAATGATAAATACTTTTGGTTGCTAATCGGGTTTCTTTTTACACTAGGCATAAAATTTTAAAAATTAAGTTATTTCTTTGTTGAATAAGTTGGATTGTTCCCTAAATTGAATATATTGTAAAAGTTTGATATCCTACCTTTTCATTAACCCTTGTCAAATATACCCAATGGACAAAAAAAAAAAAAAGTTAGCTACCCCACTAATTTTCTATCCGTCTCGGTTCCAATAGCACGAAAGCCATAAAAGAACGGAGGACATCGGCTCCATGACTACGATGTTCCTATGTCTTTCCTCTTGAGAACGCAAGAAAGTCTCCCATTGAGAGTGGTCTAATAAGATACTCCCTACGTCCCATAATAAATGTTCACAATCAGATTACACAAAGTTTAAAAAAAGAAATATATATATATTACATTGTGTAAGAGAAAAATGACAGTATTACTCTTATTTTTTGTACATTTTTTTATGTATGAACCAGTTTTGTTAAAATGTAAGTTATGGGTAAATCGGTAAAGTTAGTATATTACTTTTGGAAGTAGACAATTAGTATTTTGAGACAAAGTAAAATGAAAAGGTAAGGGCGCATTTAGTTACAGGAAACTGTCTCCATTTTTTCTTTTCTATTTTTCTAGAGTTTTGTGCCCCTTGAAAACTAAAGAAGATTTATAAAACGCGCTCAAATGTAAGGGATGTAGTTTTCGTTTTCCAAAATAAGAATGTAGACGACCAAAAATTATAGATTTCTTTTTCTTAGAAAACTTTTCCAATAAAGCACAAATTGAACACGTTTTCTATTTTCTTATATTATTAGAAAATATTTTAAAAACATTAAGGAGTTTTTTGTAACTAAACGCACTCTAAATACCTATTTTGAGATGGAGGAAGAAATATATTAGCTTTTTCCTTGCAACTTAATTTCATAAATTACATTAGCTTCTTTTTAACGTTAATCAACTGTTTAATCAATCAATTTTTATGTTGGGCATATTCTTTTAACTCACTTAAAAAAAATCAATCAATAAATTATCACCTCCTACATTTAGTAAAGCTAAATAACTATTTGTGCAATACACTCGATTTGTTTTAATGAACACTCGTGTAGTGAATTTCTTACACTGTCTTGGTAGTTGTGGTGACCCAACCAGGCACAGGTCCAGTAAGATTATTTTCCGTCAGATAACTATAAAACAGCGGTCACACTCAGACAATTTATCATATCATAGCTAGAAATCAAGACATTGTTGTTGTTGTTGAGAATAGTTTACATACATGTAATCTGTTTTTTGTAGTTGGGAAAAAGATGACGGGAACTCGCCAGTTAAGTTGTTGAAACTCAGGTCTCTACATCAATTAAAGATATCGAGAATAATTTATGCAATTCATGATGAGTGAAACTATTACAAACTTTGATTATAAATACACTATCTTAATCGATTACTTCGGTATATCGGCAAAATTATAATTATGATGACAGCCCAGAAGAGAAGGCAAGAAATATATTCATTGCTTACAGAGTTTTCAATTTTGTCATACTCCCAAGATACTCAGGAATTCTACCATGGATCAAACATTTCTGAAGGACCCTGCATATTTTACAAATTGTAAGTAATATCTTCACTTGAGTGCTAAAATGAGCGATTCATCATACAATAATCAAAAGCTCACAATTTTTTCAGTTGTGTCATGTTCTGCAGTGGCGGGAAACCAAAACCTTTACCTTTCAAGTCACTGATCCTACTGTAATACAAGAAAAGTATAGTGAAATGTTAAAATTAAAAAAAAAAAATACCTTCCAATCACTTTGGCTAAAAAAGACAAAAAAGAAAAAATGAAAAGGTTTAAGGCATTAAGGGCATACAGATCAGTTAGTTTTGTCAGGACAGAGATGCTTGAAGGAATCGGCCCCTCAAGAGAACAACCTTGCATGTGCCTGCACCGTAAACCAAATGCTGGCATCTTTTGGATTTAATACATTCTACAAACCGATTGAAATATACATCTAGATACACAAAAGGGTCTTACAGTTTCTTAATCTGCGTCCACTGACTGATGAAGTGAGGTATACTTCCAGTGAAACTATTGTCACTTATCCTCCTAAAGTGAAACAAAATTGCAGAAGTTAGGAGAACTGTTGTAAATTATCATCCAAGTTTATAAGACCTATCCTTACACATCCGTCAAGTTCGCAAGGTTTCCAAGTTCAAGAGGCAGCTGCCCTCCGAAAGAATTTGAATTTAGAACTCTGGGAATACAAAGTGTTATTACATAAATATTGATACATTTTAACGGAATAATAAAATTATAAGCATCCAGGGTTACAGGGTGAAAAAGTAAAAGTTAGTACAGCTTCTGCAGGTTGTTTAATTTAATTTTCCAATTTCTCGAGGTATGGATCCTGAAAAAGTATTTCCCTCTAAGCTCCTACAAATATATATTGAAGCGACAGTCAAAGTGATGTAAAGATATGCACTTATTTCATTATACTTCATTTTTTCTATGGTTTATAATCTAATAACAAAAGGGGTGTTGTAGCTTACAGATCTTGGAGGGTTGTCATTCTGGTGAGAAATTGTGGAAACTGGCCAGATAATCGGTTTCCCATGAGAGTGCTGCGCACATGTATACATAGTTAACAAGTTAACACAAAATTTTAGAAGCATCACAACTGCACCAGATATTTAAATGTGGAGCCTGCTGATTCATTCTTAATTTTTACACAGAAAATAATGATTTCTCATGCAGTTTTTTTTTAAAAAATTTGGTTACGAGAGGGGTATAGGGTGGGGTGGTCCATACAGATTGGTCAAGCGCATAGTTTCCCACTGGGAAGGAATAGTTCCGTTGAGGTAGTTACAACTGAGGACTCTGCATTTATAAAACAGTGTGATTATCATTTCACTACGACCGTTCAATACACACTAAATTTGTAATAATTTATGTGATATTGTAATAAGGGATTCTGAGGGATTTCAATATCATTGGAAATGTAAAGGTTTGGAGTTGACACATTTATGTTTTGCGGATGATTTATTACTATTTTGTAATGGTGATGTTGGTTCTGTCAGTGTGTTGAGGGATGCAATTAATGAATTTAGTAGTATTTCTGGATTGAGGCCTAGTATGGAGAAAAGTATAACGTTTTTTGGTAATGTTAAAAGAAATATAAGAGAGGCTATCACTGAAGTGTTACCATTCAATGTGGGAGAGTTACCTGTTAGATACTTAGGAGTTCCTCTTTTGGCTTCTGGTTTGAAAATTAAGCATTGTATGGCATTAATCAATAGGGTGAAGCAGAGGATTAATGATTGGAAAAATAAATCATTATCCTTTGCTGGAAGAGTCCAGTTGATTAATTCTGTGTTGAGCTCATTGCAAGTATACTGGTCTTCTATGTTTATTTTACCAAAAAGGGTGGCAGCTGATATAGAAAGGTTGTTAAGAGATTTTCTGTGGTGTAATGGTGAGTTTAAGAGAGGGAAAGCAAAGATCAGATGGAAGGATGTGTGTAGACCAAGAATGCAGGGTGGGTTGGGTATTAAAGAGTTACATACTTGGAATGTTGCTCTTATGTCAAAACATACTTGGAATATTGTGAGTAATAAAAAGTCTATTTGGGTTAAATGGATTAAAATGGAGAGGCTTAAAGGAAGGAATTTTTGGGAATGTAAAGCATTAGATAATGCTTGTTGGAGTTGGAGGAAGATTATGCAGCACAGGCAGCATTTACAGAGGTTTATTGTGTGTAGGTTAGGTGATGGTACTCAGACTTCTGCTTGGTTTGATACATGGCATCCCTTTGGGCCACTGAGTACTGTTATTGGTCATAAAGATATTTATGCAGCAAGGTTATCTAAGGCTGCAAGGGTATCTGATATAGTTAAGGATGGAGAATGGGTGGTTCCTGATGAGTGGAAAGTGAAGTTTAATTTCATTTTTGAGCTCCCACCACCTCTGCTCATTCGGAATAGGAATGATGTGGTGAAATGGAAGAACAGAAAGGGTAAGTTGGTGGATTTTAAAGTTAAGAATGTTTGGACTGATTTGATTGATGAACATGAAAAGGTGAAATGGGCTAAGTTGGTATGGTTTAGTCAATGTATTCCTAGGCATTCTTTTGTGACTTGGGTTGCATTACATGGAAAGCTCAGGACTCAAGATAAGTATATGAGGGTTGAAAGCAGTAATAGCTTATTGTGCCCTTTCTGTGAAAGACAGATGGATAATCATAATCACTTGTTTTTTCAATGTGAATATCCATCTAAAATATGGGATCAGTTTAAAGCTATGTGTAGAATGGAGCATGCTCCAAGTGAATGGACCGATATTGTTGAGTATGTAATTAACAGACCAATTAACAAGTCCATTTGGAGTGTCATTCAAAGGATTGTGATTGGTGCTTGTGTGTATTATGTATGGCAGGAGAGAAACTGTAGATTATTTCAGAAGAAGACAAGACCTGTGGATGTGCTAATTGATCAAATCAGGAGAATTGTTAAATTGAAACTTATGAGCCTAAGGATCAAATTGTCCAAACATTCACTAGAGGCTGTAAAAGTTTGGGATCTGCCATTGGATATGCTGATGCAAGGTGCTGGTATTCATTCTAAATCTGGTGTGTAAATATGGTGTGTTATAAAAATGGGTGGATGGGTTGGGTTGAAGTTATAAGGGGGAGGATGGTAGTTGTGTTACCTTTTAGGTACTTTAAATGTTTTCATTTGGAAATGTGTGTGTTTGTGAGGTTAAAAAAGTTGAGAGGTGTCCAGTGTCATACAGTTCTATATATTTTTCTTAAACTAGTCAAGGTAACATTGCATAGGATTGGGTTGATATGTTATGCCATTTATATGCTGGAGGTTAGCATTGTAGATGAACCCTGTGGAGTTATAAGGTGGTGTGTTTCTTTTTCTGAATTTTATTTTACCACTTTTAAAACCACTAAATTCATTATTTTAGTATTGTTTAGGAGTTCCAATGAGATAAGTCATGATTTGTTAAAACTGCTTGAAGTAAGGTGTAGGTGTAGTGCCTTATGGCTGAAATGCAGACAAGAGTTGATGATGCATATCATGGACTTGATCTATTGGACGGCTGGAAAGGAGTGCTTTTGTGTCTGGAGTCTGGTTTGGTTAATTTGGGGGGGTGGTTATTTGGGAGTTACAAGGTGGAGATGGGTAGGTCATTTATCTCTGATTGCATATGTTTACTGTGCTTGTGAGTCTGATTTTATTAAAACTTTTAAGTTTATATTATTTCATAAGCTTGAATGGTTTTTTTGTGTCAAATTATATGGTCAGAGATGCATAGGTATGGAGATATTGGAAATTATGCAGGGGTATGGCATATTACTCTGTTTTAAAGGAGTGATAAGGTGGGAAAATGTTCACTTTTTCTGTTGGAAGATATTTGTGCTTAAGCTTTCATTTGGAGGTGAGATAGTGATGTACATGGTGAGCTTTCCTGTTAAAAGCAATGTTAGAAGATGCTTTTTCATTTATGGTGATGAGCAGGAAGCTATGAACCATGTACATGCACTAGGCTGCCATTTGTGTTTTGATCATTCCCATTTTTGGAATGATATCAGAGTTATATGTCAATTTTATAACTCTTCGGGTATAAGTTTAGAGTTTGATGTCTTTGTCTTGTTGCACATACAATGCTGGGTTAAATATTTCTGGGGGTTCAAGTCAAGGATAAAAGAATGTTTGTTAAGTTTGACTTTTTTGAGTCAAGTTATGGATAATCACACTTGGAGTTGTTTGACTCTACTGGGTCAATCTTATTACCCAATTGAGTCAGCTATGAGTTATGTGTATGACTGGAATGAAGTGTGTAGTTGTAAGCCTAGATGGAAAGGATCGAGTCCTGAGTTGACCAGTTATAGTCAACTAGTTGTAAGAGGGTGTTTTGTGAAGACTGCATATGGTACTGCTAGTTTGGTTGCTTTTGGGTTGCCTGCTATTGCTATCTGGATTAAAATATTTGGGTTAAATGAAAAACTTATTAGTAATACTGATGGTATTGGAATTAATATTGTCATGACTGCTTGGAAGTGTAACTGTTGTTGCAGTTTGGGTCTTGATAGTCAAGGGTGGTATTTGTTTTTTGACAGATTGTGGTTTGTTCAAGCTGCAATTGTGCAAAAATGGTATGAATTGAGTCAGGTAAATGCTGTGAGTTTGACTGATTTGGGTCAAATTAATAGTGGTCAATTTTTGTATTGGGCAATTATGGGGATCAGCATAGATGGAAATTATGCTTGTGGTGATCAGATTAGATGGGTTGGTTTTGGATATTTGACTTTGGCGGGTCAAGTTTGCTATAAGTGCAAATTGATTGGCTGTTGCATGTTTGTTATGTGGAGAGAGTTTGTGGTCTGTCAGAGTCAAATGGAAGAAGTAAGGAAATACATGAGTATCAGTAACATGATAGAAGCAGTAGATTTGATTTTATTGGGTCAAGTTACAAATGGTCATTTAGATTGGGTCAGAATATTAGTGTGTAAATTGAGTGTTAAAGAGGCCGTGGAATGTTGCTTGAGTAAATCAGTTTTGAATTCATTTTATAGTCACAGTGGTGATTGGGATAGATATAAAAGTCAGTTGGTCTATGATAAATGGGCTTCAGTAATAATGCATCAAGAGTATTGGGCTTTTGAGTTGATATGTGGGCTGCAAAAGAGTTTCAAGTTGATCCAGGATAAGTGTATATTGGATTGGGCTGTTATTAATGGTTATCAATGTCAGATGGATCAAGAGGGTACTGGGATACATGGGCTGAGTAATGCGTATGGAATGCATAGATGTTGCTGTAGTTATTACGTTTTTGACATGTGTTTTGATTTTAATATGTATATTTTGTTTATTTTGGATGTTATAGTAGTCGTAATAGGTTTAATTGTATTTGTTTGGGATGTACATTAATCATCCCCTTTGGGTATGCCCGAAGAAACGTTTGTAAATAGTTTATTTTATTAATATAGCTTTTGCCGGGGTTCCGTCCCCTTTACCCAAAAAAAAAAAAAAAAAAAAAAAAACTAATGAAACGAGGAAGAATAACAAGTTGTTCATGGTGTTTTTTATTTCCTTCTTTCTTGGAGAATGCTTGTGTAGTGTTAACTTCAGTTTTGGAATGTATATCACATCATATCATATATATATAGAGAGAATGTGTAGCAGGACTTGGTGTGTGTAGAATCGCAGTAAATCCGAGCTAAAATGGTTGACTAATAAATTGAGAGAATGGGCGGTTCAGTGGTATGGCACCAATAGGTAGCTCAGAATCTCAGATCATGCTCTGCTTATTGGCTCCTGGTGTACTAACATATATAATGCAAGGATGGGTTAGTTTAATGGAACAGTAACTCATATAAGTTATGTATGTCAGTTATTTTCTGCTTATTTTATGATTATTATTATTATTTATTTTTCTAAACGCGTGCATTGTATCTATATTAAAAAGAAAAAATGATAGGAGATACAATACCCAAATCCAACTTTCAATACTTCCTGCAAGCTACAGAGCCTAACAATCGGAAATGAATTTCTTTACACAATATACACTGACCTACAACACCTTCAAATTTAAAAAATCTTGCAGACCCCAAACTATATGAAGGCTTGACCAATTACACTGATTCCTGGTCATTAGCTCATGGTGGATAGATAAAATGAGAGGATATATGGGTTGGTTTGACACCAGTACGTACTCCAGTAGCTCAGCAGCTGTGTTATATATGCTTACATATTAGCTCATGGTAGATTAATAAATTGAGAGAATGGGTTAGTCTAACACACAAGTAGCTCATGTTATGTATCCGATCGGCTATGTTATGATTATATAATAGCCCAGCCCATGGTAGACTAATAAATTGAAAGGATGGGTTGGTTTAATGTGCAAGACTGCAAGTAGCTCACCTATGTCATGCTTATTAGCTCATGGTGGACTAATATAATGAAAGGATGGGTTGGTTTAATGTGCAAGACTGCAAGTAGCTCACCTATGTTATGCTTAGGTATGAGCTCATGGTGGACTAATAAATGGGAGGATGGGTTGGTTTATTTGTATGGCACCACTACTCCATTAGCTCACCTATGTTATACATGCTTATGTATTAAGTCATGTTAGACTGATAAATTGAAAAATTTCAGTGCTCTTGGGAATACTAAGAGATACACATGAAACTGATTTGAGCTCGATCTTCGGTGGTTTCTTAAAGTTTTTCAATTTGACTGTATGTACATAAACATGACTAGAAAGAATCAGGTCGTCAACAAAGCAAAGATTTTGGCGCGAAAGATGAAGCGGGCAAGATGCTATATATGCAAGATTAAAGGGCACGCTTTTTGGAATTGCCAAAACCGAACCCACACTTATCACAAAAAACGATCAGTGATGGCTAACCAGAAAAGGGCTGTTAAGAATAACCACACGGATTCGGGCCGAATCAGAAAAGAAGCCGACTCAATGGTATTGGGAACAGATTCCAACAATTGGAATCTGATATGGTACGTAAGTAAAACCTTTACTAAACACGTAGCATCATCTATGGAAGTATTTGTTAATTTTCCCTCCTTTTGTCTCCTTCTGGTAGGGATATAATTATTATCATTGTGTATATTCTCTTCATTCGTTTACATCAGTATATACATATACATATGGTTCGTCCAATGATCAAGCAACCAAACAGGGGTCTGCGAAGCCCTGTAATTTCGCAACAGTGGTATCAAAGCGCCAGACACGTTCATGGAAGAAAGCCTGTGATGAACAGAAACCGAAACTGTTTGGGAACAAGGAAAACTGACTTGTTCAAGAAGGGTACTTGGAACCGCAAACGAGAAGAAGTTTTGAGAAAACTTGGAAGTCTCAGGTTACACTAAAGGCGGGAAGATTCAAAGGAAAAGATTTTGGCGCGAAAGATGAAGCGGGCAAGATGCTATATATGCAAGATTAAAGGGCACACTTTTTGGAATTGCCAAAACCGAACCAACACTTATCACAAAAAACGATGAGTGATGGCTAACCAGAAAAGGGCTGTTAAGAATAACAACACGGATTCGGGCCGAATCAGAAAAGAAGCCGACTCAATGGTATTGGGAACATATTCCAACAATTGGAATCTGATATAGTACGTACTACGTAAGTAAAACCTTTACTAAACACGTAGCATCATCTATGGAAGTATTTGTTAATTTTAAGACATTAGATGATGCAAACAAGGAAAAGGGCTGTTTTTATCAAAGCAAAGGAATCGGGGAAGTCTTAGTTAATGATTTAGAATTTGTTGTCCCAAGTGTGATATATGTGCCGAATCTAGGAATGAATATGCTTAGCCTATCACAATTGAATGCCCAAGGCTTTGTTGTTAAATTTTTAGAAAGTCGTTGTGTGATAAGGAAGATGTTTGATGAAGATTTCAGTGAGAATACTAGTAGTAAGACTAGGAATGAACCACAAGCCGATGTAGGTTCGATTCAAGAAAAATTGGATGAACTTGAAAGAATTGTGGGAATAGACATCACAAAGAGGATGCTTGCTATTTATGTTTAACTAATACAAGGCTGTAAATTGTAAATATTCTCACTGAAATAAATAGCAAGCATCCTCTTTGTGATGTCTATTCCCACGATTCTTTCAAGTTCATCCAATTTTTCTTGAATTGAACCTACATCGGCTTGTGATTCATTCCTAGTCTTACTACTAGTATTCTCACTGAAATCTTCATCAAACATCTTCCTTATCACACAACGACTTTCTAAAAATTCAACAACAAAGCCTTGGGCATTCAATTGTGATAGGCTAAGCATATTCATTCCTAGATTCGGCACATATATCACACTTGGGACAACAAATTCTGAATCAAAACAAGTAACTAAGACTTCCCCGATTCCTTTGCTTTGATAAAAACAGCCCTTTCCTTGTTTGCATCAACTAATGTCTTAAAATTAACAAATACTTCCATAGATGATGCTACGTGTTTAGTAAAGATTTTACTTACGTAGTACGTACCATATCAGATTCCAATTGTTGGAATCTGTTCCCAATACCATTGAGTCGGCTTCTTTTCTGATTTGGCCCGAATCCGTGTGGTTATTCTTAACAGCCCTTTTCTGGTTAGCCATCACTGATCGTTTTTTGTGATAAGTGTTGGTTCGGTTTTGGCAATTCCAAAAAGCGTGCCCTTTAATCTTGCATATATAGCATCTTGCCCGCTTCATCTTTCGCGCCAAAATCTTTTCCTTTGAATCTTCCCGCCTTTTGTGTAACCTGAGACTTCCAAGTTTTCTCAAAACTTCTTCTCGTTTGCGGTTCCAAGTACCCTTCTTGAACAAGTCAGTTTTCCTTGTTCACAAACAGTTTCGGTTTCTGTTCAACACAGGCTTTCTTCCATGAACGTGTCTGGCCGCTCTGATACCACTGTTGCGAAATTACAGGGCTTCGCAGACCCCTGTTTGGTTGCTCGATCATTGGACGAACCATATGTATATCTATATACTGAACGAATGAAGAGAATATACACAATGATAATAATTATATATATCGAGAGTTAATAACACGTACAGAGTTTACACATGAATGGGTTACTCTGTTTAGGGTTACAGACCTTCGAATATATAGCCCACCAATCGGTATTTACAAACCGATATACCTGTTCACTAAAGGCTGCGTACATGGCAGTTTACCAACTGTTATATTTACAATTTACAGCCTTGTATTTATTAAACATATTCATAACTAGTACTTATACTATTAACCTTTGTTATTAAGGTCCAACAGTGATTGGTAACTCCTCACATAATCTATATATGTATGGTACTTGAAATTACATTCTTCAATCCGTCTTTTTATCGATCATTCTGTTTAGGACCTCCGTGACGAGTATAAAAAGAAACGGTGACATAGGGGAGCCTTGTCTAAGCCCACATTTGCCTTTATCATTATTATATATTAAACAACCAACATCATATCTAATCCACGTTTGAAGTGATCTCCGATACTACAAATATAGTAGTGAAGACCCTTTTTTTCTAGAGTGATATTAGCAGGGCTAGTTGAGATTAGTTGTATGGGATTGGTGGCACTGCAATTGTCACTCGCCCGCGAATCGACTTCTGGGACAGTATGTATGTTTTCCTTTCTCGAAATTAAAGATAAGAACATCACCGATTTGAAGGTTTTTCCCCTAGCCCACATATTGTAAAAGCTTGCATTCGGTGGAACTGTCCACCTGGCCTGTCTTTTCTCCAACCGTATATTCCTTCCCAATAACCATGTCATCATAATCATAGGGCAATGATTTTGGCACAGGTGTTTTCACTTTCTACACAGACGGTTGAAGGCAATTCTTATCAAACTCCCTGTGGATGAAACAATTCTCCCTTCAAGACCCATAATCATATTGCATACACACCAACACCACCAATGTTAGATACAACATCATGACACGTCCCTTATTTGATCGATATTATGTTGATGGATTTATATATATAGCTTTAATTTAGAAGGGAATTAAATATGATAGAATTTTGGAAACTGAAACTTGAATCATATATCCATTGTGACACTAAAACTTGCCATATTTACGGTGGATGAATAGCGAATGACTATCCATTTTATTTTATTATTAAAATTGTTGTAGAATTTATTAGTAACTTCTAATTAATAAATTCAAGTGCGATGTCAATTGATTCTACATTTGAGTTAAGAAAAATAGCAGCTTTGCGTGCTTCTATATACAGCTCAGTTTCAACTCTAAATATCTTACGTAGGCTAAATGTGTTGGAAATTTCAAACTTGGCAAAATCATAATCACCGTCATATCTAAGACCAATTGCAACACGCCCCTACTTGGCAGCGTTTACGGTCCAAAACAACCGCAATGAGCTTCGTGGTACGGGACGTCGTGAGACGGAAAACACGCAAGCCCACATGCATTTTACAGGTCCAACGTTGCATTTTCCTTTTCATTTTCCTTTCCGTCGCTTGTATAACTCAGAGGGAAAAAAAACCAATGGCTATATCTGTTTATAAAATAAAAAAAATCTGATCATTTGATTCCAACGGTTTAAAAAAAAGGAAAAAATTTAACTTCTCACTCATTCCTATATATACATGTATAATTATACATCTTTTCACACAACAATTCGCCATCTCATTTTCTACATACATATTCACAAATCAAACATATTTTCATCAACAATAGCTAACCCAGTTAAATCCAAACCCCAATCCTAGCTTAAATCAAATCCCAATCCGAATGACATGTCGTACACGAATCTAATGTTATTCAGAACACCAAATGCACCCGGCTCGAGTACGTCGTCCCCAATTCGCAACCCGAATTTGTCATCTCACGGAATGTATCCACGATATTATCAACAACCAATCCATTACAACCAACAAGGGGGACAAAAAATGTATTTGTTTTTTGTTAAATAAAATAAATTAAATTTAGATAGTGGGACCTAGGGGTAAATATTGGGCGTTCTAGTGTTACCATCACTAGTGGTAAAAAGGTGTTGTGGTTTTGTGCTGATGTACCGCCTGAAAAATGGGCGTTATGATGTTACGACTGTAGGTGGTCTAAGAAGTTCCATCCGCTTCTAAATAGGAGGTGATAAATAAACCGAACAAATTGATTCAAACACCAAAATGATGCTAATACAGTTGTACTATGAGCTAGCTGTAATTGTGTGACAACCGTCAAATTAGGACTATTAATTAGGGCCTAATCAATTGTAAGTACAAGTAATTAGTTCTGTGTTAGGCTAATTAATGTATTGAAATATATATTGATGAATATATACAATTATGCGATTTGATTAAATCGTACACAATTTAAATCGAATGTAATTCGGTTCAATTAAATACGGACGTTGGTGAACCATTTTATTAAATAATATAACATTATTTAATAATACTATTATCTCCAAAATATTATTTTATAATATTTCAATGCAAACTCGTATCGTACAAACGTTTTACGCGATTAAAGGAATTAAACGCACAACCAAAGCAAAACAAGTTAAAGTTATATTTTATAACTCTAATATTAAGTATTTTGATAAAATACTTCAACTAAATTATCGAGTAACTAATTTCATTTTAAAAAGTATAATTAAACGTTTTACATAATTATTTAACGTCTAAATAATCGGGAAAACAAACACCGCACGGAGCGCGAATACACGGAGCAAGAGGTGGAGACCCACACTTCGGTGAGCCCCCACCGAAAAATCAGCCACAAAGGGAGGGGATCCCACCCCACTCCCTCATTTCATCATCATCATCATCTATCCTCACTTTCTCTCTCTTTCATTTTCTCTCTAAAACAAACACACACCACCTCCATTTAAATCACTAAATCACACCACAAAACGACATCAAACCACCAAGCTCGTTTGGAAGAAAAGAACCACCGCGTCACGATCTACGTTTCTACCTTTTCGGATTTCTCCGGCGTTGATTTGTAAGTTTCCGACAAAATCCCGAAACTCACCGATTTTACTCATTTTTACATGTTTGTTGTTTGTAATAGCTTGTAATGTCCAAATATGGGTTGGATAAAAGAATCGGACCAAATGGTCGCCGGAAAACTCGTTTTTTGCTCAAAAATCCGTCAACAGCTCGAAGTGACGCAACGACGACTGCAGTATAGCGTCACTTCGTGCGTCACTTAAGTGACGCATTGAGTGTCGCTAAAAGCCCTAATTTTGCGTCAGTTGCCTAAGTGCCGCATAAAACCCCTTTTTCCCGACACTTGTCTAAGTGTCGCAAATTCAATACCCGTCACTATGAACCGACACTTATAGCGTCACTTGTCTAAGTGACGCCTACAATCGAGAACTGATTTCACCCGTTACTAACCTTAGTGACTCATGACACTGATACCGACACTTACAACCGACACTTCCTTAAGTGTCGCACTCTATGCGTCACTTGCACAAGTGACGCCATTAATCAAAATCCATCATTTCATGCGACACTTCCTGAGTGTCGCCTAAGCCCTAAGTGTCGCTATAAGTGACGCTAAAAACAGAGATTTCAAACCAATTTTTACTAAGTGTCGAGACCTAAAATTTTATCACTTGATTTAACCCAAATTAAATTCCAGATGCGTTTTTCACCAAAGCAATTTAGTAGATATAAAATTTTTTCGAGCTGACTTGGTGTAACACCCCCGAAATTCACTGTTTTGCGGAAGCATAGTTTGGGGTGTTACTAATCAAATATCACAGCACAAAGATAAAGCAAACGACATCTATGTGCAACGTTTGTAAATTAGTTACATTCCATAGATATAATGTTTGAAAACTTAGCGTTTTCGTATACAAAAATGTAGTTTCCCTAGAGTCCACGCGTATAGCGGGAGATTCTATTACATAATCGTAATATACAAAAGATAATGCTAAGAATCTCCGTTAATGCAGTTGTGTTGAAATCATGCGACTCTAGCTAAAATCCTGGAGTAATCCTACTCCATCCGAGTACCTGAGAAAACATGCTAAAAGTGTCAACCAAAAGGTTGGTGAATCTCACAGGTTTGTAAGTAATATTAGCTTTGAACACGAGATTTCATCAATAATGCCCGCAGGCGTAAAATCAGCAATTTCAATCCAGAAATCGTAAACCAGTATTTGCAATCCCGCAAATGTAAGTAAGTAAGTTTATACCGTTGCCATGAGGCTCATAATCGAAGCTTAACCCGTAAGTAATAAGTTTGCTCCCGTGACATGCTCGTAATTGAGCAAGCATCAGTAACGAATAAGTAGTCACCCGTTTATACGTGTAAATCAGTACGTGGCAGCGCTACTGCCCCGGGCGGGGAGGGTCATTTCCCTAATGGATCCATTAACTAGTGTTCGCGCTTAAGTCCATAACTAACGATATATGATGGAGAGACTTCTGTAAATAGTAAATAACTTATGCAATTCCGTTTGGTATAGTAAGCAGTTTTAGTACTTGTGTTCAAGAAAAGTAGGCAATGTATCTCACCCCGTATGTAAAACAGTAAAAGTGGGGCTGTAAGACTCACCTGAGTCGAGTAGTAAGCAGTAGCAAATGGTAGGTAGTATGTAGGTTCTCCGAACCCGTAACCTTTAAATGCCTAAACATATAAAGTAAGTAAGTAGATGTCTCGCAAGACCATCTAGGCTAGTTGTCTACACAACTCGTTATGTCCAAAGTTGGTTCGTTATCGTTTGTTTTCAGAAAACATGATTGGCCAATTGGTGACGGTTTGTATTAGTAATAGTCAAAGTATTATCATTGCGTTTGAAACATTTTGTACTGAAACGACGGGGGTCCGGGGCAGCGCCCCTTGTTGCGGGGTTCCAAGGGGTGGCAACCCCTTGGCGGGGTTCAAGGGGCAGAGCCCCTGGTCGGGGTCGAGCTGCCGAGTCAGCTCGGAGGGAAAAATGCACATTTTCTACATAGTTTTAGTGAAAATCTCTTTAAAAATTCTGATTTCTGCGACGTTGGGTGCGACGTCGCAGGTAAGGATTGCGACGTTGAGTACGACGTCGCTAAATGTGACATTCGCAAATTAATGCGACGTAAAGGCTGGCGTCGCTATATGCGACGTTGAGTATTTGTGCGACGTAGGGGTCGATGTCGCTAAGTGCGACGTTGGCCACTTAATGCGACGTTGGTAACGACGTCGCTATGTGCGACGTTGTGAGGTGTATTGCGACGTTTTGAGCTACGTCGCACATAGCCCAGCGTCTCTGCGACGTTGCGGTCTGATCGGAAATTGGTGGCCGGAAAATCGGTCGAAAAACTTCCGTTAGGTCCAAATCTTTTACCCAACCCATTTTTGGACATTTTAAGCATATATAAACCATAAAAACGTAAAAATGAGTAAAAACGGAGAGTTTCGGGTTTTGTCGGAAACTTACAAAATGTCGGATCGAAAATCCGAAAAGATGGAAAGGTAGATCGGGATGCCGTGGTTCTTTTATTCCAAAGGAGTGGTGTGATCCGGTGTCGTTTCGTGTTGTTATTTTGTGATTTATGGTAATGGTGGTGGTGATTAATTTGAGAGAGAAAAGGGAGGAAGAAAGAGAAAGAGTGGAGAAAGTGAGGAGAAAGAGAGTAAGAGTGGGAGGTTAACCTCCCACTTTCAGTCTGCGCCTCTGCGCTCCGTGCGGTGTTCGTTTCCTCCATCGTTTAAACGTTAAATCAAGCAGTTATATTTTTAAAAGGTGACGGGAATATTTTAATGAAATACCTTGAAATTAATTATAAAAACATTTGTCGAAGTATTAAAATTCTTAACTCGCGTTTAATACGTATTCGAAAAATTATTTAAAATGTCGTCGCGATATTATAAATAATGTTTGTTCGATGTGTATTTTATATAATAAAATACGTTCTCATTATTTAGGTAAGTTTCTGTCACCAACGTCCAAGTAACTGTGTCGGACTCCGTCCGGTTAATTCGTACGATTAATCCAAATCGCGTAAGTCACTCATATATATATAAATCACCTTATATATATACAAATAGAGTCTGCAATTAGTCCTATTACATACTAATTACAACTAGTTACAATTAATTAGGCATAATTAATTATCCTAATTTAGCAGGTGTTACATTCTCCCCTTGTTAAAGAAATTTCGTCCCGAAATTAGCTTGAGTGCACGGACGGTGCGTTGTCTGGGAAGAGATGTGGGTATTTCTGTCGCATTTGGTCTTCCCGTTCCCAGGTGAACTCAGGGCCGCGCCTAGAATTCCACCTGACTTTTACGATGGGAATACGACTCTGTTTCAATTGCTTGACCTCTCGGTCCATGATTTCCATAGGTTCCTCGACAAAATGAAGCTTATCATCGATTTGGATTTCGTCGAGCGGTATAATCAGTGTCTCGTCAGACAGACATTTCTTCAGGTTAGAAATGTAGAATGTGTTGTGAACGCTGCTAAGTTCAACAGGAAGTTGCAGGCGGTATGCCACTGGGCCAATCCTTTCAAGGATTTCGAATGGTCCGATGTATCTAGGGTTTAGTTTGCCTCGCTTTCCGAATCGAATGACACCCTTCCACGGTGCCACTTTGAGAAGTACTTTGTCCCCTACCTGGAACTCAAGGTGTTTGCGTCTCACGTCAGCATAACTTTTCTGACGATCACGTGCGGCTTTCAGCCGGTTTTGAATACCGATGATTTTCTCAGTAGTTTCATGAATGATTTCTGGACCCGTGAGTTGGGGATCTCCTAACTCAGTCCAACAGATAGGTGATCGACACTTACGCCCGTAAAGTGCCTCGAAGGGTGCAGCCTTTATGCTGGTATGGTAACTGTTGTTGTACGAGAACTCGCACAACAGTAAGTGATTTTCCCAAGAAGTACCGAAGTCAACTACGCAGGCTCGTAGCATATCCTCCAGTGTTTGAATAGTTCGCTCGCTTTGGCCATCGGTTTGCGGGTGATAAGCAGTACTCATATCCAGACGAGTACCAAGAGATTTCTGTAGTGATTGCCAAAAGTTAGAAGTAAAACGGCTGTCCCTATCTGAGATGATCGAGATAGGTACACCGTGTCGCGAGATGATTTCTTTGACGTAGATGCGAGTCAGACGCTCCATCTTGTCGGTTTCCTTGATGGCCAGAAAATGAGCAGATTTCGTGAGACGGTCCACGATCACCCAAATCACTCGAAGTTTTTGGTAGTTTGGTAATGAAGTCCATGGAAATCTGTTCCCATTTCCATTGAGGAATTTCAGGTTGTTGGAGCAACCCCGAGGGTCTTTGGTGTTCGGCCTTGACTTTGGAACAGGTTAGGCATTTACTGACGTACAAGGCGATGTCAGCTTTCATGTTAGGCCACCAATACAACCCTTTGACGTCGTGATACATCTTGTCAGAACCAGGATGTATAGAGTATCGAGATTTGTGAGCTTCAGCCATCACCAAATCTCGCAAGTTTCCGAATTTGGGTAACCACACCCGGTTAGAGAAGTATCGAGTTCCATCGGGTTTGATTTCGAATTGTTTATCCAAGCCTCGCAAGGCTTCATTTTTCAAGTTTTCATCGTTGAGTGCTTCAAGTTGAGCGGTAAGGATTTGAGCAGGAAGCTCGTTACTAATTGTCATAGAAAGTGCTCGGACTCGAAGGGGTTTCACTCGTTCTTTTCGGCTTAAGGCATCGGCAACTACGTTAGCCTTGCCCGGATGGTATTTGATCTCGCAGTCGTAGTCACTAAGTAACTCAACCCAGCGACGTTGCCTCATGTTTAGATCTTTTTGATCGAATATGTGTTGGAGACTTTTGTGATCGGTAAAGATAGTGCTTTTCGTACCGTAGAGATAATGTCTCCAGATTTTCAATGCGAAGACCACAGCACCTAACTCGAGGTCGTGGGTCGTATAGTTTTTCTCGTGAATTTTTAGTTGTCTTGAGGCATAGGCAATGACTTTTTCCCGTTGCATTAGCACACAACCAAGTCCTTGGTGTGAGGCGTCGCAGTAAACCACGAAATCGTCGGTGCCCTCGGGTAAGGACAAGATTGGTGCGCTGCAAAGTTTGTTTTTCAATAGCTGGAAAGCTGACTCTTGTTTATCAGTCCAATCGAACTTCTTATCTTTCTGAGTCAGTGTGGTTAGGGGAACAGCTATTCTTGAAAAGTTTTCGATGAATCGGCGGTAATAACCAGCAAGACCTAAGAATTGTCTCACTTCAGTTGGAGTGGTCGGTGACTCCCAGCCCTTGATTGCTTCAATCTTGGCGGGATCAACATGAATTCCTTGGCTGTCAATCACGTGCCCGAGGAATTGGACGGTTCGAATCCAGAACTCACACTTAGAGAATTTGGCATATAACTCTTCGTGTTTAAGAAGTCCTAGAATGGTTTTCAGATGTTGAGCATGTTCCTGCTCGTTGCGAGAGTAAATCAGAATATCGTCGATGAACACAATGACGAATTTGTCAAGATATGGTTTGCACACCCGATTCATAAGGTCCATGAATACGGCCGGTGCGTTGGTCAACCCGAATGGCATCACTTGGAATTCGTAATGCCCATAACGAGTTCGGAAAGCTGTCTTTGGGATATCATTGTCACGGACTCGGAGTTGATGATAACCTGACCGTAGATCAATCTTTGAGTAAACACTTGATCCCTGGAGTTGGTCGAATAGGTCATCGATTCTAGGAAGCGGATACCGATTCTTTATGGTTAGCTTATTCAGCTCTCGGTAATCGATACACATGCGGAAAGATCCATCTTTCTTTTTCACGAATAAGACCGGAGCTCCCCAAGGCGAGGAACTTGGTCGAATGAATCCTCTGTCCAGGAGTTCATGTAGTTGGTTAGACAACTCCTGCATTTCGGATGGTGCTAAACGGTAAGGGGCTCGTGCCACGGGTGCAGCTCCGGGCACAAGTTCGATTTGAAATTCAACTTGTCTAGGTGGCGGAAGTCCGGGCAAGTCTTCAGGAAAGACTTCCGGGAAATCCCGCACGATTGGAACATCCTCAAGTCGCTTCTCCTCCGACTTCTTCTCCGTTACATGTGAGAGGATGGCTTGATACCCTTTTCGTAGATATTTTCTAGTTTTCAGACAGGATACAATATTCAGATTCCGTCTACCGGTCTCCCCTTGTAGGACTAAGGTTCCACCGGAGACAAGAGGTATGCGAACGAGTTTGTCATGACAGATGATTTCAGCTCGGTGCTTGGATAACCAATCCATACCGACAATAATATCGAAGCTGCCGATCTCGACAGGGATTAAATCAATGGAAAACGTTTCGTTCGTGAGGTTAAGTGTACAGTTGTGTATGATGCTATCAGTCTCAATCAGTTTGCCGTTAGCTAATTCTACAATGTATTTAGCATCTAAGGCAGTGGGAGTAATATCAAGTAAAGGGCTAAATTTCTCAGAAATGAAGCTTCTATCGGCACCGGTATCAAATAACACAGAAGCAGTAAGGTCGTTGAGAAGGAACGTACCCGTCACGACGTTCGGGTCTTGTCTGGCTTCCCCAGCCTTGATAACGAATGATCTGCCGCGAGCAGGGTTGTTGTTGTTGTTTTTCAGCTTTGGGCAATCTTTCTTGAAATGCCCCGTATTTCCGCACCCAAAGCAGGCCTTTGGTGCATTGGTGTTGGGGGTAGGACTGTTCGTTCGGCAATCCTTGGCTAGATGCCCGAACCGTTTGCAGTTGGAGCAAGGGCAAGAACGTCATGGTGGCGGTTGCATTTGGGACAGTAGGGTCTGCTCCCGCTGTACCCTTTCTTCTCCGAGGTTCCGGATGAATAAGCCTTAATGTACTCAGGCTTTTTGTTGGAGGTTTGGTTGGATGAGTTGGGGTTTCCTTCCCACTTGCGTTTGTTGTTTGCAGATGGGGTTGAAGTTGTGCCACGGCGGACAGAATTTGCCGTTAGTTCATGGGCCATACGGATGGCGCTCTGAATAGTACCTGGTTTGGATGAAGTCACCAGGTCCTGTAGTCTCTCAGGGAGACCATCAACGAATTTCTCGATCCTCTTGTACTCAGGATCGACCATGGTTGGGCACAGAAGTGCCAGTTGGTGGAAACGGTTGGTGTATCCGGTGATGTCATCACCCTGCATCTTGTGGTTCCAGAATTCCACTTCTAGTTGTTTCAATTCATCCCTGGGGCAATACTCGCCCCTCAACATCTTCTTCAACTCCTCCCACGGGAGTTTGTAAGCATTAGCAACACCCACAGTCTGGGCATATGTGTTCCACCAGGTGAGTGCGGTGTCAGTAAAAGTACTAACGGAGAACTTAACTTTGTCTCCCTCCGCACAGTTGCAGATCAGAAATACAGACTCAACTTTCTCGATCCAGCGTACTAGACCGATAGCTCCCTCAGTACCTGCAAAGTTTAGGGGTTTGCAGTTCTGGAAGTCCTTGTAAGAACAAGGTTTAGCAGCAGGGGTTTCAGCGGCATCGCTGTTCCTCGTGGAACTTGGTGGAGTATTCCGAGCCAAGGCTTCAGTAACAACCTGGGTTATAAGGGAGGTAATCTGGGCATCTGTGTATGGTCTTGTCTTTGGCGGCATGATTCTTCAATAAAAGAAATGAAAATACATGAGATTTTGTAGGAACTTGTAATTGTCACAGATGTACATGTATAAAAGCAGTAATACATAACATCAACATGGAAAATGACAATTAATGTGAGTTGAAATAACAAGGAAAGTTTGATAGATAGTGTGAGTTCAAAGGTTACATCCTACAGAGATATTACAAAAGGTGTCGGGAATTGTTACATCCGACTAGTTTATAAAGTAGCGCTAGATAGTCATTAGATTACGAGATAGATTACAAGACAAGGACTACACTAGTCTTCCTGTTGATTAATTTGTTCCATCAGCGCGACAAGGCGGTCCACGGTTTCTGCTAGTCTGTTTGTTTGCCTGGCGTTGTCTTCCACCAAGGCCAGTCGTGTGCTAGTGTTCGAGAGTGATCCTCAGTCTCCTGTGAACGCTGTTCACATTCCTCTAGTCGGTTTCTTACAAGTTCATCCGCACCTAATTCGGCGGTCATTGAATCCTGAATTATGCTTACAGAGAGGTTGGTATCCTCTTGTTCTCGCTGGAGTTGGGATATGTGATCAAGTGCTTGGCGAAGCAGGTAGGTCATTCGGTGTTGTTCCCGTTCGAGACTTTCGAGCCTTTGCTCTTGACGGCGGAATTGGGTAGCCAACACTGGCAACGTGAGATGTGCCGATTCATGAGAGTTATGAACAGGATAGGGGCTGTTTCGAGGCGACCTTGTGTTCCTCCTGGCTACTCGTGGGTTCCGTGACCCGTGTGAGTGAGTGTGTGACGGATTATTTGGTGTGTTTGCCATTCCTGTGGCAGAGTGTAAGTAAGACGAGGCTAATATATATAAGTATATAATATCCAGCCTAGTGTCTAACACGCATCAAGTAATGGTCCGGTTCTCTCGTGGTCAGAGTCAACTAACGCATCCCCGTTTAACATAACCATTTCAAACCTCACATCATCTTTCCTTAATTGTACATAGTTGATCAGGCTATGTTAAATTAAAGTCGTATGATGTGATTCCTGAACCAATTATGCCTAATAAGGAAATACTGCCTAATGGTCATAGTCTAGGCCCACTAAATGCAACCTAGTTCACTATAACCTGGCTTTGATACCAATCTGTAACACCCCCGAAATTCACTGTTTTGCGGAAGCATAGTTTGGGGTGTTACTAATCAAATATCACAGCACAAAGATAAAGCAAACGACATCTATGTGCAACGTTTGTAAATTAGTTACATTCCATAGATATAATGTTTGAAAACTTAGCGTTTTCGTATACAAAAATGTAGTTTCCCTAGAGTCCACGCGTATAGCGGGAGATTCTATTACATAATCGTAATATACAAAAGATAATGCTAAGAATCTCCGTTAATGCAGTTGTGTTGAAATCATGCGACTCTAGCTAAAATCCTGGAGTAATCCTACTTCATCCGAGTACCTGAGAAAACATGCTAAAAGTGTCAACCAAAAGGTTGGTGAATCTCACAGGTTTGTAAGTAATATTAGCTTTGAACACGAGATTTCATCAATAATGCCCGCAGGCGTAAAATCAGCAATTTCAATCCAGAAATCGTAAACCAGTATTTGCAATCCCGCAAATGTAAGTAAGTAAGTTTATACCGTTGCCATGAGGCTCATAATCGAAGCTTAACCCGTAAGTAATAAGTTTGCTCCCGTGACATGCTCGTAATTGAGCAAGCATCAGTAACGAATAAGTAGTCACCCGTTTATACGTGTAAATCAGTACGTGGCAGCGCTACTGCCCCGGGCGGGGAGGGTCATTTCCCTAATGGATCCATTAACTAGTGTTCGCGCTTAAGTCCATAACTAACGATATATGATGGAGAGACTTCTGTAAATAGTAAATAACTCATGCAATTCCGTTTGGTATAGTAAGCAGTTTTAGTACTTGTGTTCAAGAAAAGTAGGCAATGTATCTCACCCCGTATGTAAAACAGTAAAAGTGGGGCTGTAAGACTCACCTGAGTCGAGTAGTAAGCAGTAGCAAATGGTAGGTAGTATGTAGGTTCTCCGAACCCGTAACCTTTAAATGCCTAAACATATAAAGTAAGTAAGTAGATGTCTCGCAAGACCATCTAGGCTAGTTGTCTACACAACTCGTTATGTCCAAAGTTGGTTCGTTATCGTTTGTTTTCAGAAAACATGGTTGGCCAATTGGTGACGGTTTGTATTAGTAATAGTCAAAGTATTATCATTGCGTTTGAAACATTTTGTACTGAAACGACGGGGGTCCGGGGCAGCGCCCCTGGTTGCGGGGGTTCCAAGGGGTGGCAACCCCTTGGCGGGGTTCAAGGGGCAGAGCCCCTGGTCGGGGTCGAGCTGCCGAGTCAGCTCGGAGGGAAAAATGCACATTTTCTACATAGTTTTAGTGAAAATCTCTTTAAAAATTCTGATTTCTGCGACGTTGGGTGCGACGTCGCAGGTAAGGATTGCGACGTTGAGTACGACGTCGCTAAATGTGACATTCGCAAATTAATGCGACGTAAAGGCTGGCGTCGCTATATGCGACGTTGAGTATTTGTGCGACGTAGGGGTCGATGTCGCTAAGTGCGACGTTGGCCACTTAATGCGACGTTGGTAACGACGTCGCTATGTGCGACGTTGTGAGGTGTATTGCGACGTTTTGAGCTACGTCGCACATAGCCCAGCGTCTCTGCGACGTTGCGGTCTGATCGGAAATTGGTGGCCGGAAAATCGGTCGAAAAACTTCCGTTAGGTCCAAATCTTTTACCCAACCCATTTTTGGACATTTTAAGCATATATAAACCATAAAAACGTAAAAATGAGTAAAAACGGAGAGTTTCGGGTTTTGTCGGAAACTTACAAAATGTCGGATCGAAAATCCGAAAAGATGGAAAGGTAGATCGGGATGCCGTGGTTCTTTTATTCCAAAGGAGTGGTGTGATCCGGTGTCGTTTCGTGTTGTTATTTTGTGATTTATGGTAATGGTGGTGGTGATTAATTTGAGAGAGAAAAGGGAGGAAGAAAGAGAAAGAGTGGAGAAAGTGAGGAGAAAGAGAGTAAGAGTGGGAGGTTAACCTCCCACTTTCAGTCTGCGCCTCCGCGCTCCGTGCGGTGTTCGTTTCCTCCGTCGTTTAAACGTTAAATCAAGCAGTTATATTTTTAAAAGGTGACGGGAATATTTTAATGAAATACCTTGAAATTAATTATAAAAACATTTGTCGAAGTATTAAAATTCTTAACTCGCGTTTAATACGTATTCGAAAAATTATTTAAAATGTCGTCGCGATATTATAAATAATGTTTGTTCGATGTGTATTTTATATAATAAAATACGTTCTCATTATTTAGGTAAGTTTCTGTCACCAACGTCCAAGTAACTGTGTCGGACTCCGTCCGGTTAATTCGTACGATTAATCCAAATCGCGTAAGTCACTCATATATATATAAATCACCTTATATATATACAAATAGAGTCTGCAATTAGTCCTGTTACATACTAATTACAACTAGTTACAATTAATTAGGCATAATTAATTATCCTAATTTAGCAGGTGTTACACTTGGCATCTCGACCCCAACCAGGGGCCAGCCCCTTGGACCCCGCCAGGGGTTGCCACCCCTGGAACCCCGCTTACCAGGGGCGCTGCCCCCGGACCCCCATCACCTAAAGCGTATAAATACTTTTAAGTATAACTATTTGAAATCAAAATAATAATGTTAAGATTATTACTACAACTAATCACCAACGGGCCGTACACGTTTTCAAAATACAAGTTAATCAAACAACCAAATCGTAGTAATTTGGACATTATAGTTGAACGAACAACTACAAAGGTAGTCTTTGCAACTACCTACTCATATTAATAACCATCGCGTGTCGTGGACACCCTCAGGTTACAAGTCTTCGGGACTTCATTTATTTGCTAATCGACCTCAGTCTGCTAAGACAAACTCTTCAGGCTCAGGTGAGTCTCACGGCCCCTCTTTTACTGATTTACTCAGGGGTGTAATACATTGCTCTATTTTAACACGTGAACGCAAGTACATATTTCAATATACTACATGAGTTGTTTTCAACTAATCAAACCAAAGTCCTCCATCAGTATAGTATGGTAATACATAAGTAACGTGAATATTAGTATATGGTACCATATAGGATTGACCCTCCTCGTCCGGGTTAGCAAGCACTAACTGGGTAAACGGACGTACTAATATTTGTGAAGACGAGTGTGGATTAGGCACTCGTGGAGGCACCTCGCTCGGAATTCTCTATATGGAACCCGACCCTCGAGTTAAGCTCAGATTATGCGCTCATGGTTGTATACATTATCATTATCAATTGCTGGATGCAATTCAACGTTTAAATCTTGCGGTTCATACACTATTATTTGATATTCAAACCTGTGAGCTCACCAGCGTTAGCTGACCCGTTTTAGCATGTATTACAGGTAATCAGCAGTAGATTTGGACTGCCTCAGGATTTCTATAGCTCGAGTCAGCATGCAGACATTAGAGATTTTATTGAATTAGTATATTTTGTACAAGTACTTATGTACTGAAATCTCTCATTTAATCGAACACGAGCTATGTACCGCTTCAAATGTTGTAAACATTTCGTATATTAATATATTTTGTCAAAACGACGCATATAGAGTCGTTTGCTATATCTCTTTGTGCTTTGATTATTGATTAGTAACACCCAAAGTATGCTTCCGTCAAACCGTAAATTTGGGGGTGTTACAAATTGTTATATAGTGTGTTGTATAAAACACTTTTATGTTGTATCTATCAACTCCCTAAACGATTTTCCATGTGATACGTTGAGTCACCTTTTGGTGTTGAGGGTGCATTTGTTTTGTCAATAACTAAATGGTTTATTGTTTGAATGTGCATTATTCTTTACACGTTTTACTATTTCATGTGATTTAATTATAATTAATGTATGCGTTAAAACATGCTAAATCGTCTAATGTATGTTCACTACAAGATAACCAAACTATAGTGACTGATGTTTTACAATAATGAAACAAAGGTTTAATTAAGGCCTATTATTACGTCAGAAACTGTTAAACTACGAACAAATATATTGGATTGAACAAAAGAGATTACTAATACACTACTAAATTTATAGTTATTTAGATTTTAGACCCCCACATTTAGACCAGTTTTGAACAAAACCGGTCTTCATAGTATTGTCCGCAAGAAATTTTGGAACCGGTCTCAATGTGTAAACACCTCTAGTTAGGAACCGGTCGTCTACAAAGAAATGGGACCGGTCTAATTGTGCCAACCGGTCTAAAAACATATAGGACGGGTCTTGATAAGTTTTTGGGACCGGTGGTCTAAAAACATATAGGACCGGTCTTGATAAGTTTTTGTTGCGAGTTTACGTTGCCCGGTCAATTTATTCCTCAAGAGTCAAGACGCGCTCATTCCACTCGCTCATTTTCTACCTTACAGTTCGATTTGCAGCTCACTAATTATTATTTTTCAAAAGAAAAAAGCAAAAATGCTCTCTACAAACAGTATCTCTTTATTTTGAATCCAACTATATCATTCTTGTAAGGTACTACCATTATATACTTTTATACAATACCAGTAATGCAATGCATCTATTTTTATATTTCTAAAATAGTTATTATATTAAATTAAATTCATGTTTGTGTTCATATAATAATTCATTTGTTTTTCTGACTTAATTTTTTCAAGATCGTTAGGATTATTCGTTCATTTCACGCAATATACATCACTAGCATATGTAATTCATTCAAAATCACACAAGATATATATACAACATTCATCAGTGGAAATAAGGTATTCTAAACCCTTTAAACAACTTTTATATTAATATACTAGATTTTAAACCCGTGTATTAACACGGGTTGTGTAAGAATAATTATTTATTCAAATATAAGCAACATTTGTCACTATTAATATGTAATCGTTAGTTGACTGTGTGTAAAGACCGGTCAATGTATAAATGAATACATATTCCAGTTTTGATTACTAAACATAGTTTTTCCTTGATCAATATAGAGTTTTAAACCCTTGTATACACACGGTTAACGTAATGCATAATTTTTCTTTTATTAATATAGTGTTTAAATTGTAAACCCGTGTATGCACAAGAAAACTGTTAAATGAATACTTTATCCATTCATTGTGATTAATATATAGAGTTCTAATCCCGTGTATACACATGATACGGTTAATATAAAATGAAACTTAAGTGTAGTTTTTTTTACAAATTATTAATATAGAGTTTGAAACCCATATATGCACATGATTATTGTAAAATGAATGCGTACTTTGTTCAATGTAAATATGTAACTTTGCCCTCGGGCGTGTAGCTGATCGAGATGGTTGAGGGTGCAGCACAATGCTGGCCCCAGTTGAAAATAAAAGGGTCCGATGTTCGACCCCAGTGGTTAACATTCCTGTATGACCTTGACCTCTTAATCAGCTCGATTCACCTCTCACATATTGGGGCAGGGGTGGTCTAGTGTGGACGGCGTAAAGTTAGCCGTAAAATAACCTTTTGAAAATATGTAACTAAAGTTTGATTATATTAAATAAATATGTTCATTTGTTTCATAGAGTTCTAATGATAAAAATGATTAATTAATATTTAATGAATTACATTAACTCAAGAATACGTACTCATTGCATGTTTTGACTAATGAGTAGAAAATAAAAATTAACCAATCAAATTCTTATATTTAACCAAATTTCTAATTAACCAATCAAATCTCTCTATTTAACTAAAAATTCTCTTTCAAAAATAAAAATAAAAAACACTTTAAATTCTTATATTATCCATTATATTAAAAAAATCATCCGTCAAAAAAATCACCCCTACTGGATTTATCTTACTTTTATATATTAATAACAACAACAAGATTATCTTATCACATGACATAAATATTATTTTTTTAAATTACTATTGTTGAAGATAAAATACGTAAATCACTTTACCATTATAAGGAACCTGAATAAGTTAAACAAAGTTATAGTTTAGTTTTTTAGATTAAAATTTTGGGTAGAGATCAGAGAAGCACAGGGAAAAGGAAGGAGAGACCTTTTTGCAATTTTGACAAATTTATGAAAAAGAGGAGGGACTTTTTTGCAATTTTGACAAAATTATAGATCCAATTATAAAAAATTCGTGAAAAACAATCCTAAAAATTATCAAAAAAATTGTTCAATCATAAAATTATTTAATATGCAAGATTCAGTTAAAAAAATTAAAAAACGTAAGATGCAATGATAAATATACAAGATGCAGTAAAAATATATATAAGATGGAGTAACAAAAACTTGTTAATATGCAAGATTCAGTCAAAATGATAAAAAACGTAAGATGCAGTAAAAAATATACAAGATGCAGTAACAAAAACTTGTTAATATGCAACGATTCAGTCAAAATGCTAACGAACGTATGATGCAGCAAAAAATATATACAAGATGCAGTAACAAAACCTGTTAATATGCAAGATTCAGTCAAAATGCTAATGAACGTAAGATGCAGTAAAAAAATACGCAAGATCGGTAATAGAAAGTTGTTAAAAATAAAAGACTGAGTCAAAATGCTAATGAATGCAAGATGCAGTAATAAATATACAAGATGCTGTAAGCAAAGTAATACTAATTTTGTAAATTCAAGAATAAAATCAAAGATTTACAAAAACATCAAAATCCTAAAATATACATATGATGCAGTAATAATATATATATAAGATGTAGTAATAATATACAAAAAAATGCAGTAATAAGTACTCATAGTTTTTTTTTTTTATAGATCTAAACAGTAAGATCCAGTAAAAAAATGTATGATGCAGTGATATAAGATGCAATAAAAGAAATGTATCATGACAACATACTTTCTTTGGCAGTTACTAAGCATCCAACTAGATTATTTTATACAGGTGGCATCCACCATCATGTATAATAAATTATAATAAGGTCTTTTCTTCATATCATCATCATCAACATACCAGTAGGTCATGTACTACGATAAAAAATAATTTACTGTATTAATATACTACCATCATTATCAACCACCAAAACAAGAATTTAGAAAAAACATTAATTCAACTTCAAAAGCTGAAAATGCACAAAAACAAAACTATTTATTTAATTTCAACTCATCATCATCGACAGAAATCGTTTAGATCCGGTTCCTATTCTTACAAAAACAAAACTGTGTAGATCAAATTCCGGTGAGTTTCAACAATTTCGACGAGTTCCGGCGACTTATGATTTGATTGCGGTCAGATCCGGAAAGATCCAACGATTCCGCCGAGTTTAGATCGACTCCGACGACTTAAAACTCGATTTAAGTCAGATCCATTGATTTTGTAGGTGTTTGTTCCAAAATTCAGACTGTCGTGGTGGTAGTGGTTGTCGCCGATGGTGATGGTTTCAAAACCCGATGGAGCTGCGATGGTGGTGGTGGACTTGCGGAGGTGGCGGTGGAACGCCGATGACAACTATAGTGGACGGTGGTTGTGGTCGCCGGTGGTGGCCGGAGGTGGTGTCTAAGTGATTTTGTGTGTTTGGTAAAGAAAGAGAGAAGAGATATGAGAGTGTGTTTGTGTGTTTTTTGATATGAAGAAAGAGAGTGAGTAAAAAAGTGAAGAACTCATTTCTTATTTTGGATAAATTGCATAATGGTCCCTTGCCCTCCTTGCCCTCTTTAATGGGCATTCTCCTCTGATCCTAAATCTAAAATTTTAGCTCATAAATATTTTTGTTTTATTTTGTTTTGTTTTTTTTTTAAAAAGAAGTGAAATTTTACCTAAACGTAATGTGACAATGAGCATGACCCATTATGATTTGTTTTATATGATTAATTATTTATCTATATGATATTAGATAAAAGAAATTGTTTACAATAAAATCTTTTTGAAATAAGTCTAGAGTAGTTAAAGTTGTCTTCAATGATTAGAGGACATTACGCTAACACCTTTTAAGAACACTGAATAATTAGATTATATACGTGGCCTAGAGTTAATTTGAGTGAACGGGTCGTAAAATAATTTGTGATTTACGTCCGTTCATCCACCCATTAAATTTTGAGTGCTTTTTCGAAACCTTAATCCCTTTCTTCGAGTTTTCATACACAATGTTGAAAGTTGATACATGATTTAGGTTCATTAGGCATCTAAGAGCATCTTAAAAATGAATTTGCTCCCTTTACATGCTAAAGTCAAATATAATAAAAAAAATGTACTTATGTTGGGAAGGGCAAATCTTTATACTTGTTCGAATAATTGGTCAAATCCTTTAATTTCATTATAAAGTTGAATACTTGAATTAGTCGATGGTTTTTCGAAACCTTAATCCCTTTATTCCAGTTTTCTTACACAATGTTGAAAGTTGATACATGATTTAGGTTCATTAGGCATCCAAGAGCATCTTAAAAACAAATTTGCTCCCTTTAAATACTAAAGTCAAATATGATTAAAATTGTACTTATGTATGTGATGTATCGAATTTTTTGATTTCATTCATAATTTTAGTAACCAATCATAATTAACTACTCTATCAACGATGTAGATGGCTTTCCATGGCTTTTTTTTTTTTTAAGACTATGATCAGTTTCTAATAGCCACTGGTTTTTATATATTATTATTTCAATCAAATTTTTATTAGAAATCGAGTTCTGTTGTTCCATACTGTACTTGGAAGTTTATTTGTATTTACGATTTTATTTGTCGAAAGTATAGCAATTGGAAAAAATAAAAACGTTGATTCCGAATATGTAATATTTATAATTTTTAGTCATGCTATTTATGAGATATTTGATTTTAAAGTTTCGAGTGGAAATTGAGTTTTAAAGGAAATGAATCATTCTTATTGGTTCTTCCATTATTTATTTTTTTTACCATTATTCATTGAACCCACCTCATATTTAACCTTAAATTTTGTTTATTAGACCAAATTATGTGAAACTCATTAAATCTTAACAAAACCGGCCTATTTCACCAATTTTTATCTATATGGAGCATAGATCAATTTCTAACCAAAAATAAAAAAATAGACCTTATGTATATTTCAATGTTGTAGACCTTATGTATAGACCTTATGTATAAAAATAAAAAAAAAATTATTCTTGCATTTGATTGGTTAATTGAATATGAAATACTCCATTCTCATTCGTTAATAGAGTTGATTTTGAAGCAAAATTGAAGCTATCAAAGTTTTCTTTTATTAATATTTAGAAGATTTAATGTGGAAATTGCAAATGTTGTAGTATTATTTTTGTGGTCCTATGTTATATATATATATATATATATATATATATATATATATATATATATATATATATATACTAGGAAATTTTTAAGGCTATGCATAGCATAGCCCATGTTATTTAAAGTTGATTCTTAAATTACTACGGGGTAAAAAAATTAATTTCTATAAATAATTTGATTAATCATGCCATTATACGATAGAATAGTGACGTCCTCATGATAGACCATAGTTTATTGGATGCATGAGTAGTGCTTATTTCGCCCCAAAAATAATTGTTCCAATGTAATTAATGATTTGTTGTTAATCAACTCTATCACTCCTCCTAATGTTACATTTATTAAACAAATAAAATTATATTTCAAAATAAATATTCAAAACAAAAGATCTTACAAGATTTAGATATGCAAAATAAGTTTTGGTCATGCTATACGGATAATGATCGTGAACGCTTATAAGTGGCAAAATGAATGGGTCGGGTCGGATCACGAGTCTAGATGAGTTTGGATCTAAAGGGGTCCGGGGTCTTGATAAGTCATTTAGGAGGATGTGTCTAAAGGGGTCCAGGTCAAATGGGCTCGAGTTGGGTTGACCCATCGGGTTTCCATCAAAAGTTTTATTATTTGAGTGAAAAAATGAAAAAAGTAAAATGAGGTGTTCAAACAAAAAAAAAAAATTTACCCGCTGAACCCGTTGATTATTTGTTATACAAATAGGCCTTATATTAGATACCTATTTAAGCTCATCTAAAAAAAAAAAAGGGAGACTCAGTAAACCTATCTTCTCATAAATATTACTTAACTTAACCTATAAATAATTGATCTAAAATTGACACGTCTGTGAACATCCCATTTCTTCATCTGTGCACGACCCGATATCTTTGGTATTAAACAATGTTTTACTGCACATTGTGATGGTCCGATCTCTTTGAATTGCTTTTGCAAAGAAAAGTATTAGAGGGCTCACTTAGTTGTTTTGATATTCATTTTTAATATATACTACTTGATACTTGATGTTAAAAATCAATGTACATATATATTAATAATTAATAATGTTTTGTGGATATTTCTTTAATCATTAATCAAATAGTAATAGTAATAATGAATGTATCGTACCATACTTTAAAAGTCATGTGTAACGTAAATAACTTTAGTCAAACGTTATAGTTACTATACATAAATATAAATAAAATACTACGGGTGTGTTTGGCGCACTTAATTTTAAGGGATTATAGGGGATTGAGATTCTAGTTTTAAGAATCTCCAGCCCTTACTGATTAGAAGCTTTGTTTGGTAACATGAAAAAGAGGGGGATTGTTGAAAAAATAATCCCCTAGAATCCCTTTTTCTATAAGCTACTTCAAGTGGCTTCTAAAAGAATCCTCAGCCACTAGAATCCCCAGCCACAATCTCCAGCTCCAGCCACAAATTCCAGCTCCAGCTACTTTGTTGCCAAACACACCCTACCCGTACTACTCAATCACACCATACTCACCATACTCTTTTAAGCCTTATCCCACCATACCCTATACTCCTATAGTCTCACCTAGCGATACGCGCTGTCAAACACATTACTCCACCACACCATACTCTATTGAGTACTACGTAGTACGTACCGTCCCTAATTTAAAATGTCAATAAAATATTGGTAACAGAATTGAAAACCAAAACCAAAACTCATTTTCTTTTTTCATATGCGATCATCATCATCATATAAATCAAAACAAAAGATATTATCCGTCCATAGCTGATTATGTTTGTTCCATAAAATAATTAAATTATTATTATTAAAATAATTTAATTATTATTATTAAAATAATTATAACAAAATAAACAGAGTATATGATTCTGACTAATCTACGTGTTGTTCCATTATATTCATATGTAGTTATGTACTCCCTATAAATTCGTCGAATACTCCGTAATATTATCCAAAATTTACATAAATGAACCCCAAAGTCTAATGCATAAGAACTTGAAACATTAATCATTCATGAACGAAATTATAATTATAAATATATATAAAAATAACAAACACTAAACCTAACAACTCATTCATACAAATTAAAATACTATAGAAACTATTGTATTTTCAACTTTCAATCTTCTCGATCAAAATTTCAAAATACGTAACTGAATATGACAATATGAACAAAACTTATGCAAAAAATCATAAATATCTCACGAAAACATGCACATTATTATAGTTACAGATCGACTTACATACATTATTGAGATATTCATGAACTAAATCTTCATCATTTTCTTATCAACATTCACATCTTCATCTCCTTCATCTCCCTCGCCACATTCATATTTTTACATTTCTGCAAAACCCACCACTTATGGACTGCCGCAACCAACAAATCAAACCACACCACACACACACATATGTAAAGCAGATGAACAAACCCCATGACCATCATCCAAGATCTCAGGAAGAAAAAAAATGAAAATCCAAAAGTATAACTTACATTCTACATGGAACTATGGAAGTCATGAATAAAACAGAGGATCGGTAAAATCCATAATGTAGCTTACATTTGACAAGGAACTCATAACTCATAACCACCATTCTTCAAATCCGAGCTAATATAATAACCTGTAAGTAATGAAGACATAAATTAGCTATTGTGTTCAATAAAAATAAAGCAAAAGGGTGAATGAATGAGAAATAGAGAGAGAGAGAGAGAGAGAGAGAGAGAGAGAGAGAGAGAGAAAAGCCTCAGAAATTAGAAATGAGATGAGGGAATGGGTGAAAAGATGATAGGTGAAGGTATGGTATTGCTTGCGCAACAAATTTTTTTCAAATGATGAACAGTATGAAACTATTTGACGATGATGTGGAAATTTTTAAGAGATGCAACAGTGATAAAGACCTACCTTTTATAATATTGGTAGATATATATACATATATATACATGTGTGTGTGTTTTACATAACATCTATCTAGCACAAATTATACCTTAGATTCAATTGGTAAAGTAACTCGCCTAATAAATTAGACTTGGTGGTGGCCCTATGGGTTTGGTTTTATCTAGCACAAATTATACCTTAGATTCAATTGGTAAAATAACTCGCCTAATAAATTAGACTTGGTGGTGTCCCTATGGGTTTGGTTTTGTTGCTGCATGCTGTTTTTATTTTGGTCATGGTCTAGTTTTTTAAATTGTTTTGTGTTCAACTATGTGTGCTTAATTTTGGTCCCTGGTAGCTTCTAGTTCGTTGGGTCCCCATTGTAGGATTTTATTTCTTGTCTAGTTGTGTAGATTTTGACATTTTGTGTAGATTTTTAATATCACAGCTTGTGATATTGGTCTTGGTGTTTTGTGTCTTGTTGGCTTCATGGTGTTGAGACTTTGTTAGGGGTGTTTTTTTAATGGTAATTTGTGTGCCTATTTCAAACAAAAATTTATCATGGTATATTGTATTTATTATGCGATCAAAATACATTCAATTTATCATTTGTTTAATGAAATATTAGACTTTTTCTCCGACAAGTGCGTTTGTGTTACAACAAAATTCACCTTTGTGAATAAATGTAAACACCTTAACACATAATTAGATTTGTAAGACTAAAATGCTTAAAAGATATTATAGATTAAAACCCCTTACATAAGCATATATAATCAAGATACCTTTTAAAAGTTCCAACATTAACTTCTTAAGTTATACCTATCCATTTCTTTATTTTTTACTCTTATTTTTTTCTCAAATTATCTATTTAATTCATTATTAGTCGGTGGTTGGTAAATGATGAAAAAAGCCATATTAGTTTATAATGCGCACTTATATTACATGTGATTGACAATTTGATAATGACTTACTGTATGATTTTATATTGAGGTTAAACTTTTTAATATATCCCTTCTTTAACAAAATATTTGACATCATTTCGAGAGTATGATCATGTGTTTGACTACATTCATGTCATAATGTTACAATTAAGATAATTGTTTTTGTAAATTACAGATGGATCGGAGTACATGGATGTACCAGATAGGACGTGTCACCACCGAATACATGGAAAGATTGTCCAATTTCATTATAGTTGCTGAGGATGATCGGGTAAAGAATGGAAAAACCGTAATTAATTGTCCTTGTAGAAAATGTACGAATGTCCGGTGCTTTAGTGATTCTACCATTATTAGAAATCATCTAATAAGAAATGGGTTTATGAGAGGGTATACTTGTTGGTCTTTTCATGGTGAATTGTTAGTTGATAGTAATCCGTTTGTTGCTGATACTGATGTTGGTGATCATGATGATTCAGACATTAGTGATCATGATAATTTTGATGAAATGTTACATGATTTGGAGGATAATGTTGCCGAAGGGTATCATGATAAATTGCAACAACTATTTGTCGACTCACAAAAACCACTGTATACCGGTTGTACCAATTTTACAAAAATTTCTGCCGTGCTGAAATTGGTTAACTTAAAAGCAGAAAATGGTTGGAGCGACACAAGTTTCACAAGCCTATTAGAGTTGTTGCACGATATGCTCCCCGAAAATAATGAGTAGCCAGTTTCGACTTACAAAGCGAAAAAAATGATGTGCCCGATGGGTTTGGAAATAAAAAGAATAAATGCATGTCCAAATGACTATATGTTATACATAAATGACGATGAAAACCTAGATGAATGTAGGATATGTGGAGCCACTAGGTATAAACATAAAGAAGAAAAAGAAGATAATAGTGATGTAACGAAGAACAGCGCCCCAACAAAAGTATTGTGGTATTTTCCAATCATACCAAGATTGAAAAGATTATTTGCAAATGCCAAAGTTGCAAAGTTGTTATGCTGGCATGCAGAAGAGTGTAAAAAGGATGCAAAATTAAGACATGTGGCTGATTCACTTCAATGGAGGAATATTGATAACAATTTTGAGGAATTTGGAGAGGAGATTAGATATATACGCTTTGGACTGAGTTCAGATGGAATTATCCTTTCGGAGACATGACTAGTCGATATATCTCTTGGCCGGTTCTTTTGTGCAGCTACAATCTTCCACATTGGCCATGTATGAAACGAAAATACATCATGATGTCACTTTTAATCCAAGGCCAGAAACAACCCGGTAATGACATTGATGTATATTTAGATCTGTTAATTGACGACATGAAGCAACTATGGAGTAATGGCGTAGAAGTATATGATGCATACAAGATAGAGTACTTCCAACTCCGGGCCATGATTTTTTGCACCATTAATGATTTTCCAGCTTATGTTAATTTGTCAGGATACAATACCAAAGGAAATTATGCTTGTCCTGTTTGTGAAGAAGGTACTCACTTAACGTGGTTGAAAAATTGTAAGAAAATGGTGTACATGGGATATCGAAGATCACTTCCAAAGAGTTACCCGTATCGTAGAAAGAAGGATTTATCTGATCGTAAGATTGAGCTTAGAGAGCTACGCCCACCATTAGATGGAGAAATAACACTCGCTTGACTTGTAGATTTAAAATTTGTGTTGGGAAAAAAATGATATTGCTCCTCCCAAAGGTATATTGAAAAAAAAGTCTATTTTTTGTGAATTACCATATTGGAAGTATTTGCGAGTCCGACATTGTCTTGATGTTATGCATATTGAGAAAAATGTATGTGAGAGTTTGATTGGATTGCTATTAAACATCCCGGGGAAAACAAAAGATGGAATTAATATTCGAAAGGATATGGAATCAATGAAGATTAGACCAGAGCTTGCTCCTAAAGAAATTGTTGGATGGAAAAGCCAGTTTCTTCCGCTTATACCATGTCGAGGGCCGAGAAAATTAAATTTTGTAAATGCTTGTATGGTGTTAAGATTCCATCCGGCTGTTCTGCTAAGATTAAGAAGTTGGTGTCGATGAAAGACTTGAAGTTGCTTGGTATGAAGTCACATGATTGTCATGTATTAATGACACAAATGATTCCTATCGCAATTCGTGGAATATTACCCAACCTTATTCGTCACATGATAACAAAACTCTGTTTGTTTTTCAACTTGATTCATTCAAAGGTGATTGAACCCGAGGTGTTAGATGAATATCAACGTGATATTATCTTCACTCTTTGTGAACTTGAGATGTACTTTTCACCTTCATTCTTCGATGTTATGGTTCACTTGGTATCTCATAACGTTGGAGAAATCAAGGCATGTGGTCCAGTTTTCTTACGATACATGTATCCATTTGAAAGATATATGGGGATCTTAAAAGGGTATGTAAGGAACCATAATCGACCAGAAGGTAGTATTGTGGAAGGATATGCTTCCGAGGAGGTGATCGAATTCTGCACGGACTATATGAAAGGTTTTAGAAGTATTGGGGTGCCGCAAAGTCGACATGAAGGTAGACTAACTGGGAAAAGGACACGTGGGCACAAAGTGGGGGTGTCGAATGTAGATGATTTACACGAGGCACATTTCACCGTCTTACAACATATGACATGTGTTGATCCATACATATGTGAGCATTAGTCATTGTTGAAAAAAGAAAATTTCCTAAAGAACTCGAGGTGGTTGGCTAGTGAACATAAAAGAACTTTTTCAGAATGGGTAAAAGACAAAGTTAGGAGTACACTTCCAAATATCGATAAATCAATAGAAAATTTAGGATTCGGTCCTAAACATGTACTAAGATATCAAGGATACGACATTAACAGGTACACATTCTACACCAAAGAACTAGATGGAAAGAGTTCAACGCAAAATAGCGGAGTAATGGTAATAGCCTCATCGACACAAATATCAACGGTTAATCGTGAAGAAAGATTAACGATTGCCAAAAAATCTTATTATGGTGTTATTCTAGAAATTTGGGAATTAGATTATGGATAATTCGTTATACCTTTGTTCAAGTGTAAATGGGTCGATAACACCAGGGGTGTTAAAGTTGATAACGATGGTTTTACAACTGTCAATCTCTCCATTAACAATTATGCATTTGAGCCATTCATTCTGGCAAAACTAGTCACCCAAGTATTCTACGTTGAAGATTTGAGATGTCACATCATCCATTACGGAAAACGTCGTATAGTAGGTGTTGATAATGTTGTAGACGAGGAAGAGTACGACCAATTTGACAAGTTACCTCCATTCTCCGTGGGTATTTCTCGTATAGATGAAGTTCTCGATGATGCCGTGTACTTCAGAGATGACCACCGCGAAGGACATGAGGCCTAACGCACATAATGATGGTAACAACACAATATTATTATTGTTATTTAATTTTGTTCTTATTAACAATTTTTATTAATTAAATTTCAGCTAGCTAACACATTTTTTTTCCAGGTGAAACATGTACTATTTGTATATGCATTTATTTTTCTTCTATTTTTTTATAATTATAATCGATTCTCGTCTATAAATAATTAGATTAGATTATACTCCATGGCTCCATTAATAAAATCTAGAGAGAAATAAAAAGATCCGTCAAAATCAGGGCCGGCAAATGAATTCGGGAGGCCCCGTGCGATATCAGAAAACACTTTTACTTCACAATTTTTTCAAGTTGTGAAATTTTTTATTTTTTATTTTGCAATTGATATCGATCGTTTGCAATTGTTAGCATAGGTTGCGTTATTTAATATCGAAGTTTACCTATCGAAATCGAATCAAAATAGTCAAGAAAAATCTAGAATATTCAACAAAAAAGTCATCTGTTCTTGAATCAATTTCTAAAATCGTAATCTGTTGATGTTATAGAAAACGTAATCCGATCAATTTTGAAACTCGTCAATAGTGACACGATTCAAGCAACAATTTAATCAATTACTATCAAGAATCGATCGAATTGAAGAACAATGAAGAAAATGGGTATTCGGTTGGTTATGATGAAGTGTGATTGATCATTTTATCCCACGGAGTGAAATTTGTGAAATTAAACCGATAGAATTCATCATTTGATCAACATAAACCTGGATTGATCAACAAATTAGTTTTTAATCCGTTCAAATTCACACATTGACATCGAATTTTCATCGAAAACGGTTACAGTTCATCGTGCTTGAAATCGATCCAATTTGAACACAGTATACGTTGAAAGTGAACATGTAATCGGGGAAAAACGTTCAAGTGATCTTATTACATCAGATGTTATCATCAAAACTTGTTTCAATCCATCCGAAAATGTTGCTTGAATTCATAGTGATTATTATAAAGAATAAAAAAATTAAAAAGTTCACAATTGAAAAAGTTAAAAACTTTCCGTGAACTCAAAAAAAATTAATGTTCACAGTTGAAAAAAAAGTTCACAATTGAAAAGGTTAAAATCTTTCCGTGAATCCAAAAAAAAATTAAGGTTCACAGTTGAAAAAAAAAGGGTTCACAATTGAAAAGGTTAAAAACTTTCGGCGAACTAAAATAAAATTAAGGTTCACAGTTGAAAAAAAAAAGTTCACAATTGAAAAGGTTAAAAAACTTTTCGAGAACAAAAAAAAAATTTTGGTTCACAATTGAAAAAAAAAGGTTCACAATTGAAAAGTTAAAAACTTTCGGTGAACTCAACAAATATTAAGGTTCATTAAGGTTCACAGTGAAAAAGTTAAAAACTTTCCGTGAACAAAAAACAAAAAAATTAAAATTCATAATTAGAAAAGTAAAAAAAAATTTATGTGAAAAAATAAAGTTCACAATTAAAAAAGGTTAAAAACTTTGTGTGAAGCAAAAAAAAAATTAAGGTTCATGATGAAAATTTGTGTGAAACAAAAAAAAATAAAAGGGTTCACAATTAAAAATATATTTAAAGCGGAAAAAAAAATTCACAACTTAAAAAAATGTGAAGCAAAAAGTGTTTTCACCGTTTTTTTTATCTCCACCCCTTTTACATTATATATATATATATATATATATATATATATATATATATATATATATATATATATATATATATATATATATATGTTAGATTAGATCAAAGGCTGAGATCTGTTTTTACCGGGTTTTTTTTATCTCCTTGTTTTCACCAGAACCCATCCCTATATATATATATATATATATATAAATGCCCTATTACTACGAGAATTATATAAAGATACAAAAATATGAAATCATTATCTAATAATTTGGAGAAAATTATTATTTTCATTCTTCATTAAGAAGAGCTATTCTACGAGTATTCTTCGAACCAACGTTGTTGATTAAACCTTTATAATCAATACTCTCTAGTAGATTATTATCAATTGATTCTTCTGTGACATTGTTGAACACAATTTAAATATGACTTCAACAATTCAAGTTTTGAAAAAATTCTTTTTGTAGTTGCTACAGTTATGGGAATAGTTAACGATACTCTATATGCAATAATCGGACCCGTTTAAGATAATGTAGAATTTCATAGGTCCTATATTGACACAAGGAAAGAAATTTTAAGCAATTTGAACTCCACATAGAGTTCACTTCCATCAATATCAGATTGTCTATTATTCTTGAATGTCTTTTCAAAATAACTACAGCAAGAACTAAGAGTCTTGTGATCAATGGAGTGCAACTTGTTAGAAGTAAGCAAGAACCCAAAGTCTTGTCATACTCTTTGTATTGTTTGAATTTTTTTTAGGAGAAACAATTGCTTAATCAATAACACAAAAAAAATAATTGAACCTATACTAGTTATAGCAACTCTCGTAAAATTTGTTGGGCATCAAATTTTGGTGGCTCTGTACGCTGGTACATACAGCAGATGCCAATATCCCAATACCAATGTTTTGAAAACCAGTTAGACTGCTCCGGTCGGACCGGGATTTTAGGGATTTCCGGCCGGTTGAAAATCGGTTTTGGGTTAAGTTTGACCAGTCAACGAACCGGCGATTTTTCCGGTTATGTCTAGTTTAACCGGGAACCGAACCAGTTTTGGAAGGTTTTTTATTTATTTATATTTTTTAAATCACATTTTGACCGGTTTTGAGCTGGCGGTCCGACCAGTTAACAGGAACTGAACCCCTCACCGGTCTAAGTCAAAAAAAGTTTTCAAAACGTTGCCCTAAACAAACATGTTTCCTCCGGGGGGAAAAAAAAAGAAAACCGATCCAAACTTCCCTCAAAATTAAACCACGGCCCACCTTCTTCATCTAAACCTAACTATAGTGCCACTTGCTTCTGCTCTCAACCAGCGAACCCCACCTGCTTCTGCTCTCAACCAGAGAATCCCAGCGACTTCTGCTCTCAACCAGCGAACCACACCTGCTTCTGCTCCAAATAGCAGTATCATCGAGCACATGCTGCTGCGTCGAACATCAAGCATCACCACTGTCATATCCTCCAAAGATGGTACATCAATTTTTAATTTTATGTTATTGTGTTTTTATTAAATCAAAATAAATTGTTAATGTAGCCTACACAGGACTGTAAATAGTTAGCCCTAATTGATTTCTTTTTCTTTTTTCTTTTTTTTTTTTAAAAGGGCAAGAAGCCCAATTGAATTGATGCTAAAGATTATAGGGGTTGTACTATATAGATACATTGTGTGCCATATAGACACCTACTGTTGAAGAATGCGTATTACCGAATCATCTTCAACTAGCAATTAACGAATGATCACCAGTTTAGAATTCCACATCAATTGTTGAATTGTGACTAGATTGAATAATGTTTATGCTGTTGCCCAGTGATAATGTCCTTGTTAATTACTAGAGTACTAGTCACAATAATTGTTCTAAGTTAATCAGGCTATAATTGATTCATTGATTCTAATTTAATTTCTCTGGAAGTCTTTTATACTGGGCCCGGGGATCTAAATAAATAATCGTTGCGTTGTCTTTATTCTTGTTAAGTAGATCTCATGCCCTTTTCCTGTAGTAAATTGGAAGAATTACTTTGCTAATGCGGCATCAAAATCTGACTCCTTGCTGTAGTTGAATGCCTCATCAGATGAATACGTTCGCCTGTTTTGACCTCAAGCTTGTAATTATTTTCGAAACCCATGGGGTCACTCGTTTTGGCCACCTGTATCACAATGTACTCAATTGTATTCAATGTGATCCTTTCTACCACCGTCCTGCCAAATAACACGACTTGTACATATTGTTTTATAATATGAATACAGCTGGTTGATGTGGAAAAATTGTAGGCCGTGTAATGGGTCAAAAGGAATCATCTTTTAAGTGCAGGTCAAAACGGGTCCATCCATCCAGCCCCTTGAGATGCTCTATGCATTACTTAATTTTATAAATTAATGATTAATGTGTTACATATAACTAAGTATACCTATAGTATTACAATACTAAACGACCTAAACCAACGATCTTGAAGTATTTATGTGTTTCAATACACTTCGCCTGACTTTTGATCCATATCCTTTTAGTAAACCTTTTAGCTTAACCCGGTTGACCAAATACATAAAACAGCCCAAATCAACTCACATGTAAGTAAAAGGGTCGCAATCGCCTATATGCAGAAAAAAATATATAGTTGTAATAGGAGTACGAATTAATAACCTTAATGATTGCAGCAAACGTTAGGGAGGATTCAATGATCTTTATCTTCTTTAAGATAGAATATGCTGTTGCTGTGAGTTGAAAAGTTTATCTTTTCTTGTTATTCAAGTAAAACATGTACAGATCTTTGTTAGTTTATCAGCCAAAAAACAGTCCACATCCGGGTGATGCACAAATTTTAAATTCAGTATCCGTATGGCCACACAACGATAACTGACAGATGTGGAAATGACAACCCTTTAAAGTAAAATTTGGCCTATTCAGATTATGGTATCTGTAACGGGTCAGATGGGTCAAAACAGAAAAAATAGCTAAAACAGAAACTTGCTCATATGGGTTAGGAATCATGGGTTACGTCATCAACAGAACTCACAGGTTCCTCACCACATGCCAAAAAGGTAAAATGTTAAAGATATAAAGGTAACTTGAATCATTTGCAAACAAAAAAACTAAAGACTGGATAAATGAGACCTCTTGATTACATCTTCAATATCACTTGCAAATTGTTCACCAGTTCTAACTATGATGTTCCTTTCTCTTTCTCTTTGTGACCCACCTATAAAAAACAGCGATTATCATAGAATGTGAAAATCTCTACTGACTTCTTGTGTAATTGCTTTTGCAGGACCAAAATAATGACATGGGTCAGCGCCGACAACGGAAAAAGAGAGGACCTAACAAATTGAAAGAAAAACCACTCGTTCCGTTTAAGGTGCAATTTGACAAACATGGAGAAGCTATAGGTGAATACCAAAAATACTTTTCTTCTAATGTAGCTGCTTTGACTAGGCGTAGGATTAGTTATCCGTTAGATGATTGGAAACAAGTACCTGACACAGAGAAAGACGCGTTATGGCAGGACATCAAGGTATAATATTCTAACACTGCTAGTTTACATATTCTTATTTTAATATATGTAAAAACTGTCATTAATTAAGTTTCAATTTCTACATCATCCACGATGAGCATTTCATTACGGATGATTTTGCAAAGGTAGCAACACTTCAACATTGCAACTTGGCTTTTAAGAGATTCAAGACGAAACTAAGAACGTGTATGGATAACGATCTACTTCCATATGTTGAAGAAGAAGACTACAACTTCGTAACACTAGAAAAATGGAAAAAGTTTTGCCTAAAGGAAGATACACCGGAAAGAAGGGTTAGTTTGAACTTACTTGCATTATAAAGCGAATGAAGTTAGATTGTGATATTGTTTCTACTACGTTCTTTACTTCTATGTGAAGGCACAATTTGAATAGTGAAGGTTAAATGCATTGAAGCAAGAGAATTATGCTCGTGTAGGCCGATTGGGGTATCGTGGCCACATAGAAGAGTGGGAGAATGAGAAAGATGATCCTAAAACATGTACAAAATACCATATGATTGATGATACTTCTACAAGGCATTATGTGTTGGGTAGGACGAAGCTTAATCGAGACGGGAAGAGGACATTATGTCCCAATACAGATTCTCACTTATCAATAATATTGTAATATATTCGTTTCTCTTTAATATCGTTATAATTTAGCATTCACAATTGTTTTATAAACGAGTTGTCTTGTTCTTTGCTTTAATTTACAGGTTAAGACTGATAAAGCTGGAGGTGATGCTATACGAGTGCATGTAGGGAAAGAGCATGGAGGACGAACAAGGGGGGTAGGCAGTACAATAGGGCAATAGGCTATACGAAAGGCCTACAAGGACATAAAAAACGGAAAGTAGAACAAGAACAACTTTTGGAAAAAGTAAAGGTATTTGTGCGTCAGGAGGTACAAGAGCAAGTAAAATCATGTCGTGCATCACATGAATCAGAGACAATATTATTAGACGAACAGGTGGTGTAGGAGCAGCTTGTTGTCGAACAACGGGTAGTGAAGGAACAACGGGTAGTACAGGAACAACGGGTAGTGCAGGATCAGGGTGTGCAAGAACATACGGTTCATGAACAAAGGGTGAAAAAACGGGGGGTGCAAGACTTGCAAGTCATAAAGGTAGTTATGTGTTCTTTTAGTATGTATAAAATCATAGACAGTGTTTACTAAAGGTTGATGCAGCTCAGTGGTTTTGTTGTCACTTAATTCCCTAACTGAGCTGCATCAAGTAAACACCGTCTATGATTTGTATACATATTAAAAGAACACATAACTACCTTTATGTCTTGCAAGTCTTGCACCCCCCGTTTTTTCATCCTTTGTTCATGAACAGTATGTTCTTGCACACCTTGATCATGCACTACCCGTTGTTCCTGTACCACCCGTTGTTCCTTCACTACCCGTTGTTCGACAACAAGCTGCTCCTGCACCACCTGTTCGTCTAATAATATTGTCTCTGATTCATGTGATGCACGACATGATTTTACTTGCTCTTGTACCTCCTGACGCACATATACCTTTACTTTTTCCAAAAGTTGTTCTTGTTCTACTTTCCGTTTTTTACGTCCTTGTAGGCCTTTTGTACAGCCTACCTCCTTGTTCGTCCTCCATGCCCTTTCCCTACATGCACTCGTATAGCATCACCTCCAGCTTTATCAGTATTAACCCGTTAACTAAAGCAAAGAACAAGACAACTCGTTTATAAAACAATTGTGAATGCTAAATTATAACGATATTAAAGAGAAACGAATATATTACGATATTATTGATAAGTGTAAAATCTGTATTCGGACATAATGTCCTCGTCTCGGTTAAGCTTCGTCTTACCCAACACATAATGCCTTGTAGGAGTATCATCAATCATATGGTATTCTGTACATGTTTTAGGATCATCTTTCTCATTCTCCCACTCTTCTTTGTGGCCACGATAACCAGATCGGCCTAAACGAGCATAATTCTCTTGCTTCAACGCATTTAACCTTCCCTGTTCGCGTTGTGCCTTCACATAGAAGTAAAGAATGTATTAGAAACAATATCACAATCTAACTTCATTCGTTTTATAATGCAAGTAAGTTCAAACTAACCTTTATTTCCGGTGTATCTTCCTTTAGGAAGAACTTTTTCCATTTTTCTGGTGTTACGAAGTTGTAGTCTTCTTCTTCAACATATGGAAGTAGATCGGTATCCATATACGTTCTTAGTTTCGTCTTGAATCTCTTAAAAGCCGAGTTGCAATGTTGAAGTGTTGCTAACTTTGCAAAATCATCTGTAATGAAATGCTCATCCTGGTTGATGTAGAAATTGAAACTTAATTAATGACAGTTTTTACATATATTAAAATAAGAATATGTAAACTAGCAGTGTTTGAATATTATACCTTGATGTCCTGCCATAACGCGTCTTTCTCTGTGTGTCAGGTACTTGTTTCCAATCATCTAACAGATAACTAATCCTACGCCTAGTCAAAGCAGCTACATTAGAAGAAAAGTATTTTTGGTATTCACCTATAGTTTCCCCATGTTTTTCAAATTGCACCTTAAACGGAACGAGGGGTTTTTCTTTCAGTTTATTAGGTCCTCTCTTTTTCCGTTGTCGGTGCTGACCAATATCGTTATTTTGGTCCTGCAAAAGCAATTACACAAGAAGTCAGTAGAGATTTTCACATTCTATGATAATCGCTGTTTTTTGTAGGTGGGTCACAAAGAGAAAGGAACATCATAGTTAGAACCCTATCAGAGGTGAACAATTTGCAAGTGATATTGAAGATGTAATCAAGAGGTCTCATTTATCCAGTCTTTAGTTTTTTTGTTTGCAAATGATTCATGTTACCTTTATATCTTTAACATCTTACCTTTTTGGCATGTGGTGAGGAACCTGTGAGTTCTGTTGATGACGTAACCCATGATTCCTAACCCATATGAGCAAGTTTCTGTTTTAGCTATTTTTTCTGTTTTGACCCATCTGACCCGTTAAAGATGCCATAATCTGAATAGGCCAAATTTTACTTTAAAGGGTCGTCATTTCCACATCTGTCGGTTATCGTTGTGTGGCCATACGGATACTGAATTTAAAATTTGTGCATCACCCATTTGTGCATCACCCGGATGTGGACTGTTTGTTGGCTGAAGAACTAACAAAGATCTGTACATGTTATACTTGAATAACACGAAAAAAATAAACTGTTCAACTCACAGCAACAACATATTCTATCTTAAAGACGATAAAGATTATTGAATCCTCCCTAACGTTTGCTGCAATCATTAAGGTTATTTATTCGTTTCTATGCTTCCACAATAACCGTAAGGCCGGTTGAATCACCGCATCTAGAAATGGCTTCAAAGTTTCTTTGATAACGGTAGAATCTGCAAAAGAGATAATATCATTAATCGACATGAAATCAGTGTGTTCTATTCCCCACCAATTAAAGATAGCGCTCCCCAAACCAAATGCAACTCTGCATTTGCCAAAAATCTGCAGTTCGGTTTATTGGTCTTCATTGCAAATCGGACATCTAGTCGAGTGAAGATCGATTCCTTTGTGGTCAAGGTTGATTTTTGTGTGGCTATCCTCCATGGTGTGATATTGACCTTGTTCGGTGTGCAATTGTTTCATTTAGCCGGATCAGAATCTTGTCGCCTCCAATTCCATTAGTTGATCCACTTTTGGCCCGGCCCGCACAGGCCGTCTCCAGACCCAAGGAAAAAGCAGTTTGGGCTTATCGGTAGGTTGGTTGATTAATTGTGCAATGCTTGGTTTTAAATTTGTATAAGCAGTATTTTTGCTTAAGCGTCAACTTATATGCAATGTTTTTAAAACAGGTTAGACCGAACCGGTCGAATCAGATTTTCAGGGAAAAAGGGTCCATGGAGAACCGGTTATTGAGGAGAAAGAGGAATTGGTTAACTCAGCCGGTTTTCCGGTATAACCCGTTTCAACCGGAAATCTGTTTAAACCGGATATATATATATAGTGGGAGGATCAAGGGGGAAGTACTTTTTTTTTGGGGAAGTAGGGAAGTGTAATATGCATCTTAACTTCGTTAATACATTTGTCGAAAATTCAAAAGTGAAATTTAATAAATGTTAATCAGAATGGATGTTATGAGTGTTAAGCTTCCATGATAAATTCTTTTTGTAGGCTATAACATCAGTTGATGAATTTTATATCCCAAATCGTTATTCGTCATGGTGAATGTTAACTTAACTTTCATCACGATGAATGTTAAAATAAAATTAATGTTACTTTTTAACATTCATCGTGATGAATGTTAAGTTAATATTCACCACGATGAATAATAACGTGTTATTAAATAATTATTCATAAACTAATGTTATGACTTAAAATTGACTTTCATATGTTAATATATTCTTTATAGCATCGATTTTGATTACTATATATGTGTAAAATTAATTCTATCTTTGATATTTGTATTGGCGAATTTAAGATGCTTCGTGATGAATATTACACTTCCCTACTTCCCTCAAAAAATTGCTTCCCTCTTGATCCCGTCCCTATATATATATATATATATATATATATATATATATATATATATATATATATATAGTTTCAAATAATTAATAATGTATGAATATGTTTTAATTGGAAAAAATTAAATTCACTCATTTTCTTATCTCCAATGTTTTGAAAACCGTTTTTTGAATTGAACCGGAAAGGCTCCCGGGGCCGGTTGAACCGGCCGGCCGAACCAGTTAGTTACAGGAGCTAAAATCTGGGCAAAAAATCTTTCAACCAAGCTTCAAAAACACATACAAACCAAACAATACAACGCCAAAGTCTTACAATTCAACGTGAATACAAGTTCTAATGATTCTAAATGACATTACTTAAATAAACCTTAAATTGTTCAAACAAGCTTTAGTTAAAAGTTTAAACACATCACCATGAATCCAAATTATCGCAAACATCAAACTAAATCCCCACAAGATCATCATATTCATTCCCTACAACATCAAACAAAAAAAATTACATATAAATACATCACGATAAACCAAAAAGTATATAAAGTTAGTATATAAATACCTTTCCATCAATGCATAGGAATGTTATACGCATTAAGTTCTGTCTCACTAAGTGGATGCCATTCACTATCGTCTTCATCTTCATCGACTAGATCTCATATCAATTTTGAGCCTATAAAAATATTTACCAAAAATGATAACATTTATAAATAATCATGCATCACAATTAGATTAAAAAAATAAATTTTATTCAAATATATCGTACAATCATACCTATTTTGTAAACGCAAGTTGTAGTGAATATAAACAAGGTCACTTAATCGTTGATGTTCCAACCTGTTCCTCTTTTTGGTGTGAATCCTTTCAAAAACACTCCAACTACGTTCACACCCGGAAGATGATGTGGTTTGGCTTAATATTCTAATTGTAAACTTTTGAAGCTTTGGACAATCTCCACCAAACAATTTCCACCACTCATCTAAAAATTAAACGGTTAGCAAAGCAATAAATACCATTATAACATAAAAATATATTAATAACATATAAATTGAAATCTTACAGGGACGAGTAACATGACGCGATGCAACGGCACTACTTCTACCAAAGGTTCCTTCACTATCACGAAACTTTCCTAATGACAAGGTAACATCTAAAATATCCCGACCCTCATAATATTCTCAACCGTATCAAGAACACCTTTAAACACCTCATTCTTATCATTTATGTTATTCTTACCATACTGAAAAGTTGGATTTAACCGGTAAGCCGCACAATGAATACTTGTACACAACATTCTATCCCAACGATCTTCAATTATGTCTAGATAAGGCTTGCACAAGTGTTCTTTCCTTTGAAATAACTCAATAATCCCTTTCTCAATCCGAGCCATACCGTCATAAACATAACCCAATGATGGTTCTTTATCTGAATCACATAAACGCAAAAGCTTCATCAAAGGAGTCATTGTTTTCACCGCAATCAAACAACTGCTCCAAAACGTATCATTCAAGATAATTTGTCTACATTCACTTGCATTATTCACTTTTTTGGCTATCAACATCTTCTTAAACTCACTAGATATGACCACCATAGCTTGCAAATCATTCTTATGGTCAACCAAACTTTGTAATGCAATGAATGTGGTAGCAAAACGGGTAGCACTTGGACGGATCTGTCCAACCCGGTCTCTGTCTCAACCAATCTAAAGGCCAATTGTGATTAATATAGTGATCTTGGATGCAAGTGAAGCTAGACTCTGCAAATTTTCTAATTTGACAACATCCTGAAATATAAGATTAATGCAATGTGCCACACATGGAGACCAAGTAATAGTAGGATATAGTTCACATAACTTAGTACCAGCAAATTTATAATTGGCAGCATTGTCGGTAATCAATTGCACAACATTCTTTTCCCCAACCATCTCCACAATCTCAGGAAATAAATTACACAAATTTGTTGCATTGCTTGGAAAACTGAACGCATCAATAAATTTAAGGAATAAAATCCCTTTAGGACAATAAACCAAAAAATTTATCAAGTGCCGGTGCCTAATGTCCCTCCACCCATCACTCATAATTGTGCAACCACATTCGATCCAAGTACTTCTATATGAATCGATCAAAAGTGAAACTGACTTTTTTGCATCAACTAACAACTTGGACCGCAATGCATGATAAGTAGGCAGTTTGTAACTGTAACCTATACTCGCTATTTTATTTATTGCATGTTCAAAAAAAGGAGAATTGCATGCATTCATTGGTATACAAGCATCATAAAACCACATTTCAATAGCCAAATCTACATCATGTACTCTTTCCTTTGATTGCATAGCTTTTTTTCGAACCATATTGCAATAGCCAAATCAACATCATGAAATCAACCTAGTATAAAAAAAAACTATAGGTTGATTTCATGATGTTGATTTGGCTATTGCAATGTGGTTCGAAAAAAAGCTATGCAATCAAAGGAAAGAGTACATGATGTAGATTTGGCTATTGAAATGTGGTTTTATGATGCTTGTATACCAATGAATGCATGCAATTCTCCTTATTTTGAACATGCAATAAATAAAATAGCGAGTATATGTTAAGGTTACAAACCGCCTACTTATCATGCATTGCGGTCCAAGTTGTTAGTTGATGCAAAAAAGTCAGATTCACTTTTGACCGATTCATATAGAAGTACTTGGATTGAATGTGGTTGCACAATTATGAGTGATGGGTGGAGGGACATTAGGCACCGGCACTTGATAAATTTTTTGGTTTATTGTCCTAAAGGGATTTCATTCCTTAAATTTGTTGATGCGTCCAATTTTGCAAGCAATGCAACAAATTTGTGTCATTTATTTGCTGAGATTGTGGAGATGGTTGGGGAAAAAAATGTTGTGCAATTGATTACCGACAATGCTGCCAATTATAAACTTGTTAGTACTAAGTTATGTGAACGATATCCTACTATTACTTGGTCTCCATGTGCAACACATTGCATTAATCTTATATTTCACGATGTCGCCAAATTAGAAAATGTGCAGAGTCTAGCTTCACTTGCATTCAAGATCACTGTTTTTATCTATAATCACAAGTGGCCTTTGGATTGGTTGAGACACAGACCGGGTTGGACAGAAATCATCCGTCCATGTGCTACCCGTTTTGCTACCACATTCATTGCATTACAAAGTTGGTTGACCATAAGGATGATTTGCAAGCTATGGTCATATCTAGTGAGTTTAAGAATATGTTGATAGCCAAAAAAGTGAATAATGCAAGTGAATGTAGACAAATTATCTTGAATGATACTTTTTGGAGCAGTTGTTTGATTGCGGTGAAAACAATGACTCCTTTGATGAAGCTTTTGTGTTTATGTGATTCGGATAAAAAACCATCATTAAGTTATGTTTATGACGGTATGGCTCGGGCTGAGAAAGGGATTATTGAGTTATTTCAAGGGAAAGAACACTTGTGCAAGCCTTATCTAGACATAATTGAAGATCGTTGGGATAGGATGTTGTGTACAAGTATCCATTGTGCAGCTTACTGGTTAAATCCAACTTTTCAGTATGGTAAGAATAACATGAATGATAAGAATGAGGTGTTTAAAGGTGTTCTTGATACGGTTGAGAAATATTATGAGGGTCGGGATATTTTAGATGTTACCTTGGCATTAGGAAAGTTTTGTGATAGTGAAGGAAAAGGGTAGAAGTAGTGCCGTTGCATCGCTTCATGTTACTCGTCCCTGTAAGATTTCAATTTATATTTTATTAATATATTTTTATGTTATAATGGTATTTATTGCTTTGCTAACCATTTAATTTTTAGATGAGTGGTGAAAATTGTTTGATGGAGATTGTCCAAAGCTTCAAAAGTTTGCAATTAGAATATTAAGCCAAACCACATCATCTTTCGGGTGTGAACGTAGTTGGAGTGTTTTTGAAAGGATTCACACCGAAAAGAGGAACAGGTTGGAACATCAACGATTAAGTGACCTTGTTTATATTCACTACAACTTGCGTTTACAAAATAGGTATGATTGTATGATATATTTGAATAAAGTTTATTTTTTTAATCTAATTGTGATGCATGATGATTTATAAATGTTATCATTTTTGGTAAATATTTTTATAGGCTCAAAATTGATATGAGATCTTTCGACCCGATGGATTATGAATACATCGATCAAGATACAGAATGTTGGATTGTTGAAGAAGTTCCGGCGGGAGAACTTGAAAAGGATGATGAAATTGACAATATGCTTAATGGGGAAGAGCATGAACCGGCTTCTCAAACGCAAGGTTTCATATTTACGTACTTATTAAATAAGTGGTATCATTTTAGGTGTATTAGTTAGTTACGTTACATTAACATTTATTATTTGATATAATAGAAAAAGAAAGTGATTATATTCTAGTCGATGAAGATGAAGACGATAATGAATGGCATCCACTTAGTGAGACGGAAATTAATGCGTATAACACTCCTATGCCTTGATGGAACGGTATTTATATACTAACTTTATATACTTTTTGGATTTATCGTGATGTATTTATATGTAATTTTTTTTGTTTGATGTTGTAGGGAATGAATATGCTGATCTTGCGGGGATTTGTTTTGATGTTTGCGATAATTTGGATTCATGGTGATGTGTTTAAACTTTTGATTGAAACTTGTTTGAACAATTTAAGGTTTATTTAAGTAATGTCGTTTAGAATCATTAGAACTTGTATTCATGTTGGATTGTAAGACTTTGGTGTTGTATTCGTTGGATTGTAAGACTTTGGCGTTGTATTGTTTGGTTTGTATGTGTTTTTGAAGCTTGGTTGAAAGATTTTCTGCCCAAATTTTAGCTCCTGTAACCTGCTGTAGCACACTGTCCATATTCTGCTTGTTTTCTGCCTAATCGGTTTGGCCGGCCATTTCAACCGGTCCGACCGGTTCAACCGGACCCGGGAGCCTTTCGGGTTCGATTCAAAAAACGGTTTTAAAAACATTGCTTATATGTACATAAATAAATGATACAACATAAAAAGTATTAGACATATTTACAATAGTTATATTTTAAATAAATTTGATACATACAATAATAAGTATATATTTTAAGGTTGTTAAGATTAGGATCGTAAGATCAACTCGGGATCCTAATATCATGCTCATATACTATAGTTTGATACACATGTGTTATTATATACATCTAAAGGCTAAATGCATGACCAATTAGTTAAATATTTATAGTTTAAACAATATAACATTAATTCATTCTAATAACAATTTAGATTACTATTTTTGATTATAAAAGATATGGATTTTCCCGTATTAAGCTATTTTAATTGAAGAATTGATTAGTTTTATGTTAATTGATTAAACAATAAGTCGGTTAGCCTTTGATTAGAAAAGTCTAACGTATTTATATTTTGTTAACTCATTAATTTCAATCTGAATAAGACCAGATTGGAATGAGATCATACGATCCTACGTTCAAAATTGACATGTGATCGAGATCATATGCACATACTATGATTGTTAAATACTTGTGCAAGACTGGTGTCATTTTTATTCATAGAGAGTATAAAACTGTAAGATCTTTTTATTATTATAGAGGTGTTACCAAGCTTGATATATTCTATTTTATGTTTCGTTTGGTTCACGAAATTTCTTTATGGAATTGGAATTAATCAAAGGAATTAGAGTTTAGTGGAATATGAATTCCTTTGAATACCTACAACTCTGTTCATTTGTGAACCAAACATGCTCGTGGAATGAAATTAAAATTTCAAATCGATCAAATTCCGTTGAATTCCAAGACCAAACAATAACATAATACTTCTCTACATATACTAATAGAGAAGCCTTTTTGTCTATGTGGCATGTTTCTCCTTTCGCCACCTAAGATTTTCGCTTACGTATCAATCTTTCATAAACTTTCTTAAATTATATGACACCTCATCGTGAATCTCTTATTTTTAGTATGAAATTTATTTCCCCAATCACAACTTATTAATTTTAGAAAGTCAACAAAATATCCAAAAAATTTTAACATATAATTTCGTTTTCATTTAATAGTATCCTACCATATTTAAGTCAATAATTATCCCTATTACACTATTTTTTATAAGAATTAATTTATTTTATTTAATATCATACTAATTTATTTGACATCTAAATAAATATCCTACGTGTAGTCATTTTGTTTGCTTGGTAAATATATTTTACCACATCATTCAAATCTATAAGTTTAGACGGTAATTAGTTTTTCTTAATACATTCATAGAGTAATTTGACCTACAATAATGCAAGTTCATTATTTTAAAAATTCATAAATAATATACATGATGAAATAAATAATGTTACTTTATAATATTAGTTCAACTACGTTAAATTGTAGTAAACTATTTTTTATCTAAGTAAGTAATTAAAAAGTTTTATATGACAATATATTCGCTTAAAAAAAATATATAGTTGGCATAAATAAATTATTCTAGAAACTTACACCACTATTGATAAATGAATGATTTAACTATTTTTAGTTGCACAATTTCTGTAGAATTGAAGATATAATAAGATGTCTAACAATTTAAATGTAAAACATCTTTTTAACTTTAGTTATTTTTTTCTTTCTTCACAATCCTTTTTGCATTCCATGTTGTTATGAAGAACATGTAACATCCATATTTTTCCGCATCTTTGTATAATATGTGTATAGGAAAAATGAAGGTTTTGAAAAAAAAATTAATCGTAGTAAGAACACATAGTAAGAAACCAAAATGGTGAATAAGAGCAACTAAAAGGACATACTAAACATAACAAACTCATTTTTATAATTTCAAATACTTTTTTGGTGTTTGTATATTATTTTACAGATTTCAATGTCAATTATTTCTTATATTTTATTGTATGATGATTTTGATTGGGAGATTAATATCGTATGATGTTGTTATAGGATGAGATTTTTTCAACGTTTTTTGTAACATCATGTTTCTGGGCCTGGAAATAAATTGTATTTTTATAAGTTTGGTTAGTTTATTTGAAAATAAACAAGTAAAAGAGCCTAAGTTTTTATTGTGACAAGTAAAATATTGTTTGTTTTAAAAAGTTAAAGTTGACGGTAAAATAAAAGTACTTTGACTTACGGGTATTTTTGGGTTCCAGACAATAGGCTAGGAAGTGGTATAATATTTACACATAATAAAAGTGGGACGGTGGAATTCTCTGGATCATTTCTCACCTAATTCATTTCTTCTTCTTTTTCTAAACTCTCTCAATTCTCTTATCACTTTCAAATTAATCAAGAACAAATCATTGAGATTGAATCTAGCTAAAAGGAAAGTGATTATCATCATCATCTATATCATCTTCTCCATTTAATTGTAAGTAATCTAGTGTTCTTGGTGTTCTTGAGCTCATAGGTTAGGGTTTGGTGATTTTGTTGATTTGATGATGATGCATGAGTTAGATTGTTGTTAGATGATGTTTGTTGTTGTTATTATATGCTTATGGTTGAAGTTTGTGGTCTTTACTTGAGAAATTTCGTGTTTATAAACTGGTTTTGGGTGAAATGGGGTTTTGGTTCGTGTTGTGTTCTTGCTGAAAGTGCAGGTTGTTTTTGAACTAGCAAACGCGATCCCGGCCATGTCTCCGGATCGCGTTCCTTAGTTATAATTTGGTATAGTCGAGTTTTGGTCATACGAACGCGATCCAGCCCTTTGTTCCGGATCGCGTTGCCAAGTGTATTTCGGTGACAGAACTTTTTCTTAAGGTGAACGCGATCCAGCCCCTATAGTCCGGATCGCGTTTGCATGAATAATTTTGACAAGTTGTGTAAATTTGAAAATGCGTAAGTCTTTTCAGGGTCACGGTTATGTAACAATTTCATTAACTCGGTTTGGGATGAGATTCACATGTTCACTCGGAAACGGCCCAATGGTCAAAACTATATTCTAATAGCCTAGGCAGTTTTTGGCCATTCGGGGTCATATAAGGGTCGAAAATGACATTTTACTGTTTTAAACGTCATTTCGGGATTTTCTGATTTTATTTCGGATTGAACTTTTGTGTGTCTAGATTTCAGGGATTATATGATTTGATAAATATGCAAGAGTGATGATTATGGGATAAATTACTGACTTGTGTTATTTTTGTGGTAATTTCAGATAAGCGGGCAGCAACTCAGTAATATAAGACCACTGAGTTGAAGATCTGGACTATCGGTGAGTGGAATTGTAGTCCTCGGTTCCACCCAGTTGTAACGGGTTCGGTTACAACTGGTAACCATGATAGTTTATATCAGTAGGTTGTTGTTATTAGTAGTACTGGTACCAGTCTTGTCTGTTTGTTTATGTTGCTAAATATCTGAGTTGTTGTGTGATTATTGTTGAATTGTTGCTTAGTTGATAACAGTTGTGAACTGTTGCTTGTTGTTGGTTGCTTTTGCATTGTGAATGCAATGTGGTTGTTTTCAGAGGTCAACTGTTGTTAGTTGGGTTTGAGTACTACTGTGTAGTTGTCGAGGTTTCTTTGAGACACATAGTTGAGAACAATCCTAGTCAGTGAAGGTGGTACTCAAGCTATCGGTTGATTACTGGGAATGGCGTGGCGCCCAGTAGTCGTGGTTTCTGGGTTGGGTGGATACCAGGAACCGCCGGTCCTCTTGACGTTATGTGCTTATGTGTTTAATTGTTGTTGTTGCTTAGTTGTAAGACTTGTTATGAGTGGGTCGAACCGTCGGTTACGGTTCCATTCACTTAGCTTATAGCTAATCCCTCGTTGTTGATTTTTTTTGCAGATTGTGGTTAGTTGATGTAGATGTGGATGTTCGGGTTGTAGATGTTGACTGGAAGTTTGACTAAGCTTGGCGTAACTCTGATCTTTTGCAGTTGTCTTTTGGAAACGTTTTATATAAGGCCCGTTTTGTGTTCATATGGGTCGTAATTAATATGGTTGTAAATACTTAACTAATGTAGCTATCTTTTGTAGTCGTTAAACCTAGAAGTAATGTAAGTCGGTAATTATTTTGGGGACTTGCGCTTCCGATTTCGAAATATAATATTAAATGATATGTTTGGTTTGAGAATATTCAAATATGGTATTTGAAAAAGGACCGGGCCTCACATTTTTAAAGATGAGCATGATGATCATGAGATAGAAACTTGGAAATCATGTTAATCGTTATATTAATTAATACAAACACTTAGTTTATAACATCAATTTATATGAATATGTTGAGAAACGTTGATACTACGTACATTATTATGATATGCATGATTAACAGAATGATTTTAATTTATATTATTAGTTCAAACACATCAAATAGTAGTCAACTATATCTTATAGAAAGTTAATAATGTAGCATATTATCTTCTCAACGTCACGTATAAATGAATTTAGTGGAAATTGTTGTTAATTTTTTCTCAATTTGTCATGTTACATTAATTTAAAAGTTTGTGTTTCACACATATAGCTAATAATTATATAAATAGATAAGCTATTTTATACCGCAAAAATACTATTCTACATTTCTTTTGAAATATATTGTATTAACATTTCATTTAGTATTTAATATCTTATTATCATTAATAGTTATTATATTTAGCCGTCCAACGGACGGGTTCAACACTAGTTGAACTAAATAACTAAAACCCTTTGTTTTTTACCCTTTTCTTGCTTCTCTAAAAAATAAAACTAAAATTGAATGAAGCGAGGGAGGGTTTTGGTGAAAGCCATTAACATAAAAAACCTCAGCAGCCGTACAACATCATCACTCTCTCAATCACAGGTTTCTTCTTCGTCTTTTTAATTTTTTCTAACTATTATTATTAATCTATCTATAATCTTCTATACATGTAATAATACATTTATATATGTATACTGTATGGTATTAATTAATCAGTAACTGCAATGACAGGAGGTTGTATCAATGAAGGAGCGTTACTGCTACAACCCTACGTTAAATTGGAATCCACAAGTTGAAGATTACTTCAATAAAGCTTATGGAACAGATGCTTTTTCTCGCATTTCTAAAGCTTTAACGTATAATCCTTCTTGACCTTTATTTATTTTATTTTATTTTATTCATACTAATAATTAGGTCACATGTATTTACTGGAGGATTTTGCCTGATTAATTTTAATTTGTATGTACTAGAACTATTTTAGCTTGTTTTATTAGGGCTAATTAAGCACGTATCATGTTTTTGTTTATACGAAATGTCGAAATCGATAAGGAATGACAAAAATGCTCTTTAATAGAAAAGTGTCTCAGAATGTATCCAACTTCTAATTATTCTAATTGTATGTATCTGACCACTTATATACTTATTCTAAACCGGTGTGTGGCACCGCTTTTTTATGATGTGGCAACATAATAACTGACATTTCAGCAAAATAGAATACTGTTTTCGTTGAGTATTTGCAATAACAAATAATTGAAAGTGTGATACATTTTGAGACACTTAACGCTGGACAAAAAAAAGTAACCAATAGTGTTTTGGACTTTTCAAATAGTTTTGAACACGTTTTTGTTGTCTAGCTTGTTTTGGCTGGATTTGTTATAAACGATACATGATACGTACTTAAGTGGCCGTCGAAGTTTCTCAGTCAACCTCAAAGGTATATGGAGATTCACATCTTTAAATTTTATTTACAGTTCTATGTTTTTGTAACTGGTTAGGCGACCCTCTTGTTACTCTTGTATACGTGTAAATACACTAAGAACAACCACCGAAGCCGTCATTGAGAAACTTCTAGAAATCCAATGTGAGAAGAGGCCAAATGATAATTCAAAGAATACAAAAAAGAATGATGATGCAATAGTTGAAATATCTGAAAGTGTTAACGGTTTTGCCTCAGAAACTAGCCCTGTTTTGAAGTGTCAGATACCTGGGCTAGACTATGTTGTATTTGTAAAGGGTTCTGGGCCCCATGATATTCTGTATGATAATCAGCAAGACAGACCTCAAAAGGAGATTATAGTGAGCCGTAAGTGCGCAGAGGCAGTTCTTCGAGGTGCTCAGGTAAGCACCAGTTATAAATATTATAGTTTGTATTGTTTATGGCAATCATTTTTCTCTTCATTATCTTGACTGAACTTCAGCTACTGTTTTACTTATAATTGTTTATTTGTGATCTTTTTGTAGGTTTATATTCCAGGTATACTTGCATGCAGTGCTCATGTTGAGAAAGGGGATTTAGTTGCAGTTTCAGTTGGTGTTGAACAGCCTATTCGTGATGGTGAATGGTCTATTGGAATCACACGTGGAATTGTACTACAAGGACTAAAAACAGGCAAGCAATTTGTTGTAGTTGTTATGTTGATAATGGTGGAAATGTTATGCTCTCCATCTGGTTTTTTATAGATATCCTGTATTTTTTGTATGATTGTTGAATTATAATGCATTTTATATGCTCTATTTCTTGTAGATCCTCAATATTTTGAACGAGATGGTTTATATATAGGCCAAGGAATTGCAAATTTATCAAGAGCAGGGATATTTCGTGACTTGTCAGGTCTTGGTGTTGATATGACTGATAGAGTCTTTAGATTGACATCCTTTAATGGTATATGAAATGCTTTTTTCTATTATATATATATATATATATATATATATATATATATATTTGTGTGTAATTTTTTTTTTTTTTTGTGAATTACAGATGAATGATGTGCATTGCATAAGTTTTTTCTTTTTTGAAAAATTTGCAGATGTTCTGAAGGGGGACATATTTCTACAAAATTTGCCAAGCATTATTACTGCACATGTCTTAGGTGATAATCATAAAATTAATTTGAATGGGTTGTTATTTGTTGTTGAAGCCTTTTATTAGATTTATTATGAATGGATCATTTTCAGAAATAAGAAGGCTTGTAAATGCTGTCCTTTTTTTTCCTTTTTGTTGTTGTTGTGGCGAGTATTAATTTTTGCTCACTCACGTATGCTGTAGACCCACAACAGGGAGAAAGAATATTAGACATGTGTGCTGCCCCTGGTGGAAAAACCACTGCGATTGCTTCCCTTATGAAAGATAAAGGAGAAGTGATTGCGGTTGATAGATCTCATAATAAGGTAAATTATTTCTACAATACATTGTTCATCATCTTATGAGTTATGATACTTCATTCATAGATTGTAAAATTATAAGCTAAGGAAGAACAGGGTCCTAATTTTATACTTTGCAGGTGCTCGAGATTCATAACCTGGCTGCAGAACTGGGGTTAAAAAGCATTAAAGCATATAAGCTAGATGCCCTTAAATCTGTCAACACGAGTAAAACAAATGGCACAGTGACACAATGTTGTCCAAATAATCAAGAGGCTGATTCAGCAAGTTTTGTTAATGGGAATTTAATATCTCATACAACTGAAGAAATGGAAAAGGATATAACAGACAACAAGATTTGTAAGTACTTTCATTCAGTTTTTTCTTTTAATTGTCTATGGCTCACGTGTTTGTTATTAACCCTTGTAGTTGCATTACCTGTTTCGGAGGAAATTAGTATTCCAGCTGATGAGAAAATTGAGAAAGGGCGCTATACTAGTAAACATGAGTTAAGGAAACACAATCGAAGAATGAAAAATGGGTCCGGGAGACATCAAGCGACTGGTGGCAGGGTGGATAAATGTGATGGGTTTACTCCAAACAGTTTTGACCGAGTCCTTCTTGATGCTCCCTGTTCTGCTCTTGGACTGAGACCACGTTTGTTTGCTGGAGAGGTAATAATTGACTATTTTTCATGTTTTAGTACTATCTTTTTTCTCCACTAAGTTGTTGCCACATATTTATTCTCTTTAATATTCATTCAAGGAAACGGTTGAATCATTGAGAAAACATGGGAAGTACCAGAAACGGATGTTTGATCAGGCTGTTCAGCTTGTTCGTCCAGGTGGAGTTCTTGTATACTCGACGTAAGAAAATGCTCTAATTTTTTTATTTGCCTTTCTGTGTATTTTTTAGAAATTAGTTGCAGCAATGCCGTTTTATTTAAGATGTCTGTTCAGGTATTAAAGTGATAATAATCACCTTCAATGTGTTCTATAATCCGTAGTTAATTGAATAATAATCAAGAAAGGATACCTGTAAAGTAAAGGTGGAAAAAATGGCTGGTCGGGTAATGGGTCAAAAGTCAAAACATGTATTTTTGTACTGGTTGGTTGGGTTTACCCAAAAGTCCAAAACACATTTTATAGGTTTTTAGCTCTCTTTTTTTTTTTTTTTTTTTCTTTTTTTTTTCTAATATAAATACATATAGTGTTAAATTTGATTATAAACTATATCTGTCATCTTTTGCTTATGTTTATAATCTTGTTGCCTCTAGTTGAGCTTTGTTGAATTCATGCAACTTTAGCATCGACTGTAAATGGTTACTAACCCGATTCCCATTGTTCATCTTTTATATTAATTCTCGTGTGATCAAGTAATTCATTCTTGGAAGAAATATATCCTTTTTCTCTTTCTATTGGCTTCCATGGATGGGGATGATTGACATTTGCATATTAACTTCCAGATGCACTATAAATCCAGGCGAGAATGAAGCAGTGGTTCGCTATGCTTTGGATACGTATAAGTTTCTTTCGTTGGCACAACAGGTTAGTAGTACCATCTATGTTTTTTGCTTAATGTTTATCATTTAATTTTAGATTTTACGAGATTGTAGGTATATACATACCATTTAAGCTAATCCTTCCAATATATTGTATGTTTTAGCATCCAAGAATCGGGGGACCTGGCCTGGTCGGTCATTATGAATCTTCTGATGGATACTTCGAGTAAGTTTAACCATCCTGTTCTCCCTAATCTCTCACCTGTAACATTTTGGTGGCAATTTGATGTTGATTTTCACGATTTTTTACTTTTTTTAGGGAATGGTTAAGACCCGGTGAGCAAGATCTTGTACAAAGGTTTGATCCTTCCGGGCCTCATGATACGATTGGTTTTTTCATAGCCAAATTCAATGTTGGCCCCAAAGATCCCTAGCTAGCTTTATGTATGACCATTTTCATTATATTGTTGTAGAATGTTATAGTGAACAATTCATTAAAGGACAAAAGTCATTTTGTCATATTCCCAAAACCAGAATTGCTGCTCTAGATACCATTGGCATTATATTGCCTTGTTAATTTGTTTTATTTATTAAAAGTTTTAAGGAGTAATATCTATAGCCCTATAGGGTAACATGGTATATTTTCTCTGACTTGGTTCATTTTCCTCACCTAATAACTGATAACATAACAATAAATAATTTTATATTATATAACAATTTATTTATATTTCTTTAGTCACTTTCTCAATTTGGTGCTGTTCTCTCTTAATCAACACTAACACACGTCACTCCATCAAAAAGCTACCACCACGACTTAAATAACACAATTAACAAGTAGTAAATATTTGTTTTATTAAGAATTACTCATAATAGTTAAATGCTTGACATTTTCACAATTTACTTTAACTGATATATATGTTACACTAAACTAACTAACATGTTAATTATATAAATGTAATATTAATAAACTGTTATGTTTAACAGTTTATTAATGTGATTGATCCCTCGGTCCTTGCAATGCGAGGGCAATTCAAATCCTCATTTATATCATAAAATACATAAAAAAAAAATGTACGGTAAGCAGTCATACTATATGTATAAGTACGTGTACATTTTTAGTGTATGAACTATGAAGTAAAACCATAATAGATGTATACAACGTTGTTAACCTGTAAATCCAAAAAAGTAATCTAAACGAACGTATATTTAGTGTAAAGGATGATGTGATATTAGAGTGTTTGTGTGTGTTTGGAAATGTGTAAGTATATGCTTTATATATGATGTTTATCTACATAAATAAGAGAGAAAATAACAGTGTTTGAATACAAAGATAAAGATATAAGTCTAATAAGTTTGATCTGACATTGGTCTAACTTTTTTTTTTTTTTTTTTTTTTTTTTTTTTTTTTTTTTGTAATAACTCGGATTTAGAAGATACTGTAATAGATAATAACACGTACTAGAAATTCCATAAGTTAGTACAATTGTCACCACCATATTTTCTTCTCTCTGTTATCGGTAGACAGGAGGAGTAGGAGTGTTTATAATAATCCGAAACAAGAAAATCAAACCAAAATTTTTTACACCGTAGCGAATTTTAGGTTAATCGAACCATTTTTTTGTTTTATTCTCGGTTCTGGTTAATTGAACTGGTATTTTTTTGGTTTTTCGATTTCGGTTAACGATTTTGTTACAACCGGTTAACCAAAAAGCCAAAAATTTTAAATTACTATCTTCAATATGTGTATATATATAAATATATAGATAATATTACTAAATATCTTATAATGTAGAATGGGAAACTTTTGTATTTATGCTAATATGAATGTTCATTTTTTAGCATTTTTAGTAGTTAAAACTTTAGTTTTGTGACTAACTTGGTTCGGTGTTCATGCATTTATGTTTTGTACCTAATTAAAATGCTTTATGTTTGTTGTTAGAATGATCAACGTGTAAAATTCTTAACAAATATTCATCAATGACTGTGTATATGTGTGTTATTATTTATATTTATAATGATTAGTAAATAAAAACGGTTGGTTAACCGTATAACTGAACAGGAAAAACCGATTAATCAATTGTTGGTTAACTGAACTTTTCGATTTCGGTTTAGGTTAAAAAAAATGATGAACCGAATATTCGGTTTACCGGTCTTTGGTTAACTGAACCTCCGGTTAACCGTCCGTGAACACCCCTATCTAGAGGGCCTCTCTTCTTAAGGGTCATTTTTAGTATGTGGTTTCAAGTAATTTTGGTCGATGGATGCAGATAGTTTAGCGAGTGATTCTAGTATGTGGTTGCAAATGGTCTAAGTAGTCCCCTGGTGATTGTAAGTAGATACGAATGTAAGGTTTCAAGCCGTTTTAGGTTGTTTGGTAGATCCGACTGGAGATTAAGGTGATCATGGTCGTGGTTTTAGGTGGTTTTTGTTTGTGGTTTCTCGTTGGTGGTTTCAGGAGAATTATGTTGTTTTATGGTCGATGGTTGTCTGTGGTTCGGGGAGTTTTAGGAAGTTTTCCTGGTTATTTTTGGTAAATAGTCGTAGGAGGTTTCGAGTGGTTCCGGAGTTTCAAGTAGTGGTTTCAGATGGCGGTCTTACAGTCATACTAATAGGATTTTTTTCTCTGTTAACATTTACATCTCATAATACCACCCCTCGGTCTGATTGTGTCATTCCGTGGTTGTAAGTGTTTCAATTGAGGTTACAACAACATGCTTCATTTCAGTTGTAGTAGTCATGATCTTTCTACTAAATGATTACCCTAAGTGGTAATGTGTTGAATTTCAATGGTTAGGGCACTCCTTCAACTATCAACTCATAGCTAGGGTCGTGTTAGTTTAAATTAAATTTTAGGGTCATTTTAAATTGATTTATGTTTTGAAGTCGTGTTCGCTAGAATTATGTTTTAAATTTGTAAAATTTTTAGGATCATTTTAGTTACTAGTATCTTTTTTTTTTTTTTTTTATGAAAATTAGTATCTTGTTAGTTATTATTGGGTTAATAATGGTTTAATACCCAAACTTTCAACTTTTTTCGTTTTAACACCTCAACTTCTTTTTTTTAATGTTTTAACACTCCAACTTATAGTTTGACCAAATTTAATATCCAAACTTTCAAATTTTTTTCGTTTTAACACCTCAACTTCTTTTTTAACGTTTTAACACTCCAACTTATAGTTTGACCACAATTTAATCCCTTTAGTTTGTTTGTTCGTTTAAAATTACACTTCTGGATTTTTTTTGTTAACTCTTTAGTTTGAAATAATCAAGATTCGATTTGAATACACTAGAAATTTTTCTTATGTGTTATCTATTTAATATGTATTCTATTAATCATTCAAAGGATACTAAGATTAGCTAACATTGGGATCTCGAATGTTTAGCTAACCTCGTGATCTCGAATGTTATTATCCTGTTAATTATAGTTTATCATTGTTATAAATCTAACTTATTACCTGGTCAGATTTTAATTAAGGTATTTATAACCGGTAACCTGCTGAATAGGTAATGTTGAAATAATTGACTAGAAATACCCATTTATCGTTTAATACCCATTTATCATTTTTTAGCAACATACATTCATTATAAATAGCTTTTCATATAACTAGAAATATTATACACGAAAACATTATAAAAATATATCGCTATCAAATTAAAACATTATACAATTAATTGTGATGACACGCTACAATTAATTTATAAGCATTTAAATCATATATATGTACGTATCAAAAAAATCCGGAAGTTTAATTTTAAACGGTCAAACAAACTAAAGAGATTAAACTATGGTCAAACTATAAGTTGGAGTGTTAAAATGTTAAAAAAGAAGTTTAGGTGTTAAAATGAAAAAAAAGTTAAAAGTTTGGGTGTTAAGTATTGGTCAAACTGTAAGTTGGAGTGTTAAAACGTTAAAAAAAAGTTGAGGTGTTAAAACGAAAAAAAGTTGAAAGTTTGGGTATTAAATCATTATTAACCCTTATTTGTTTACATACATAATACCATTTTCTAGAAAAAAAACATGGATACCTAATAGAGAAATGTTAGACTCGCTAAAATTCTACAAAAACATTTTCACAAAATGATGTTGAGTAAGAAACTCATTTTATAAAGTAATTATGTGAACATATCAATTGTTAAGGGAGGTGATAAATAAAAAAAAAAAAAGTTATTCATAAACCAAATTATGCTATAGTGTAGTTGTACTATAAGTAGAAATAATTGTACAGTTTGATGTATGAATAACTTTTTTTTTGTTTTTATTTATCACCCCATTAGGTAATCTTAAATCTTAAATATCTGTAAAAAAAGAAATGAAAAAAGGGAAAAATTCTTGGACAGTCAAGGGTATAATGGGTATTTCGACGGAGTTTCCCAGTGCTTACCGCTCATCTATTTTCACACGCTTTTGTTGTAATTCAACGAATCTTATCTTATCATCTCATAAAACCACCGTCGCAAACCCTAACCACAATTTCCGGCAACAACTTTCTGTCATCGGCAACAACCTCTCTTTTAACAGATCGTTTTTTATATAAACCTCTAATCCTTGCGCTATGTTTCTGGTCGAGAAAGCAAGCTTATCGTCACATTTCCGATCGATTAAAAAGAAATCGTCAAAAGTTCCGAAAAACTACCTGCTCGCTGCTAGGTTATTCGATGAAAAGGTAATTTTACATCTGAAAACACTAGATCTACCTACTAATTCGTCAAAAATTAGTTTATTTTCGCTATCGAACGCAGTTTCGTTCCTCTCAACGGTTCATTCTGAAGCGGAACAACAGATCTCGGATTTGAAATCGGAAGTGGATGATTATCAGGTTTTGTATATGGATTACAGTCTGAAAGTGCTAGATCTGTGTAATTTGATATCATCGGCGGTTCAACGGTTAACCGATCGACGACTTTTGATGAATTTCAGTCTTCGGTTGTTGAATTTCACCGATCAGGTTCCGGCGCCGGATAAATTGAACAAAGCGAAGGATGCTTTAGCTAGATGCGTTACCGATTTACCGGAATCTGCGCCGGAGAAAGCTCGCCGTGCGAAGACGTTGATTGAGGAACTGACGGAGTTGCTAGGTAAGCTGCAACGTGGCAAATCAGGTGCCTGGAGAGATCTTATTAGCCGGACGTTTTATGCTCTCGGATTGTTGACTGTTTTCGTCGGAAGCGTTTTGGTTGCCGTACTGTTTGGTGACTTTGATTTGATTAAACCTCAAGTTCCGGCTGAGTTTTTATTTGCTGACTCAGTTAACGGTGAATGGAATCGGATCTTTGACTTGATAAAACCGAAACAAAATGCGGTCAAGGAGATTGATGATGTGGCTAGCCATGCTTTGGTTGTCCGGGATCTTATCGACTCCATAAATGGAGGAGATATGGTTCAGTTGGAGGCCGGAGTTAAGGCTTTGGCAACTGCGGCGAAAAGGTATTCGGATGGTATTGACTCGTTGACTAACGGAGTTAACGGTATGTTTCAAACCGTCTTGAAAACACGTACTGGACGTTTAGATATTTAGCTGGTTTAAAACGTGGCTGGTCTATTGAAAGTGTGAATACAGAATACTCCGTTTGTCTAGACGTTAGATGGATGCAAAATCAATGGTGTATTTTACTATCACGTTTGTGTTATTGAAATGGTATAATATGATAATTTGTTTGGGTGTCAATGAATGTTGTAGTATTGTGTTTTTATGTTAGATATTAGTGTAAGTTTATACGATATAAAGTTCAAATACAAGTAACTTTTATAAAATTGTCGACGTTTAGATTATAATGCTTGTTACATTATGCTAGTTGTTCTAGTTGTATAAAAGTGGAACTATTTACGTTTTATTAACATCATTGAATAAAACTTGACTCGATTGTCAGCTCAAGAGAAAGGCAATTGAGAAAGGCGGTAAACACACTTTGTTAATACAAGTGAACGTAACGACAATATGTGTATCTGTAAGTTATCCATCCTGTTACACCAAATTTCGATACATGAATGTCAACCTAATAGAGTATGAATTAAGTTGTCACAACATCATCGGTTATCAGTTTTTCTGCTGGAAACTAAGCATCTTTATACCAATTTAGCTTTAAAAAGACTATGCAGACATCTTTCTCTGGGCACATTAAGTGACTGAATTCGATCATCCTTGAATGTGACAAATAACACAGAAGATCGTCCTTATGGTCCGTCATCAACCAGTTGTAGGTGGAGAATTTGGGATCTTAGAGAATGAACGATACTGTAGCCGGACCTTCTCTCCGCTTTCAATAATATTTACCAGGTACCTGCACCAAACAGTATCCAAAGTTTTTTGTGAAAGAGAAAAAACATGAACGGAAAACAGGTTCTGTTTCCATAGTTGGACGCAGAGGGGGTCTAGAAGTGGTTCACGGCCCTAGCAATACTCATTGTAATATTTTATGGAATTTCTTTTATTCATATACTTATAGAATTGGACATGCACATTGTTGAAATCAAAAGAGGGATCAATATGCTAAAGTTGTTCTGATAATGATGCAACTTTTGCAGGATCATATGTTTGATGTAAACATATGTAGCAGTTTGTAACTGAAGGAATTATCATGTATGTATACTGACCAGCCATTGAGAGATTGTGACGTTATGATAGCTTCTTTCCCTACAAACTTATCTGGTGTCCTCCTGTTTCCCTGCATAGCATATCCTTTTCATTGAACATTTATACACGCAAAAATGTCTTGGGAACAATTATAACTTTGAAGAATAACTCACCTTTATGACAACCTTCTCATTTACTGAAAATGGATACTGCACGCATTTATGGGAACCATTTTCAGAAGTAACATCCCCATTCACCTGTCATGTTCATATAACATATTAGTCACGCTCATTATCCACCGAAAGAAATGCATATGCTACTGTAAAGAAGAGCCATAAATATTAAAGCATGTGTTACCCGTGTGCAACAAGGCACCATCACATTTACAACACATATACGGAGTAATATGTAAGAGACATACCCAGCGGTCACCAACTTCTCTTCTTTGTTTGCGCATAGTAGCATTGTGAAAGAGCCTTCGATCATCCTCGCGTTTAACAGCTCCCGCTGCAGCTCTTAAAGCTGTTGATATAATAAACAAAAATTAAACCAGGAATTTAGCAGCAAAAAGAGGTACTAAAGAGTAAGGGGTGTATGGATTTGCATTTAAAGCTGATATCTGCTACTGATTAGCTAATCATTTAGGAGTCAAACATTCAGTTTTGGTTAACTAGTTTCACATCAACCATAACATAACTGATTACCACCAACAGGTATAATCAAATTACTTTGGTATCCCAATTATCTGACCTAATCTAGGAACTTCTGATTGCAGTTCATGACATCTCTATTTTTTTGACAAACTGTCATTATTATCAAGTTTTTCTTATTGCTTACATAAATCTTAAATCATCAAAATCTATTCAAACATCTGATTATCATACTATTACAGCTACAAATAGCAGAGTTACATTCAAACATTATTATGTAAACACGTTTAATTACGGCTGGTTATCTAATTTTGATTGTTACATATCACATGATTACTTTCAAACACACATCAAACAACTCCTAACTCATCAAACAACTCACAACTAAGTTCATAACAGAAATCACTACTGCAGAGAGATGAAGGGAGTGGGTAAAACACGAAAATAGAGAACTGAACTGCATTATTATGTAGACACGTTTAATTACGGCTGGTTATCTAATTTTGATTGTTACATATCACATGATTACTTTCAAACACACATCAAACAACTCCTAACTAAGTTCATAACAGAAATCACTACTGCAGAGAGATGAAGGGAGTGGGTAAAACACGAAAATAGAGAACTGAACTGTATGTTACCATGATTAGGTATTAGAGACGTTGTCCCAATTTCAGCATCGCAGACAGAACATCTTCCCTGTGATGTAAAAGTTATGTTTTTCCATTCTTGAGTCCTAGCTTTATAAAAACTCAGATGGATGTGTGAAATACAAATATACAGTGCTGTGATCGGGTAAGTTAATAACTGATATGACAAGAAAATTTATCCTGAAAACCTTTTCCAGACTTGGTTTCTATATACATGTAATTAGTTCAAATTTAGGTTATTTCAATAGATTTTAAAAAATCGACTTCGACCGTTTGCTTCTAATATACTATTTAATTTACCCATTAGAGATTGTAACTCACAACCAGATTCAACTCATTCATAAGTAAATGAGCTAAAAAGGCAACCTTTGGAAAGAAGTATTCTTTCACCTACCGTCTCTATGACCCTCTTAAGCATCATACCACCAAATGAATGCCCGCATGAAACAAACATTGCATCTTCAAGATAAGCACCCCTAAACAACATCAAATTGCATTAAAAATCCATTACATCTTGTTAAGCATATAATTGTAATCAGCAACAGTTCCTGAATAAGTTGATCATGTCTATACTAAAGGAGTATGTGAACTGAAGCAATCTTATACAAGTTAATAACCACGCCATAAATAGTAAGAGAAGCAAGCAGGCTGTCAGGCACACAAATAAATATCCGAAGAATGAGCTTACGAGAGTGAATCGGAGAGAACACTTCTCAGTGACGGTTCTTTATTTGAATTTTTCCAGCCAGCCTGCAATTCAGTTCCTTCTGTGAGGGTTTTAAGTTTTAACTAGCTAATCTAACTGGATACTAGGCCATACTAGAAGACTCATCACACTAAAAACATTTCCTAGTTTGAAACTTGGTAACCTTTCACAGAATTATGAATCTGGCAAATGGGTGCATAGAATTCTGACATATTAGTCGAGTTAAAGGTTGAGTTGACGTACAAAATTATTATCAGAGCCGTTACCAGGTACATCTTCATCAGCAGAAAGATCATCCATAAACTGGCTTACGGAAATTGGTACATAGCTCTGAGGTATCACATGACCAGCTACTCTAATCGGAGAACAGTCTAATATGGCATTGCCTTGTGGCATGAGCCTAAATGCCAATGATGACCTACAAAAGTAAGAGGTTATTCAAAAGGTCAAAGAACATTTAATACAAAAAATTCATATTCAGAGAACGATGAAGTTTGATCTACCGTCCAGCATTAGCAGTCGCAGGGGCGTAATCAGTTGCAGCCCTATACAAAGCAGCGGGCCGAAGTCCGGCAGTGGCATGACTGAGTGCCTTCCCGGTCAATAATAAAAGATCCCCTGGAGCTGATCCGTAATCTGCTAGGTACCAACGACCATTGGGATCACGAACCTAAAGATAGAAGTAAAACAGCTGTTGGAAATGATTCAAAGAACTGAAAGTCAAACTTTAGAAGCTCGTATGAAAGCCATAATTACATACAAACAATTGAAGTCATTCGATGAATATATACCTGCAGACCAGGTGCGTCTGAGCTAACCAATGTTAACAATCCTTTTTCACTCTCGTGATTTGTTGTTATGTTCCCTCCACCAATAGCACCTTTTCCCTTTTGCAATGACATTTGCAAGTAGGATGCAACTAGTACTGATGATGATGCCTCATTAGCAGGTAATGGGTTGTCATCAAGTAAATGGTTGAAAGCACTGAATTATTAATAATAAGTTTAAACATATATTAGTGAAATGTGCAATATAAAAATACAATAGCCCATGATAATGATGCGTACTCGTTTCGTAAACGAAGGTGCCTAGCCATTGCACATAAAGCAACACGAGCAGCCTTTCCCATGCATCTGAAAACATCAGCCATGCATGGTGGAGATGAATCCATATCTTCTAAAGCCCTGTCACATGCCATTCTTATTACATCTAATGTGCCCACAGATAGACTTTAAAAGTTATAAATGTTTACAACTAATAGAAAAAGTAACAAAGGTTAGCTAGACAGCATCAATGACAGCAAAAGTGCACATACACTACAAACAATATGCAATAGTAGTGGGACTGGTAATAAGTTAAGCAACTCAAAACATATAATCAACCTGCTCAAAATAGGCAAATCCCTAAAGACCTGAAATCTATTATCTATCTACACATAACCTTATCATTATGTAGTCGTTGCAAAATTACGCTACCAAGCATCAAAGCTACTTAGTTGCAAAAGCTATTTAAACAGGGCAGTAAAATGACAAACAACACGAGCATTATCCCTAAACTTGTTATTTTATGCACTATCTCCATAATCAAGATACAACAATGGCTAAATGTCTAACCCTAAGCTAAATCTCATTTTTCCTAGCTTATACAAACTGTTAATTAATATTCGATAGTGATGAACTACTCCGTATTACATAACAGCTACAGTCAGAGAACAATATAAATATATAAATAAACGAAACCTGCACATACCTTCCAGCCCTATACTTATAAACACCACCAATACTACAATTTTGAGCCCTAGTTCTAAAATACAACCTAGCAGATTCCAATCCACATCTCAACAACGCACCATCATCATTCCCTAATTCAATCACCACCGCGTTATGCCTCGTAATCGAACCGGACAACGCCTCCACCGCTCTCAAATAACAATCCGTCGGTGCACCATCATAAGTCACCAAATCCGAAAGACGAACTCTCGCTAACGGAGATGACGTCGGCATGATCACCGATGCCAGTTCTCCGGTAGGATGAGCAGCTGAAATTGGCGTTACAATATGACCTGGAGGTTGACGATCGGATGCCTGAGAAATCGCCACCGGAATCTGCTGCTGCATATTGGTGGCAGTGGCGGTGACAGTGGTTGTATTTGGTGATCTAATTGTAGTAGTTGTTTGCTGCTGCTGCTGTTGGTGATGCATAATTTTACCTTCGATCATTAATTTGTTCTTACTTACAAAAACTGATTGAGAAAGGGAACAACGGCAGATAGCTAGGGTTTCTTTTAAAGGTTTAAGTATTCTGCCGCCGTACGTCGTCGGACGGAGGTGGTAGTACCGGTACCGATTTGCGGTTTGGCATATGAAACACACAATTTGCTACAGAATTTGCTACGACGATTAAAGCATTTTCATTTGTTTGCTTTAACTAAATAGTTACTGCTTTAAGTTTGCATACGCTTTTACTCCGTATATCTTTAGTTTTAAGTTTTATATCTATCTATACTCTTTTTCAACGGGTTGAAAGATAAAAGTAAACATTTATTTAGAACATCCATAATATTAATGTGGAAATTTTACATAAGTGGGAAAAGTTAAATAAAGTACTCGAGTTTTTGAAAGAATGGAAGTATCAATGAGATTTTGTCAATTATACAAAATCCAATTACCCCCAAACTTAAATATCTCACAAACGTCAAATCGAAAAATTATGAAAATTGCACCATAAAATTCAGCATTTTCTTCTCTTCTTGAACAAATAAAATAAAAGTAGACAATCGTTCCGAGAACAAATATAAATAGTAGTTTGAACAACAAAAATGACATACGACGGAAATAATACAATAGAATTTAATGATTAATTTTAATAAGTAGACAATCAAATAAAATTTAATAAAATTTAATGATTAATTTTAATAAGTAGATTTTAATAAAATCAAATAAAATTTAATGATTAATTTTAATAAGTAGACAATCGTTCTGAGAACAAATAAAAATAGTAGTTTGGACAACAAAAATGACACACGAAGGGAATAATACAATAGAATTTAATGATTAATTTTAATAAGTAGACAATCAAATCAAATTTAATAAAATTTAATGATTAATTTTGATAAGTATAATAAAATCAAATAAAGTTTAATGATTAATTTTAATAAGTAGACAATCGTTCTGAGAACAAATAAAAAAAGTAGTTTGGACAACAAAAATGACACACGAAGGGTATAATACAATAGAATTTGTAGCTTGTTGATGTTAATAATTAGAATGGTATCGAAGCACAGAATTATACTTAAATATATAATTATTTGCTTTGAGAATATAAAATTATATTTTATTATAACTAATTGGATATTTGGCATCCTTATTTATAAAGTGCACGATTACACCACCTATGACCACGTATGTAGTGATCTTCGACACTGCAATTGTAAGAGTGCCTACGGGTTCTTATAGAGTGATCTTAAGCCGACCAGTGGAAATGAGTTGTATGGGGTTAATACCGCTGCAATTTTCAAGCAACATACTTGAGACGTCTACAACAATATATTTTTTTCCTTAAAATTATAGATAAAACTTAACCGTGTGTTAATCTATTCCTTAGGCCTCAATAATCGTAAAATCTTACACTTGGTAACACTGTTCAAACTGTCTTATGACATCCCACCATATATTCCTTGTTGACCACCGTGGCATAAAAAAGATACATGCCACCATTGCGAAAGTTAGATACGCTTTGAAAACCATTTACTAAGAGCCGTAAGTTCAAGTTTCAAGCACACAATATGCATATACGTGTGTAAATTGTACATATGTGTTGGATAGATTGTAGAATTATCCTTCTAAAAGAATAAGATACGTCTGAAAAACACATTTCACACGGACCATTTTGATCCAAAGGAACATTTAGTTGAGTTTACAATTCCATTTTTGAATCTTGAACTTCAGTTACATAAGTTGATGGTGAATTTCTTATTCTTACCCATAGTAAAGCAATGGTCTTCTCTGGTGCAGATGAAATAATGGAGGCTGGTGTCATCAAAATTGCTGTTTTTTTCTTTTAAACATAAAATATTACAATAATAAAAGGTGTAATAACATTAGCCACATGATTCAAATAATTACTAGTATTAAAATTTGTATCACCCATAAAACTTGTTATCAAACTTTTAATAATTGTATAATCAGTTAAAGTTGAACAATGGATGCCATATATTACCTACAAAGAATATTACAGAATCAAATTACAAGGCAGCATTGCAAATGCTTCATACCTTTAATTTAAAATCTAGAAAGATTCATAAGAAAATATACAAATCATATTATCTCTTCATTAATTTTTGAGATCACTAGAATTAAGTATTACTTATCTACTTGTATATCCATTCGTTTGTGCGCCCTCCGGACTCATCCATGTCTATAAATATGCTGACTGCCTGAACCAAAACAGAAGTACACTGAATTTATGTATGACACATTACATTTTAAGTTGTATGGTATTGCGTATGCCTATGTTCTAAGATCTAAACCATTTTAATACATTCATACATCTAAGCTGCCAAGATCCAAAGCTGCCTCGCTCATGAGGGTTGTGACTAGAGATGGTAAAATGGGTGAGACAGTTATCTGGTCAAACAGTTTGAACTGTGTGGGTCACAAAGAATTGTTTTTTTTTTTTTTTTTTTCTTCTTCAAGAGTAACATTTTAACTATGAATAGGAAAACTATATCATAACAAGGATAATCAAAGTTTTGAAAATAAGAAGATTGTTTGAGGTTTTAGTTACTTAGGATACATTTTAGGTGACTTTTGACCCCTTCATCCCAATTCTATATAGTTTAGTTTACCCATATGACACGTTTAGGCAAAGTAGAACCTCAATCAATTAGTTTACCCATATGACCTCTACTGTTTTATCCAAGCTTGAATCTATCTGGTATTTGGGTTGGTGCTCAGGAAAACCTAAACAGGCATAGCCTAATAGAGCTTCATAGTTTATAGAAGCCTAGGACGGCCGCTAATTTTTGGTGGTTGTAACTTTTGTATTGAAATATTAGTAAGATTATATCCTAATCGTTTGAGATAATACTATACTCCCTCAGTCCCTTTGTCCGGAAAAATACCACAATGTTTGATTTGTCACTAAACAAACTGAAAAAACTTGCACAATCATATCTTATAGTGACAGTTAATGGACGACCAAGTAATTTAGAAATAAAAATATAAACCTACCTTTCCAATCCTAGGTCGCTCTTTTAACTTTTCCAGACTGTTTCGAATATGAGAGACAGCTCCCCAGCATTTCAATGTATTTGCTACATCATCAAGCCTCAACAAATATTCTTCTTCGGTTAAAGGAAAAGATCTCTGTCAGTAGAGAAATCAATAAGCAGCAAGCCATAATTTTTCATCTTTAACAAACACTTTTGTATAAAAAATAGTAATATGTTGTCATAGCTCCACCTGCAACCATAAATTTCAAAAACTAAGAACTAGCTTAATTACCTGTTCCATGTATTTCCACATGACATTTAATGCAAGGAGATTTTTACCCATGAATTCCTGCATCATATTTATTAGATTAAGATGTTAAAAGAGTCAACAATCCTATCCTATATCAATATAAGAAAGAACCTATCCACATCAACAGACTTTATAACTTATCATAAATTTTAGAGGTAAACAAAATGAAGGTTTTACCTTCTTTATAAGCTGAACATCATAGGATCTTCCATATTTCTTCCTAATGAGGGTTGCCAGATCAATTCCGGAAAAAGCAGAATCATCTACCCCAATAATTCTTTCTAAATTTTCCCGGAGAATTTCGTTATTAACCTGTAATAAGAAGATTAATCTTTGCATCCAAGATATGAATGTATATATATGTCTATGTGTATAAAATCATCTTACTAGAACGAATAGTGTTGGAGATTTTGTGTGTTGGAATGGTTGCAATCAATGAGTAATCCGAATAATTACTCTGAATCGTGTGAGACATATAACATTGTAATACTTCAACTCTATAATGCCTTGGTTGCATGAAATTCATAACAGGATTATTCAAAGTATCACTTGAGTTTTTAAGCAGAAAACAAGAGCACAAAACACATAAATCATTTTTTGTGTATCTTGAATTGAGACTAAAGTTATTGTTTTGTAGAAAACAGTTAAGTTGGTTGAAAACACCTGGCAGGATAGGGTGCCACCCTTTTGTTTTGTGGAGCAACTGTTTGAACTAAAGGCACCCGTTTGGATTTTTTTATAAAAAAGCCACCCATTGGATTTTATGTGGGAAAAACAAAACTCCTACCCTGTAATAGAAGTTGATATGATATCATTTCGTCCCAATTAAATATCAATTACCTAAATCGATAGATGACACTAAAATTCACAAAGAAGTATGATGCCAACAAATACCTATATATATGTAATTATGTACACACACACACACATATGTTCATGTAGAAAAATAGGAGCAAACAATTGAACTTACCGATTCAGCATTGCTTTCAGACTTGTTGTCATCTGTACCATCATCTGAGTCATTTTTATTTGCATCATCATCCATCTTACTTGAACAAATAGGATGACAACGTTTACCTATACAAGAACCATGTACAATGTACTGCCTCTGGAATAATAGTGATTTACTACTGGAAGAACCTAAACCTAAATTGGTCAAACATGGAAGGTTACAACATCCTCCTCTCAAAACATGCTCTTTACCTCCAAATGACCAAGTACAAGGAAGGCTGGCCTGAACACCCACCATATTCTGGAAAAGAAATAAACCATAGATGATTACTCAAGAATTTGAAAACTTTTAGAAGTGATTACCATTCATAACTTCTTATTACTTTATTCTGATCTTGATTACCTTGAACAAGGGAATCAGTATTTGTGTAATAGTACAAAGATGATTGTGCAATGACAACCTAGGTGGACATACATTTCAACGTATTTGGAGTTCATCAATTTTATTTGGGTTGAGTTTTATCTCAAACGCAATCCAATCAAAAGGAGGAACGGGTCAAATGGGTCAGATAGTAGTTTTTAGACAAAGACTCACAGACCCTTTACACATTGCGGCTATAGAAGTGGATACATGATACACCTATATCTTGATCGATTGAGACTTTTACACAAAACCTCTAGGTTGATACAATGATATTGATGGGACACTCAGATACCATTAGGCCAAAGGTATACTTGTCTAACGGGTCAGATTTTTTAGAAGTCGTCCATGGTCTAGTACTCTAGTATCAATGCATTATGCATACAACCTCTTAAATTGTTGCATTTATTTAAGATTTATATTATTTAGCTTTTCCTAATCATATCTGACAGTCTCTGACACATTAACTGTTTAAGAAATCTTTAAAAGTGATCAAAAATGTGTTTGCACTTTGCAGGTCAACTAAACCAGACTCAAACCATTCCAACCCAAACTCATTTTGACATGTTACCCAACCCCTCACTCTTGTTACCATCATTCACTTGTACTACCAACGTAGCCGTGTAATTAAAGACCATCGAAACTCAAGTAAACCTTTAACGTGCATTCTTAATTGTACTCTTAGTATCTCCAATGAGCTTTTTAAGTACAAAAAAAAGAAGAAAAATAATAATAAAACATTTAAATTCGATCCATGTTATAATAAGTTATAAATACTAAACCCTCCATTTATTGATATACATCTCATATATCATAGTCCAAACAGGCAAACACCCATAATAATTACCACAGTTACTAACTTACAATTTACTTAAGGAAGATAATAACGACGGTCCTAACGGAATTATCACAATTATATGCATATATACATAGACTATATAGATAGATCAAAGAACCTGAAAAATGAAGATTGTAGCAGGTTGAATTAAAGAATTGAATTGGTAGTCCGGTGGTGGATGAAAATATGGTCGTTGTTGTTGGTCATGGACAGAGAACTGATCAGAGATTGGTGAAGCAAAATAATGAAAGAAGAAGAGAAAAAAAGAATTTATTTATGTGGTGAATATAACATCAACTGATCATGACCGTTAAATATCATCACATTCACTCTTGCCCCCAATTTACGTGACGCAATCTATCGTTAACATGTGACTTGTGCGTGTTAACTTAGATCTTGTGGATTAAACCTTTGATGATGTATAGTGTATAATAATTTTTTTGTTATTGTATGGATTCCACGATTTATTTCGGTATTTCGGATTTCGCCACTTTATGAGTACTCATGTTGTGTTACGTTATTGATTACAAGTAATAGAAGGTCAGATACATACAAATATACAATAGCTATTATTGAGAGAGAAATAAACACAATATATCAAAATAAATGGAAGATTGATTCATGTATCATATTGTACAATAGTTAAAGCTCAAAGTGCAAGTAAACAATAGAGTAACTTTGATATATGAATTAACTAGGTAAATACCCGCACGATGTGCCGGTTAAGAAAATATTATGACATTATAAGGAACTTGATAATGCTAAAACATAATAAACCAACACAAACGAACATTAAAATGTTGAAAGTGTAAAAATATATCAAGCTCATTTAGTCTTATGATTGCACATAAATAAAGTAATAAAAATAGTTAGTAATATCCCTCGTGAAAACAATCTAAACACATAACCTAGAAACATAATCATTCTAAAAGCTGAATACATAACTTCTTTAAACTCTAAACACTAAACTTTCATCATGAACCCTTGTAAAAGCTAAACACAACATAAGTTTTGTTAAAAGGAGCACTAAACTCTTGATATGGAACCCTTCTAAAAAGCAGAATGTATGCCTCTTCAAGAAAGTTAAACACACACACTCTAAAAACCTTCACGCATAGCCCTTTCTCAAAGGTAAATGCATAATCCTTCTAAAACAAAACACTAAACCCTTAACACATTAACCTTCTAAAAGCTAAACACAACATAAGTTTTGTTAAACTAAGCACTAAACTCTTGATGTGGAACCCATCTAAAAACCAAAACGTGTGCCCCTTCAAGAAAAGTAAACACACATACCTTCTGAAAACCTTCACGCATAGCCCTTGTCAAAGGTAAATACATAATCCTTCTAAAACACAACACAAATGCACATTAGAATGTTGAAAATGTGAATTATCATTTATTCTTATGATTGCACATAAATAAAGTAATAAAAAATATTTAGTTTTTTCGATGCATGTCTTTTACATTCTTATTTATCTGAAAAATGTACGTAATGATGATAGAGCAATAAATTCAAACTTAAAGTCCTCTTGAATCTTCATTAAACAACTTCAAGTTTTAACTATTAGATTATCAATTTGAGTAATTCGATAAATTATAGAAATTAATATAGTGAAGATGCTGATCGAATAAATCATTTGAAGTTCAATAGCAACGAAATGAAGGAACGAAATTATTGAATAGTTTATACTTCACCAAATAATGCAAGTGGATGGCTTAGATTATGAGTCAAATGGGTTGAGCAACATCATCATTTATAAATTTCTACAAAATCCTAAATAATGAATCGTTTAACAATTTCAAGAATGACTATTTTGTCAAATATGATAAAATTATGCACGTGTGTATTTATTTATTGATGATAATTTTATTAACTGTTTTTTCTACTTTATCCAACAACAAAATAAATGTAAGTGATGCACCATTTTTGTTGAACTATGATGCACTGATTTGGTGTGCCTTTAAATGTTAACCAACCTATGTGCGTGATAGTTGTAACTATACTGCATACTGCATTATAATTATAAAGTATGACAAACATTTGAAATGTTTGGTGTATCATAATGCTAACTCATAGTTATTAAAGTGCATTATAGATAAATTCGGTGCATCACACCTTAAGTCTACTAAAAGCTAAACATCAAACTCTTGACACAACCCTTCTAAAAGTTAAAAATGTAACCTCTTTTAAAATTAAAATGCAAATAATTAAAATGCAAATAATCCGTCTAAAAATAATTATACACAAAACTCTAAAATAATTATAAACAGAACCCAACCTTTAATAAAGCACACAAATAAGGCTTCAAAAAAGAAAAAAAAAAGTTAATTAGACTGCTCCCAAGTACGTTTTTGCCAAATCAACGTCACGTCAGCAGTTTACAAAACTGATACAAAAGTGACATTACACTTCCAACAGTGAACATTTTTCACTTTTTTCTGAACTCACATTATTTAGTTTATTTATTTAAAACACAAAATTAAATAAAATATTTTCATTATAATTAAAAACATTACATTATTTAAAAATAAAACATTAAATTAATTAAAAAGAAAACATTAATTAAATAATTAAAAAATTAAAACCCATTTAATTATAAGCCTCAAAGCCCATTTATTTTATTAAAAACCCTACTTAAAAGCCCAAGCTCATTTATTTTATATGCCCTAAATTTTTCATCATCATCGTTCCCATGGTTCCAGTCTTCTTCCCTGCAAGTGAAACAAAAAACATACAGAACCAAAAACATTAAAACAAAAAAATATATATATAAAAGCCATTGGGCCCCTCACCTTCACCGACGCTTCTTAAAATCCCATAACCGACGCCAAAAACCAACACCGCTAACCGACTTTGGCGTGCCAACGGCGTCGGTTCTGTTACCAAAAAGTGACGAGGCAAACCGATGTCCATTGGGAGCGGTCTTAGATTACAACATTTTTTTGAAAGAATGATAATACCAATGAAAATGTTCCATGTATACGAAAAGGAAAAGGGTGGTGATTTGTACACCACCAAAAATTAGCCATACACCTATGCATCATTGTGTTGTACTGTACAACAATGTAAAGCAGCTTTAATGGTGTATGGCTAATTTTTGATGTTGTACAAATCACCACCCATACGAAAAACCCATTTACCCTAAGATTTTAGAAAGTAATATCTCACAAATGACAAATAAAAAAAATATGAAAATTACCATTTTTTGTAATTTTTCGATTTGACGTTAGATAATTAATTTACAAAAAAAAATGAGGGTAAATGAGTTTTTGTACAAATAACACATTCTCATTGGTTCTCCGTTCTCTCTTTAATAAATTGTTGTAATCTAATGATCTTAGAATCTCTTGATTCAGTATCTAAGTAGAAATTGAATCAATCTACATATGTTAATAATATACCTACGGTGTACCTCATCATGAGTAGGGCTAACAAATGATTTAATTATTGTACTATTTTGTTACTTGGTCGATAGTTATGTGCTACTTATTGTAGTGAAGAATAGTAAATCAGTTAGTAAGCAGGTCGTTTGATTTTTGTTTTATCTCTATTCAGCCAATTGATTGAATAAAATAAAATAAAATAAAAACGTATAACCGAAACAAACGTGTCATATGAGTTATATAGATCTTGTGGATTAAACCTTTGATGATGTATAGTGTATAATAATTTTTTTGTTATTGTATGGATTCCACGATTTATTTCGGTATTTCGGATTTCGCCACTTTATGAGTACTCATGTTGTGTTACGTTATTGATTACAAGTAATAGAAGGTCAGATACATACAAATATACAATAGCTATTATTGAGAGAGAAATAAACACAATATATCAAAATAAATGGAAGATTGATTCATGTATCATATTGTACAATAGTTAAAGCTCAAAGTGCAAGTAAACAATAGAGTAACTTTGATATATGAATTAATTGATTTGTTGCCTTTATCAACTCTCGTAATAAAGATGGTTACACACAATAGACACCGTGACATAGTTTGATACATTCCCGTTATCCATAGTTTGTTTCTATATGTTCCTTCAATGAATTAAAATATACAATATACTGCATTATGATACGTGTCAACATTAGGGTGCCATGGGACACTTTGAGATACTTTTATTACCTAAAACCAAATCATATTCTTAAATGTAATATAATTTTGGAAGCGTGATTATGATATCATCAATCATACTAGATCCAATAAATAATTAAGTCTCAATATTTTAATTAAATTAAATATAAAACCTCTATTGTAACTAAACTCAATGGTACGTGTGTGTGTATACTCGTTTGAAATCTATCTTATACAATCTAACACCTAAAGGGTTTGAAAATCTATATTGGTTATGTACTTTTCAAGCCCTATCGATTTTGATTTAACAAAGACAGTAGTTGGGTTAATCGGTTGTACATAAGTTATGGTCTTATGGATCAACGTTTTCGGTTGACCTACAGTTTTGCGTTGTTTTTGGGCCTTGGCTAGGAACCAATAACTAACAAACTGAAATTTATGTCTGCTAGGATTTTATTTTTGTAAGACACAACACAATTACAAGCAATTAAACTTATTTAGCTTATAACTCTTGACTGTTGATGTTTATACATAACATAGGATGGATGAAGACTTAAAAATGTATTGAAATGTAACTATCGATGTTCTGACATTCATAGTATATATTATATTATTCATACTTTTATCGTGTGTAATGAACTATTTATTCAATGCTATTTTATGTAATTTTCGGTACTTTTACTTGCATGTCAGCTTCAAAAAATGTCACGTGACATCGTTACAAATTAACGTGTCACCAAAATACATACAATAACAGTAAACTGAATGTTCATCAGACACAATATCAACTCAAGCACTTTGTTGCTTACTATTAATATCAGAGTATAAATAATTACATCTTCGTGTACTTAAGCCTAAGATAAATTAAACCCTTTATAATTTGCATTAATTTTTTATAGATGACTTTTTATTAGTGTAGATTCCGTTATTAGACTATAAAATCAGAAACTTGTGTGATTTTCAAATATTCATACAAGTTCTTTGAAGTGCAAACTTGAAATTTGGAATTGTCCATTGTGTATTCTGCGTCTCGATAAAGATGCAGGGGCGGAGCTAGAGCGGGGGCAGCTGCCCCCTCAAGAATTTTAAAATTACGTAAAAAAGAAATTTTTTTAAGGTAATAATATCAACTTTAAAATTTTGCCCCCTTAAAAATATGAAGAATGAACAAAATAAATTTTTTTTGCCCCCACCATGAAAATTTCCTAGCTCCGCCCCTGTAAAGATGTAAATCATAATTTATGCTTAAATAGTTTTTGAAGTCGATATTTTGATTAAACTTTTTTATAAACTATATACGGAGTAACATATAATTTTACAACTGCATACTTATATATAATCAAAGAAAAATTTGTTGGATACGGTGGTCCCGTTAAGGTAAAACATATGTTTTTTTTGCGAGTATGTCTTGATCAATTACCTACTTTAATCAATTGGTTAATTGCGGGATTTTAGTCTTATCTAGCTTGTGCACTATCTGCTCGAATAATCTTGAAATGATCTCGCATTGTTTGTTCGATTGTTAAAAGAGTTTGGATGAAAGTGTGGAACTGGTGGGAGATTTCTGGGTCAATTCCGTTGTCAGTTCAACACCTCCAAGACTTTGGTAGCTTACAAAATAGATTGCAAAGGATCAAAGGGTGTAACAAAGATTCTTACCGGTGTATGTTACGTAACTTTATGGGCTGTATGGAAGTGGAGAAATAGACTTATTCATGCGAGTCCAAAGCAGATCCAAACCATCAGATAAATTTTTGTTTTAACCGGAAATAAACAAAAGTCATTTTTTAAACCTAGAGAAATAGTTGTGGTCTAAATTTATTATGTTTTTAAAAAACAAAATGTGGTCAGACAAAGGTTACTGAAAATTTAGTCAAAATTGTGAGTTTTAAATAAAAATAATGATTTGGACAATATAAATGGTCAAGAAATTGATATAAACAACTTGGAATATAATTTTGACAGAGGATCCGTGGGGAAGACCTCATTTGAGGAGAAGGAGGAGACCTATTTTTACTGCATTTTAAGACTAAAATATTGTAATTTACGAAAGTTACTGCATTTTAACATCATTCCACTGCATTTTATACATATCAAAAATCACTGCATTTTAACTCTTACATTTTTGTCCTAAAATGCAGTAAAATACGTCTTCTCCTCCTTCTCCTCATATAAGGTCTTCTCCTCTGAACCTTACCCTATAATTTTATCACAACTTTTTATATTATTTGCGGGGCCAAAATGAGATTATTGTCTTCCACCCACCACATATATATACACAATGTATGTATTCAACGTATATAGAAGCTAATATCAGTAACAAAAATTTGATCAAGTTGCTAAGTAAAAAAAAAACAATCCGATATATTTACCTGAGGTAATAACTATGTCTATATGGAGTCTCTTTGTGCTTGATCAGATTAGGGTACCAATGTTATTAGGTATTAATGAACTTGACAAATAGTACGAGGTGAACCTACGTTATATTAAGTGGTGATAAGTTAATTTATTTTAAAATTAGTTGAAAAATTATTAGTTTTTTTAAGAGTAATAGCTAGCACTCATTTTTAGGCTATACACCTCATTGTTAAATAGCTTAATAAACTATGAAGTGAGGGGGCTTCAAAGTTTTTGTGCTACTCTGGATCCGCCATAATACTACTATTAATTAATTAATTAATCATCATTCATCAATCATCAATAGTTTATATCTTGTTTATAGGGTAAGGTTCAAATGATACTAAAAATTTGTGTGAGAATAGAGGAACCAATGATATGGTGTCATGTGTACAAAGAAAATATAAAACCCATTTACCCCTTAAGTTAAATATCTCACAAATGACAAATCGAAAATTATGAAAATTGCACCATTAGATTCAACGTTTGATCCTCTTCGATTTGCCGCCAAACTCCCAACCCTAAACCCTAAACCCTTTATAAAACTTTAAACCCTAAATCATACTAAACCTTAAACCATGCTAAACCCTACTAAACCCTAACACTAAACCCTGCTAAACCCTAACCCTATACCCTAAATCAAATGTATAATCAATCACTAACACATGTGTTACTAATATGTAAAACCCACCAAAAAAATGAAAAAAAAAAGTTCGTCGGAAGTATGCCTTGATGAATGGCAAATCGAAGAGGATAAAACGCTGAAAAATATGGTGCAATTTTCATGATTTTTCTACTTGTCGTTTGTAAGATATTTAATTTTTAAAAACGTGGATGAGAGAGAAAAAAGTGACACATGACATATTGTGGTTGGTTCCCCATTCTCACACAAAATAAATTCTTCTCCTTGTTTATAATATACTAGTGTTAAACCCGTACGATGCACGGCTAGCATTATAAAATGTCGTAATATGTGAATCATAAGTCTAAACGGTATATGAAATGAAGGGAACTTTAGATTATGAGAGAAACGTTTTTTATCGTTATTAGTGATACTTTATAAATTTTAACCCCTCAAAAATGAAATAATAACATTTTTTCCCCACGATATATCAATGAAATGGGAAGGTTAACAAATATATGTATGTTATAAATTGACATTTTTGTAGCTAAAAATAATTTTCTAGTCATTGTGACCTTTTCGTTTCATGTAGTTATAATATGTTAACCTTGCAACAATCGATAAACAATGTGTATGTGAATAGTCTTGGAAAAAAATAAATTGTAACAATTACTATAACAATTTAGACATTTTATTGAATAACTAATATGCATATATATGTACAAAACATAAATAATTCTACAACAATCAAATAATATATTTGAAAAGTAATACTCCGTATAAAATTAATAGAAGTACACGTCTTACCATTTGGATACTGATTTGTAATTGAGTTGTGTGCTCTAAAAAAAATAGAAAAAAACTCTTTAAACAAGAGATGATGAACTTGATCTGTCTGTCCATAAAGTTTGTATTCAGTTACTAAATATTGAAAATTGAATTCCCTTATTCTGTGAGATGATAATAATAAATTTCAAATTAACAAAACTTTAATGAAAGATATAATTACATTAAAAACAAGTTCTCATAACTTACTAAAAATTTATTTATTTATTTATTTAAAAAGAGAGACTTAGAGAAAGTTAGAGAAAGAAGAGTTAAGAGTAAGATGAAAAAACTAAAAGATTTTATAAACAAAATTAGAAGGAAAAAATAGATTAAAGGATGTCATGAGTTTGGACTATAATAAAAAATTGTAAGTGTTAGCACATGACACATTATTTTAAATTAAAATGGTTATAATTTAATTTTATTAATTACCTTATTAAATGAAAATAGTTATAATATAATTTTTCGTTGAATATTACCTTATTTGGAATAAAAAGTGTAGGAAAATCCACATCATCAATTTCTTTTATATGGTGATGACACATAGGATTTGTATGATGTGGCATGGGTAAATATTTGACAAATAATTAAGGGTCTCCTCCCTTAGTTATAAAGATAGACGATTTGCATTAAAAGTGGAATAGTAGAACATAAAAAGCTTAATTGTAACGTGTACTTAGGTTTGATAACTATAATATAGGGGAGCTGATAAATACAACAAACAAAAGTGATTCAAACACCAAAACTGTGCTATGGGTACCTGTACTATATGCAATAACTGCTATACAGTTGGTGTAATAATCACTTTTATTTGTTGTGTATATCAACTCCCATAATATAGTCCAAAACATATTTATTATTGGACATAAATAACTTACTACATAACAAACCATAAAACACATCCCCAATAGAATAGAATACATGTAAACTTCACAATATCAAGGAGTAATTTCACAATATCAAGGAGTAATTACCGTCATAAATAAAAATTATTTGGCTTCGATTTTAAAATTAAATAAATAAATACTCATTACGTTCCAGTTAAAGTGTCCACTTTGACTTTGCACACAGTTTTAGGATTTTTCACTAACTATACTTTTCACCAATCAAATAACATATCTACCCACTAAAGTCTCTTTCAATTGGTTTGAATATGAAAGTGGACACTTATTTGAGACAACCTAAAATAGTAATATGGACATTTCGTGTGAGACGGACGGAGTAAATTCAGAAATTTCCATACTTTGACTCAGTCCGAGAGACAAGTTTGGTGTTATTGATCTAAATCGCTGAATTAAATGTATCATACAGCACATGGTTAGAGAAAAAAGGATATTCACTAATCCTAGAAGAATATCTCATACGACCTACTCATCGATTATACATCCATTATTATACATTGTTTACAAAACTTTTTACTTTTTATACTCCCGTCGTCCTAGTTAAGCTATCTACTAATTTGAAAATGTACACCGTTTTAAAAGATGTGTAGGGGTTACGTTTTTATCAAATAAAATAGGGTAAATATTCATAAAAAGGTAACTTTAGAACCAAAATTTTTCAATAAAGGGAATACCACTTTCCCCGTCGCCCAAAAAGGACCCTTGATTTTAGCTTTTATCTAAAAAGGATAATTTTGTCAAAAAAATAAATTAAGGAGAATATCAGCAGGTTTATTTTTTATTTATTAAAAATTAAGGTCGGTTAAAGGTAATGTGCATCATTTATAAATATTTTATATAACAAATTAAAGTTTAAAACATTTTGGGATCATGACCAAGCCACCTAGGGTTCCAAAACTGAAGTGATAAATTCGTATCTAAAAGATGGCGATTCGTAGAATTGAAGGTTTCTAGTGTGGTAATGATGCAACGACGTCAACCTCTTAAACACATAATAAATAATGCAAGTCATTTCAAGAGTCAATTTTGAAAAAAAATAAAAAATCGAGAAGCTAATATTCCTTTTTAGGGCTGTTCATAGTTCGGATAAAACCGGATTATCCAATTGGATAACTCGGATCGGACCATATGGTTTGGATAATTGGATCGGCTCGGATCAAAACCAAACTTATTATTTTGGATCATGGATTGGTTTTGGTTTGTAAATTATAAATCGGATTATCAAAAAAAAACTAAATAACAAATAAATATATATTTTTCAAACATTATATATATAGATGAACATACAAAATAGTTTACTAAATTATTAATATTCTATATATATCCAAATAAAATAGGTAGTTTATAGGTTACAAAATTGTTTACTTATATATGTAGGTAATTTATAGTTTCGTTTTGCATTTTATTATTATATTACACACACGTATATGTAATGGGAGGGGCAAATGAGAACATTCTATTTTATATAACTTTATTATAATATTTACATATTTTTAGTAGATATTGAATATATTTATGTATGTGTTTGGATATCCAAAAACCAAACCGATCCATCCAAATAATAATTCGGATAGATTGGTTCGGTTTTTGAATTTGTTTGGGCGGATCGGATTCATATTTTCGAAACCATAATCCATTTGGATTCATGTATACGGATCGGTTTTGAACCGATCCATCCATTTGAACACCCCTAATCATTTTAGTTTAAGTTTTTTGACATAATAATCATTTTTGGGCAGAAATTAACACTAATGGTCCTTTTTGGGTGACCGGAAAAAAATGATATTTCCTTTATTGAGAAATTTTGGATCTTACGTTACCTTTTGGGCTATTTACCCTATAAAAAAATATCATCTTTAGCTTTTAAAAGCTTTTCCGATCGATTGTCATTCAAAATTAAATGCTTACTTTGAGACTACCCAAAGGTTTTGTTAGACAATGAGAATGAAACGGACGGACCAAAATCGTCAGATTATTTCTGATGAAAGCAGAAATAAAAGATGAGATTTTTTTACAAACCGGGTAAACTACATTAAAACGTATCAAAAAATCATTTTGTCATTCATGTATCCATCTAAAAACAATTGGGGCCCACTAAAGCTACCCATATTTCCCTTTTTTTCATCTCAAACCCCTCCCACATATCTAATCAATCAAATCAATTTTATTTTTTTTTATCAACAATCCCTTACCCTATTTTTTTCTAATTCCTACACCTGATTAGTCTAAATCTGAAACTGGTTCTGAACTGAACTGTGACCGATCATAAAAAAGAATGGACTGGAAAAGGTCTTAGAAATGACCGGACTGGAAAAGGACTGATTGGGTCCGGGGTATGAAAACTAGGGGGTTTCTTTAAAATTTCCCAAATAATTTTACAATGTATACTATCTGTCAAATTTCCTAAAACTACCTATGATGTCATCGTCGACGTCAAGTAATATTTTAACTACCATTTGGACCCCCAACGTTTACGTTATCTAAGCACACAAAAACGTACTTAGAATCCATTTCCCCTTTGAATCCATGTGCTAAATTCCCCCTTCCCCACGCCAACCTCCCCTAACTACCAACCTACACCAAATACATACTCCATCATCATATATCATATCATATCATATCATATATATATATACATATATATATTAATAAGAAAGATTATAACTCTCTCTTAGAATACAAGATTGTGACTTTCAATCTTATCATTTTTATACCGTTAAAAGTCGAGGATATGCGATTGGTTTATGTGTGTACCGAGGAAATAAAAGAACTTGGAAGACAAGTGGCAAACGGGGCGTGTCCAAATTGTAAAGGCAAAGTCGAAGCAATTGATTTAGAGAGTAAATGGAAGTTTTGCTGTCTGCCTATTTCGTATGTCAACAAACGCAAGTACGTTTGTACTTTGTGTTTTCGACGTTTGGTCTTGTATAATGATCATTAGTACGTACTCTTGGTTTGGCAGATCAATTTATTAGAAGCTAGCTAGGCTTCAGATTAGTTATTTAGTCGATTCTTTTGATAACTTAGTTTTCATAGTTGTGGAATTTGATAAGATATTTTACGAGGATAGTGTATTAATTGTACATATATAGTTTATGTTGATATTATCATGATTTTGAACTTCATATGGGTTATGTCTATGGTGGTATCGACGACAAGTGTTTAAGCTAAGGAAGCAGGATTTAGTTTTTGTTGGTAATTTTAGTGTAATTGGGATTTGCTCGGGACCAAAGGGTATTCTAAGTTAAGTTATAAAATGTAACACCTGCATAATTAGGGTAATTAATTATGCCTAATTGTTTGTAACTAGTTGTAATTAGTATGTAATAGGACTAATTACAGGCTCTATTTGTATGTATATATATGGTGAATTATATATATGTGTGTGTACTTACGCGATTTGGATAAATCGTGCGAATTAACCGGACGGAGTCCGACACAGTTTACTTGGACGTTGGTGACAAAAATTTACTTAAATAATGAAAACGTATTTTGTTATATAAAATACGCAACCGAACGAGCATTGTTTATATATTATTGTGACGACATTTAACTAGCGCAACAAAACGTAATAAACGCGACTTAATAATTTAAATATTGCGACAAATGTTTTTATTATTAATTTCAGAGTATTTTTATTTAAATATTCCAGTTACATTTTTAAAATATAACGGTTTGGTTAAATACTATAAACAAAGGATTAAACGATTAGGACACGGAGTAAATACTGAGTTTTAGGGAGCGTTTGCCCCTCCTTCCTTCTTTGGATCAGCCAAACCCCACCCCCATTCTCACTTCTCTCTTTCATTTTTTCATTATCACAAAACACACACAAACCAAACTCTCTCAACTCCAATCTACACCAAATTTTCGGAATCAAATCCCGACCACGAAAATTACATATTCGGAATCACCATCACGAGTGGAGCAAGAATATCAAGATCGTTTTCACCATTTCATCCTCCATTTAGCTCGATTTGCAAAAGTAAGAAATTTCTAAAATCTTAGATCTATTCAATTTGGTGTAATGTTTTAATGTTTTGATGTGTACACAACTTAGATATAACCTAATACATGAATAATACACGATTTTATAGCTCAAAAATGGGTTAGATTTGCGTTTTTGGTCGAAAATTCTCGAAACCCGTAAGTTTCTGGGCTGGTGTTCATACGTGCGACACAAGCCTTGTGTCGCACACTGTGTCGCATAAACCCATTAGTGTCGCACCTTGTGTCGTACTGATCCTTTAGTGTCGTAATCTTTGCGACACAATATTGTGTCGCACTCTATGTCGCATACTATGTCGTATTTTATACGACACAACCGTTATGTCGCTATTGAATTAGCATCGCAAGCTTTTTGCGACACAACCACTGTGTCGCAGGGCTCTTGTGTCGCATCCTTCATGCGACACAACCTTTGTGTCGCATTACAACCTTAGTGTCGCATTTTGTGTCGCAAAACACAGCAGATTCACAAATAAATTCCAAGTTAAGTGTTATACATTTCGGACTTCAAACGACTATACGATATAACATCTAAGGTACATTGAAACATGTTTTTCAAAGATAACAATTCAAACAAGTATAGATAAATGTCGAGATTAACGTTTCAACTAAGTCACCAACGGGCCCAAACATGTTTTCAACAAACGAACAATTACAAACATACGAACAAACATTGGCTATACTAGTTGTGTACAACTAAACGAAACGTCACGTGAGACGCATACTTACATAACTTCATATGAATAGGCATTTGAAGGTTACGGGTTCGGAGAACCTACTTGCTATATTTACTACTTGCTATTTGCTACGGCATATTACCAGACTCAGGTGAGTCTTACGGCCCCACTTTTACTGCTTTATCTTATTGGGGGAGATACATACTACTGATTTTTCCTGAACACAAGTACTAAACTGATTTCTATACCAAACGGAATTGCATGAGTTAATTACTATTTACAGAAGTCTCTCCATCATATATCGTTAGTTATGGACTTAAGCGCGAATAGTAGTTAATGGATCCATTAGGGAAATGACCCTCCCCACCCGGGGCAGTAGCGCTGCCACGTACCGATTTACACGTATAAACGGGTGACAACTTATTCGTTACTGATGCTTGCTCACTTACGAGCATGTCACGGGAGCAAACATATTATTTACGGGTTAAGCTTCGATTATGAGCCTCATGGCAACGGTATAAACTTATTTATTTACATTTGCTGGATTGCAAATACTGATTTTACGATTGCTGGATTGCAATGGCTGATTTTACGCCTACGGGCACTACTAATGAAATCTCGTGTTCAAAGCCGATATTACTTACAAACCTGTGAGATTCACCAACCTTTTGGTTGACACTTTTTAGCATGTTTTCTCAGGTACCCGGATGGAGTAGGATTACTCCAGGATTTTAGCTAGAGTCGCATGATTTCATCACCACTACATTAACGGAGATTCTTAGCATTATCTTTTGTATATTTTGATTATGTAATAGAATCTCCCGCTACACGCGCGGACTCTAGGGAAACTACATCTTGTATACGAAAACACTAAGTTTTCAAACAATATATCTATGGAATGTAACTAATTTACAAACGTTGCATATAGATGTCGTTTACTTTACCTTTGTGCTGTGATATTTGATTAGTAACACCCCAAACTATGCTTCCGCAAAACAGTGAATTTCGGGGGTGTTACAGATTGGTATCAGAGCCTAAGGTTATAGTGAACTAGGTTGCATTTAGTGGGCCTAGACTATGACCGTTAGGCAGTATTCTCTTATTAGACATGACTGGTTCAGGAATTACAGCATACAACTTTAATTTAACATAGCCTGATCAACTATGTACAATTAAGGAAAGATGATGTAAGGTCTGAAATAATTATGTTGAACGGGGATACATTAGTTGACTCTGACCACGAGAGAACCGGACCATTACTTGATACGTGCTAGACACTAGGCTGGATATGATATATGTATATATATGTTAGCCTCGTCTTACTTACACTCTTCCACAGGAATGGCAAACACACCACCTAATCCGTCACACTCTCACTCACACGGGTCACGGAACCCACGAGTAGTCAGGAGGAACGCCAGGTCACCTCGAAACAGCCCCTATCCTGTTCATAACTCTCAGAACTCGGCACATCTCACGTTGCCAGTATGGGCTACCCAATTCCGCCGTCAGGAGCAAAGATTCGAAAGTCTCGAACGGGAACAACACCGAATGACCTACCTGCTTCGCCAAGCACTTGATCATATATCCCAACTCGAGCAAGAACAAGAAGATACCGGCCTCTCTGTAAGCATAATTCAGGATTCAATGACCGCCGAATTAGGTGCGGATGAACTTGTAAGAAACCGACTAGAGGAATGTGAACAGCGTTCACAGGAGACTGAGGATCACTCTTGAACACTAGCACAACGACTGGCCTTGGTGGAAGACAACGCCAGGCAAACTAACAGACTAGCAGAAACCGTGGACCGCCTTGTCGCGCTGATGGAACAGATTAATCTACATTAAGACTAGTGTAGTCTTTGTCTTGTAATCTATCTCGTAACCTAATGACTATCTAGCGCTATTCTATAAACTAATCGGATGTAACAATTCCCGACACCTCTTGTAATATCTCTGTAGGATGTAACCTTTGAACTCACATTATCTATCAAACTTTCCTTGCTATTTCAACTCACATTAATTGTCATTTTCCGTGTTGATGTTATGTATTGCTGCTTTTATACATGTACATCTGTGACCATTACAATTTCCTACAAAATCTCATGTATCTTCATTTCTTTTATTGAAGAATCATGCCGCCAAAGACAAGACCATACACAGATGCTCAGATTACCTCCCTTATAACCCAGGCTGTTACTGAAGCCTTGGCTCGGAATACTCCACCAAATTCTTCGAGAAACAGCGATGCCGCTGAAACCTCTGCTGCTAAACCTTGTTCTTACAAGGACTTCCAGAACTGCAAACCTCTAAACTTTGCAGGTACCGAGGGAGCTATCGGTCTAGTACGTTGGATCGAGAAAGTTGAGTCTGTATTTCTTATCTGCAACTGTGCGGAGGGAGATAAGGTTAAGTTCTCCGTTAGTACTTTTACTGACACCGCACTCACCTGGTGGAACACTTATGCCCAGACTGTGAGTGTTGCTACTGCTTACCAACTCCCGTGGGAGGAGTTGAAGAAGATGTTGAGGGGCGAGTATTGCCCCAGGGATGAATTGAAACAACTAGAAGTGGAATTCTGGAACCACAAGATGCAGGGTGATGACATCACCGGATACACCAACCGTTTCCACCAACTGGCACTTCTGTGCCCAACCATGGTCGATCCTGAGTACAAGAGGATCGAGAAATTTGTTGATGGTCTTCCTGAGAGACTCCAAGACCTGGTAACTTCTTCCAAACCGGGTACTATTCAGAGCGCCATCCGTATGGCCCATGAACTAACGGCAAATTCTGTCCGCCGTGGTACAACTTCAACCCCATCTGCAAACAACAAACGCAAGTGGGAAGGTAACCCCAACTCATCCAACCAAACCTCCAACAAAAAGCCTGAGTACATTAAGGCTTATACATCTGGAACTTCGGAGAAGAAAGGGTACAGCGGGAGCAGACCCTACTGTCCCAAATGCAACCGCCACCATGACGGTTCTTGCCCTTGCTCCAACTGCAAACGGTTCGGGCATCTAGCCAAGGATTGCCGAACCAACATTTCTACCCCCAACACCAATGCACCAAAGGCCTGCTTTGGGTGCGGAAATTCAGGGCACTTCAAGAAAGATTGCCCAAAGCTGAAAAACAACAACAACCCTGCTCGTGGTAGAGCATTCGTTATCAAGGCTGGGGAAGCCAGACAAGACCCGAACGTGGTGACGGGTACGTTCCTTCTCAACGACCTTACTGCTTCTGTGTTATTTGATACCGGTGCCGATAGAAGCTTCATATCTGAGAAATTTAGCCCTTTACTTGATATTACTCCCACTGCCTTAGATGCTAAATACATTGTTGAATTAGCTAACGGCAAACTGATTGAGACTGATAGTATCATACACAACTGTACACTTAACCTCACGAACGAAATATTTCCCATTGATTTAATCCCTGTCGAGATCGGCAGCTTCGATATTATTGTCGGTATGGATTGGTTATCCAAGCATCAAGCTGAAGTCATCTGTCATGACAAACTCGTTCGCATACCTCTTGTCTCCGGTGGAACCTTAGTCCTACAAGGGGAGACCGGTAGACGGAATGTGAATATTGTATCCTGTCTGAAAACGAGAAAATATCTACGAAAAGGGTATCAAGCCATCCTCGCACATGTAACGGCGAAGAAGTCGGAGGAGAAGCGACTTGAGGATGTTCCGATCGTGCGGGATTTCCCGGAAGTCTTTCCTGAAGACTTGCCCGGACTTCCGCCACCTAGACAAGTTGAATTTCAAATCGAACTTGTGCCCGGAGCTGCACCCGTGGCACGAGCCCCTTACCGTTTAGCACCATCCGAAATGCAGGAGTTGTTTAACCAACTACAGGAACTCCTAGACAGAGGATTCATTCGACCAAGTTCCTCGCCTTGGGGAGCTCCGGTCTTATTCGTGAAAAAGAAAGATGGATCTTTCCGCATGTGTATCGACTACCGAGAGCTGAATAAGCTAACCATAAAGAATCGGTACCCACTTCCTAGAATTGATGATCTGTTTGACCAACTCCAAGGATCGAGTGTTTACTCAAAGATTGATCTACGGTCGGGTTATCATCAACTCCGAGTCCGTGACAATGATATCCCAAAGACAGCTTTCCGAACTCGTTATGGGCATTACGAATTCCAAGTGATGCCATTCGGGTTGACTAACGCACCGGCCGTATTCATGGACCTTATGAATCGGGTGTGCAAACCATATCTTGACAAATTCGTCATTGTGTTCATCGATGATATCCTGATTTACTCTCGCAACGAGCAGGAACATGCTCAACATCTGAAAACCATTCTAGGACTTCTGAAACACGAAGAGTTATATGCAAAATTCTCTAAGTGTGAATTCTGGATTCGAACCGTTCAATTCCTCGGGCACGTGATTGACAGCCAAGGAATTCATGTTGATCCCGCCAAGATTGAAGCAATCAAGGGCTGGGAGTCACCGACCACTCCAACCGAAGTGAGACAATTCTTAGGTCTTGCTGGTTATTATCGCCGATTCATCGAAAACTTTTCAAGAATAGCTGTTCCCCTAACCACACTGACTGAGAAAGATAAAAAGTTCGATTGGACTGATAAACAAGAGTCAGCTTTCCAGCTATTGATAAACAAACTTTGCAGTGCACCAATCTTGTCCTTACCCGAAGGCACCGACGATTTCGTAGTTTACTGCGATGCCTCACACCAAGGACTTGGTTGTGTGTTGATGCAACGAGAAAAAGTCATTGCCTATGCCTCACGACAACTAAAAATTCACGAGAAAAACTATACGACCCACGACCTCGAGTTAGGTGCTGTGGTCTTCGCATTGAAAATCTGGAGACATTATCTCTACGGTACGAAAAGCACTATCTTCACTGATCACAAAAGTCTCCAACACATATTCGATCAGAAAGATCTAAACATGAGACAACGTCGCTGGGTTGAGTTACTTAGTGACTACGACTGCGAGATCAAATACCATCCGGGCAAGGCTAACGTAGTTGCCGATGCCTTAAGCCGAAAAGAACGAGTGAAACCCCTTCGAGTCCGAGCACTTTCTATGACAATTCATAACGAGCTTCCTGCTCAAATCCTTACCGCTCAACTTGAAGCACTCAACAATGAAAACTTGAAAAATGAAGCCTTGCGAGGCTTGGATAAACAATTCGAAATCAAACCCGATGGAACTCGATACTTCTCTAACCGGGTGTGGTTACCCAAATTCGGAAACTTGCGAGATTTGGTGATGGCTGAAGCTCACAAATCTCGATACTCTATACATCCTGGATCTGACAAGATGTATCATGACGTCAAAGGGTTGTATTGGTGGCCTAACATGAAAGCTGACATTGCCTTATACGTCAGTAAATGCCTAACATGTTCCAAAGTCAAGGCCGAACACCAAAGACCCTCGGGGTTGCTCCAACAGCCTGAAATTCCTCAATGGAAATGGGAACAGATTTCCATGGACTTCATTACCAAACTACCAAAAACTTCGAGTGGTTGCGATACCATTTGGGTGATCGTGGACCGTCTCACGAAATCTGCTCATTTTCTGGCCATCTAGGAAACCGACAAGATGGAGCGTCTGACTCGCATCTACGTCAAGGAAATCGTCTCGCGACACGGTGTACCTATCTCGATCATCTCAGATAGGGACATCCGTTTTACTTCTAACTTTTGGCAATCACTACAGAAATCTCTTGGTACTTGTCTAGATATGAGTACTGCTTATCACCCGCAAACCGATGGCCAAAGCGAGCGAACTATTCAAACACTGGAGGATATGCTACGAGCCTACGTAGTTGACTTCGGTACTTCTTGGGAAAATCACTTACCGTTGTGCGAGTTCTCGTACAACAACAGTTACCATACCAGCATAAAGGCTGCACCATTCGAGGCACTTTACGGGCGTAAGTGCCGATCACCGATCTGTTGGACTGAGTTAGGAGATTCCCAACTCACGGGTCCAGATATCATTCAAGAAACTACTGAGAAAATCGTTGGTATTCAAAACCGGCTGAAAGCCGCACGTGATCGTCAGAAAAGCTATGCTGACGTGAGACGCAAACACCTTGAGTTCCAGGTAGGGGACAAGGTACTTCTCAAAGTGGCACCGTGGAAAGGTGTTATTCGATTCGGAAAACGAGGCAAACTAAATCCTAGATACATCGGACCATTCGAAATCCTTGAAAGGATTGGTCCAGTGGCATATCGCCTGCAACTTCCTGCTGAACTTAGCAGCGTACACAACACATTCCACATTTCTAACTTGAAGAAATGTCTGTCTGACGAGACGCTGATTATACCGCTCGATGAAATTCAAATCGATGATAAACTTCATTTTGTCGAGGAACCTATGGAAATCATGGACCGTGAGGTCAAACGATTGAAACAGAGTCGTATTCCCATCGTAAAGGTCAGATGGAATTCTAGGCGCGGCCCTGAGTTCACCTGGGAACGGGAAGACCAAATGCGACAGAAATACCCACATCTCTTCCCAGATAACGCACCTTCCGTGCACTCAAGCTAATTTCGGGACGAAATTTCTTTAACAAGGGGAGAATGTAACACCTGCATAATTAGGGTAATTAATTATGCCTAATTGTTTGTAACTAGTTGTAATTAGTATGTAATAGGACTAATTACAGGCTCTATTTGTATGTATATATAAGGTGAATTATCTATATGTGTGTGTACTTACGCGATTTGGATAAATCGTGCGAATTAACCGGACGGAGTCCGACACAGTTTACTTGGACGTTGGTGACAAAAATTTACTTAAATAATGAAAACGTATTTTGTTATATAAAATACGCAACCGAACGAGCATTGTTTATATATTATTGTGACGACATTTTAACTAGCGCAACAAAACGTAATAAACGCGACTTAATAATTTAAATATTGCGACAAATGTTTTTATTATTAATTTCAGAGTATTTTTATTTAAATATTCCAGTTACATTTTTAAAATATAACGGTTTGGTTAAATACTATAAACAAAGGATTAAACGATTAGGACACGGAGTAAATACTGAGTTTTAGGGAGCGTTTGCCCCTCCTTCCTTCTTTGGATCAGCCAAACCCCACCCCCATTCTCACTTCTCTCTTTCATTTTTTCATTATCACAAAACACACACAAACCAAACTCTCTCAACTCCAATCTACACCAAATTTTCGGAATCAAATCCCGACCACGAAAATTACATATTCGGAATCACCATCACGAGTGGAGCAAGAATATCAAGATCGTTTTCACCATTTCATCCTCCATTTAGCTCGATTTGCAAAAGTAAGAAATTTCTAAAATCTTAGATCTATTCAATTTGGTGTAATGTTTTAATGTTTTGATGTGTACACAACTTAGATATAACCTAATACATGAATAATACACGATTTTATAGCTCAAAAATGGGTTAGATTTGCGTTTTTGGTCGAAAATTCTTGAAACCCGTAAGTTTCTGGGCTGGTGTTCATACGTGCGACACAAGCCTTGTGTCGCACACTGTGTCGCATAAACCCATTAGTGTCGCACCTTGTGTCGTACTGATCCTTTAGTGTCGTAATCTTTGCGACACAATATTGTGTCGCACTCTATGTCGCATACTATGTCGTATTTTATACGACACAACCGTTATGTCGCTATTGAATTAGCATCGCAAGCTTTTTGCGACACAACCACTGTGTCGCAGGGCTCTTGTGTCGCATCCTTCATGCGACACAACCTTTGTGTCGCATTACAACCTTAGTGTCGCATTTTGTGTCGCAAAACACATCAGATTCACAAATAAATTCCAAGTTAAGTGTTATACATTTCGGACTTCAAACGACTATACGATATAACATCTAAGGTACATTGAAACATGTTTTTCAAAGATAACAATTCAAACAAGTATAGATAAATGTCGAGATTAACGTTTCAACTAAGTCACCAACGGGCCCAAACATGTTTTCAACAAACGAACAATTACAAACATACGAACAAACATTGGCTATACTAGTTGTGTACAACTAAACGAAACGTCACGTGAGACGCATACTTACATAACTTCATATGAATAGACATTTGAAGGTTACGGGTTCGGAGAACCTACTTGCTATATTTACTACTTGCTATTTGCTACGGCATATTACCAGACTCAGGTGAGTCTTACGGCCCCACTTTTACTGCTTTATCTTATTGGGGGAGATACATGCTACTGATTTTTCCTGAACACAAGTACTAAACTGATTTCTATACCAAACGGAATTGCATGAGTTAATTACTATTTACAGAAGTCTCTCCATCATATATCGTTAGTTATGGACTTAAGCGCGAACAGTAGTTAATGGATCCATTAGGGAAATGACCCTCCCCACCCGGGGCAGTAGCGCTGCCACGTACCGATTTACACGTATAAACGGGTGACAACTTATTCGTTACTGATGCTTGCTCACTTACGAGCATGTCACGGGAGCAAACATATTATTTACGGGTTAAGCTTCGATTATGAGCCTCATGGCAACGGTATAAACTTATTTATTTACATTTGCTGGATTGCAAATACTGATTTTACGATTGCTGGATTGCAATGGCTGATTTTACGCCTACGGGCACTACTAATGAAATCTCGTGTTCAAAGCCGATATTACTTACAAACCTGTGAAATTCACCAACCTTTTGGTTGACACTTTTTAGCATGTTTTCTTAGGTACCCGGATGGAGTAAGATTACTCCAGGATTTTAGCTAGAGTCGCATGATTTCATCACCACTGCATTAACGGAGATTCTTAGCATTATCTTTTGTATATTTTGATTATGTAATAGAATCTCCCGCTACACGCGCGGACTCTAGGGAAACTACATCTTGTATACGAAAACACTAAGTTTTCAAACAATATATCTATGGAATGTAACTAATTTACAAACGTTGCATATAGATGTCGTTTACTTTACCTTTGTGCTGTGATATTTGATTAGTAACACCCCAAACTATGCTTCCGCAAAACAGTGAATTTCGGGGGTGTTACATAAAACGAGTCGGTAAATGTGGAATGCACACTCGTTTAAACTAGCTTGGACACCGCCACTAAATAGCGGGGGTCAAGGGGCAGCGCTTCCATCTGTTTGCGGAAAGGTGTGACTGTTGGAATCCCGCCAACCGCCAATAGAATTATGAAATTAACTGAATATTTGGTTCTCATTTGAAACATATGAAAACACAATAACTCTCTCTGATTTTGCTTTGTTTCTCTGCCAAGAATCAAAGTGTTTTTCTTAGTCTTATCCCAATATTGATTTAGTGAACCCTGTTAGTAAAGGGTCGAAATACTTTATTGAGAAAGTGTTCTTACTATTCTAAGAATATCCAAGATTATCATCACGCACCCTTAATCAACAACAGTTTTGACTCACCTCTGATCTGTTCTAAAGAAATCAAAATACAGTTTAAACTACGGTTTGATTTTCTATAGGTTCAGAAGTTGGTTAAATTACAGTTTTGTGTATAAAAAGACTTTTGGTGTCTGTTGAAAATATGCTTATCTAATGATGAACTCCATCTCAAACATATATGTATGTACATTAGTTGCTTACGAAATCATATATAGATTGATTCATAATGATAACCCAAAAGTACTTATGTTTTATTGTTTGCGGGATTTGATGGCTGGCTACTCTTTAGAAGTTATTACAAGCAGTCCCAGAACACTTATAAGAATATACTGCACGATCACAGACAACAACAAACAGGAGCAAATAAGTATTAAAGCGTTCCTCATGTAAATACTTGTCCACAAAAAAGTACAAATACGTCGGTATACAATAGTTCTTTTGGGAAGAGTTGGTGTTTATTTGCCCTTTTACTGTTGAAGAAAACAATCTATGGTTTCCATACTATTATGCTTATTATATGGTCGTTGTACCTCATGTTTTAGTAACCTTTAAACAAGAAAACCGACATGTTTTTCTGCAGTTCTGTGATAAAATGGAAGTTTTAGGAAAACTGAGATGATATTAAAGACCAACCTTGATTAGGGGATTTTCGGTCAATATTATTGTCACCCATCAAACATAAGGCAGAAACCTGTAGAAGGGAATTTGATGCGGCCCAAGTGTGGAGGATCTAGCCTTAATGTTTCTGCAGGCCCAAGATCGTGTGACTAAAGGGGCTGCACGAAAAAGGTCGTAACTTAGGCTACAAGGCTCCGTTTCAGTCGATTCAAAGCTTGGAACGAGGCCCACATCTTGGTAAATTGCCGTAGGCGGTTTACCCAACTTCGAGGCCCAAAAATGGCTCCTATAATAAGTTATGGACCGTTTTATGTTTTTTAATTATTTTTGGGCTTTTGTTTGGAGCTTTTTGTTTGACCCGTTATGTATTTTAGGGCCATTCGAATTTTGCACCCTTTTTAGGGTTTCATGTTGGTGACAGACTTTTCGGTTTATGTTTTTATAAAAGTAAAAAATTTTTCTCAAATCAAATCGTGCTTTGCATTTGAGTTGAAATTTGTCTAACAACGGTATTATGTCGAATCAACGTTTGTCGGAAGGGATTATCCATGGATATTTTTTGAATCGACAGGTTTAATCCATATCTCGTCTTGTACTCTACATCAGAATTATAAAATGGTGATTTTGACCTTAGAAAATGCAAAGGCATGTATGTATGTTGACTTAAAATGATCAATAAGCTCTTGTGAATGTTAGATATATATAGGAGGTAGTTAAATTACCCAATCGCCCTCCCGTTGATGTGATGCTGTTTTAACCACATCTGACCTTGGGCATACAGAAGCATGTCATCTGAGCTAGAATTGTTGTCTCCTAAAAACATCCAAAAGATTTTACAGAATAAATTAATTAAGCAAGTCATAATTAGGCTGAAAATGTAATGAACATTATGAACTTTTTACCACTTTCTGCAAATCATATGTTACGAATGAAATATGGAAGTACCTATTGTAACGAGATCAGCTTCTCCAGTATCTTGATGCACACGGACCTATAACAATTGAATCAACTTAAAACAATCGCGGAAACTATTACAACTTAAATGCTTATACTTAAGGTGTACATCTTTATTTGACTGATTTGATCAGTACATGTTTATTTGACTAATATTTCTTGAAGACACTATACTGTTATTATGATGACAAATGTTTTAAAATGTGCAACAAAGGTTCTTTTTATAGAGTTTTTCATCGCGATAAATACGAAGTGCAAACTCATTTTCATAAAATCTGCCTTTTAAACTTTAATTTCTAACATAGCAACCAAATTTTGGTAACCAGAAAAAAAATGCTGCAACAAACTTCAGTGTGTTCAAGTTAGGCATAACCAACCCCCTTTCTTTCTGTCAACAGCCATAATCATCAATTATTGATGAATATATATTATACCTTAATCACTCGATGTCTCGATGAACTATTGGAATTGCACGTCCCTGTTTCCAAACAAAATATGCCCAAAAATCATACATTAGCAAATTCAAGAATGCTGATATTAAATAAACAAAACATCATTCAAAACCATTTAATACTACATTTAGAGTTGCAATAATCATTTTCATGCAAAGCTAATGATATAATCTCTTAGTTTTAGTTAACCTGAATTAAATAAAAACACTGAAAGAGAGATTATAGTGTGAATGCCAACCTCAACATTAACTGACACAATTTCTCCTGCGCGAATTGGGTCCTTGCCCATATGTAATAACAGAATATCACCCTTCAATACATTCCAAAAGGGTCATTAACACAAAACTAAAATTTAACTCCAAGCGAAGGTGTGGTTATCCGCAGAATACATTTATATCCATACTACCAGAAATGACAACAGGCGATTCGCTACCTGTTATACACATCAACACTATCCATATCATCAATGCGAATGTCACAATCATACCTGAAATAAATCCCATGAAGTCATAATCATTAAACAAATCAATAAGCTATATTGTTATGGCCTATAGGTTATTCAGAGTACAGTCTTCAGTTCTTGACACAATTAAGAGATTTAACATTAGCTTATGTTTGAGAAAATTATATTGATGTATACTAACCAAGGGTTATAGCTTGAGAAAAGGGTTGTCTAAACTGCACATATTGATAGAATCGATTCCCATCTATGCTTCTCAATCGCTTAGAGTTGAGAACTGGAAAATGTGGTTGTTGAGGAAGGGGTTATATGCACGCACCCTTACTTGCCTCTCAACTTACCAATATGATTTACGTGCCGATCATTCCGCATACTTTAAAATAATTATTTTTGATTAATCCTGTGACTAAGTGACCCCCTAAGCAGAATATTTTTGTTCATACACGAAAACGTGAGACTGACTATGTTTACTGAAAACTAACTTGCATATGCAGAATAGTTTCATAGTAAATAAAAACTGAACATTTGTTTTAGCCCATTTGATGTATCTGAGCCATTTCCTTTCAAGTTGTATGAATTCTTACACCCATTTGATCCAATAAATCATAACTCGGGGGAAATTTTATCAACATAAGATTTTTTTAAATGACTTAAACACGACCGTGATTAAAGTAGCCTAGCCACTGCAACCGGTAACCATATTACCAGTTTCAGTCCTGTATGCAGTCCATTTTATGCACCACGGCTCGATCATTTCACCCAAAAAAAAAATGACAAAAACCCTTGAAGCTCCAAATCAAATCAAACCAAACCCAAGTCCTAGGCTACAAACATACGGAAAGGAGTGCTACAAGTACATCAAACACACAACAGCAAAAGATCCGATTAACTGTTTATCTAAATAATCCTTCTCAACCCATCAAAGATACTAATCACTCAACTAATCAGTTTCAGCATACGGAACTTCAACTTGAGCTTGCTCAGCTTCCTGAACCTCTTTCTCAGTCTTCTTACCTTTCTTACATTTGTAATAAACACTCATAAACGTCCCCACCGCTCCATACTTGTTTCTGCACTGCTCGTATAGACCTGCATCAAACATCCTCCAGAAGTTCTTTTCATTTAGCTCAGAAACCGCGTACTGTGGCTGGAACCCATGGTTTTCAATCAACCAATTCTCCATTCTACGAACCGCATCAGCTCCATCAAAGACCTCACCCCTCAACACGGGACCCGGTGCATAGTAGACTCCGACATCTGTGTACATCTGAGCATATGGAGTGTCACCTTTCCTGCATTGTTGCTCAAATCCCGGCTCCGGATATACCATGGTCTTACATGGGAGCTTGTACAGTCGGTGTGGACAAAGCCATAGAGGATATACCTGAATATTAGCATTAAAATTGTCATTAAATTCATATATGTAATGCGTTTTACATGAAGGTAAAGCTGGAAATTTGAAATGGGTAACCGGTCAAGTTCACACAAAACATTGGTTATCTAAATATTTTACATTTTGTAGAAGTGATTAGTGTGTCAAATATAACACAAATATACAAAAAAAATTTATAAATAATCAAATTTTAATGAATAAAATGATTCACAAGGTTCTATATATTAGAAGAAATCCACTATTGGTGACTTTCATTGCTCACGCATTAGACCTAAAGGTGGCAAATGGGCAGGTTAGGAGAGTCGGGTAACAGATCAAAACGGTACCTTTCACATTACATGGGTCAGTCAGGTTGGTCCATTTTCTCAAGAAAATTTATGCAATTAATGTCCTTAGATAGATTAGAAACTTATATCGTTAATAATCTAGTACTTTTTGTATGCAAATTTTGATGTTTAAGCATTTGAAAGCACTTTAGGTGACTTTCAACGTGACTGATCCGGTCCACACATGTTAACTCCCGTTTTAGCTATTTCAAAAAAAAAAAAAAAAGAAGGGAAAATAATTAATTAATTACATATAAAAAAAACCCTGTAATCTATAGATAAAGAGAGAGAGGTTAGAGATATAGCATGATCCAGATTGACCCATTTATAACAAAATGGGTCGAAACTTCACCTCATAAATATATAATTTAGGTAAAGAACAAACCAATTTACCTCCATCTCACGATCAACCCATTCCAAAGCATCAGGAACCTTATAAAGAGGAACGAGCATATCCTGAATAACATGCATCTCGTGATAATAGTTTCGAATGGCTTCACCTTGTGTAGCTTTAAGCAAAGAAACCTTCGGTGGCATCAACCAACCAAACAAATACCTAAACCACCATTGATCTGCAAATGGAAGAATAAGCTTCCCTTCCCAATACAAGCACCGTGTGTGCCTATGATAATACTCCCGAGTGGGAATGTACTCAACGAATTCCCCTTTCGTAAGTGCTGTTTGAGCGTGTTGATAGAACCAGGGCTTGAACCACCAACCCACACTATTAATTTTATTCCCTTTTTTCTTCGCCTCTTCTTTAGATGCATATTTCCCAGTCATGCAAACACCTTCATGAGGATTGTAAATCATGGTTTCAACAAAGTCTGGAACTTTTTCACTGTCTTCTTCTCCAAAAGGTGGAGCAAACGAATCAATATACGCTTGACCAAGATCTTTAATGTTACCTCTTACGGGTGTGTAAGTCAACTTCATGTATTCTTTAATTGGTATAAGTTTGATTTCCGCAGAGACAAGTAATCCTAAAGTTCCCTGTGACCATGGAATAGCATAAAAGAGGTCAGAATACTCGTTATCTTTTGTAGCCCGCACTACACGCCCACCCGCAAGAACGATTTCATATGCCACAACAGTATCAGAGAAAAGACCATATAAATGAGAGCTTCCCTCGATCCCATACCCATTGATTAGCCCACCAACGGTTAGATCATCAAGCTCGGCAACAACAGCAAGAGAAAGATTCAATGGGACTGTGGCTCGAGTTATTTGACCCATGTTGACCAAAGGCTCACACTTTGCAATCATTCTCTCTTGATCAATTTCAAGAATGTTACGGAAAGCCGAAAGGTCAACTTCAAAATGTCGGGCTCGTTTGTAGTCAACATTTCTCATTCCAACAGCAATCCAGGGTTTTCGGGCTGTACATACAAGTCCGTCTTTTGATGGGTTTCTTTCTTCAAGACGTTTGACCACTTTCTTGACGTTTTCTTCATGTTCCTTTTGCCGTTCCTTGTAAGACTTCCACTCAGATCTAACATCCCCAAGATAAGTGAGGAAGTATAGAGTGAACGATATGGGAAGTACAACAAAAATGACAATAATCCATCTGAATTGGACGAAATAATCAACCCAAATCTTCTTTCTTTTGGGGCGTACCAATGGGGCCTCAAGATCCGACATTTTGGGAGAAAAATATCTGACACATTTCACAAACACATATGCATTTCAGAACAATCAAAATGAATGTTCATAGACATAAAGATTGAATAAAAATGGTGCAGGATCATATACGAAACAAGAAAAGAGTATAAGGTTAGCACAGAACCATAAAATCAGACTGATCCGAGGGGGTGTTTGGCATTGAGAAAATAATGATTGAATGATATTTAATAATCAAAATTAGATGATCAGCTGCAACAAAACTGTTTCCAGAAGATAGCCTTTGGATGTGCTTTTCATTCGTTCAAGTGTGATCAGATAATCAGTTGTTTGAATGTTCAATTGATTTTTTACCACTTACACATAATCTGACAAAATGTCGAATACTCGAATGAATATTTAGAATCAGTTTCCCTATGCCCAAACACTACAAACTCATTATCTTTGAACTGAAAAGGCAATAATCACAACATATAAAAAGGCAATGTCAAATGACCTCCTCTGTTTTGTTTTCTTTTCTTTAGGTAATTAGGTAATAATCTTGTAACTGTATCTTCTGATTTTAAAATTAGCCAATCACATATTTTGTGGTGATTGGCTGTTGTATGACCTGGATTATATCTTCATGGGGACCCCCCCACAAGAACATACAAATAACATTTGCAGAAATAAGTAACACAATGAAGATCTAAAACTCTAAAAGTAATCTACATTACACTAAAAAGAATTGAAAAAACTGGACCACAGAAAGAGTGAGTTATCCATGCCACGTGTGAAAACAAACAAAAACTTCTTAATAATGTTAAAAAAGTACTGTATCACCATTACATCTTTGTACCCACAATATATTATTGAAAACAACTTAATTTCAATGGTGATAATGAGCTACAAGCCTACAACAAGCTAGAAACTTCAAGTTACCATTTAAAAACAAGTTTTATGCATAATGAACACTAATTTTAGTAGGCATTTAAATGCTTGTCTAAACTGATTACATATCTTATTGTTCGATTGATTATTCGATACTTTAAGTGGCAATAATCACAATAATAAAAGAGTATAAGACAAACAAACATCTACTACCTTCAATAAAAAGCACTATTATTGTTCATAGAAAATGTGTATCTGGATTCGAAAATGACTCTTTTGGGGACATGAAAGTACTTTCAATTAGTGGTAGTACAATATTTTCAAAAACAGCATCAAGCAACCAACATTGCACAAGATAAATCTACTAAATCCTGGAAAATACAACATATGAACCTAAGACACAGAATTTGTACACAATATAATTAACACTACTCTAAGAATTACTAAAAATTACACTTTAAAATGATACTGCATGCAGCATAGATCTGCATATCCTTACAGAAAACTACCCAAAACATAATATTCAAGCCTAAAGATCAAAACCCTTAATCCATAAACCTTTAAACCCATAAAAGCTAAGAAAAAGAGTACCCACTTAAAAAAAGCAATCAAACAATATAAAATAAACAATACACAATAAACCCCAATAATTAAAAAGCAGAAACATATTGATAAAAGATCTAAAGATTATAACTTTTTGATTGTGCATGTGTCATGTGTGGAATCTTGAAATAATTAAGGCTAAATATATTGATATATATATGTGTATAATATATAAATGAAAATGAAAAAGTTGGAGATGAATAAAAAGATTACCAGAAGAATAAAGCGAAAATGCAGAAAGTACCCGAATTTAAACGGGTCGGATCTTTTGGGGAAGGAATTGTGAGTGAGAAAGTAGAAAGCTTTTTACTGTGAGGGAAGCTGGTGTTGGTTGATGAAGATGAACACACTTGTATTTATAGCCAAAAAAAAAAAGGGATAAAAATACAAAATTCCTACCATAAAAAAATGTACTCCGTACAAAATTCCATAATAGCAAACAATTTTTTAGGATTAGAGATATTGCAATTATAGTCCCTGGAGATTAAGTAAAAGAACATTTTCTTCACGAAAATTCTAAAAGCATAAATTTGAATGCGATTTGTCTTTTTCATGATGGACATTTTTATTCCTTTTGTTTGCTAAGAATGAAAACTACATTTTAGTTGATGGTATGTTTATTTTAGGTTTATGATATAGTGTTTTGCGTCAGAGAAATTGTATCAAGATAGAACCATAAATATTCATCATATCACATGATATTCCTTTATTAGACATATATTCAGTAAGAAGTATTGATATAAGCTAATATGCATTGATGAATATTTATCGTAATTTGAAAAAGTTTTCCGATCCCCTACGAATTTGTGATTCTCCTTTGATAGTTCCCGTTAGCTTCTTTATATAAATTGAATTATACAAGTCGTTTCAAATGTTAATTTCAAACTATTCATATGAAACGTGTTAATACGGTTTCTTTGTACCGATGATAAGTTAGATGGATTAAATTAGATATAATAGCTAGGTGGCTAAAATTAAAAATGGTTGAGGAGGTGCAACTAGTTAGCTGACGTCGTTTTGTATATGTATGTAAGCCTGTAAGCGAACCAAACGTTCGGCGAATTATTCGATAACCGTTCGGCGGAAAGTTCGTTTATGTTCGTTCGTTTCGTTATATGAACGAACATGAACAAATTTTTACGTTCGTTTAATTATATGAACGAGCATCAACACATGTCTCGTTCGTTCATTTATGTTCGTGAACGTTCGATAACATGTTCGTGAATGTTCAGTTAATTGTTCGTTTGTTAACTAATAGTTTAATTAAATTAATACATATTTATATATCTTACTTTAATCTAAGCTAAATTCTAAATATAATATTATTAAATATTTAGGTATTTTCATATAATAATATTAAACATCTCAATATTTTTACCTTACATTAACTCTCATATTTCCCTCCACTTCAAAGACACCACCACTCTCTCCCTCCACTTGTTACAGATCTCTTGCTCTTTCCTACGATCGAACCGAGTAAAGGAGTTTATCTTTATACAAAATTGTGATCCACTTGGATGTCTTATAAAACTTGTTAATATATTAGAATTAAACATCATACTGTTATCATTATGTAATGTTGAATATCCATCGCAAATTTTCAAGTTATATAATATATATGTGTAGATGTGTGTGTGTGTGTGTGTATTCGTTTATGTATGTTGAAGTTCGTTTAAGGTATTAACGAAGAAATACATTTAATTATGTATTTGTTCGTGTACGTTCGTTTGTGTTCGTGAACAATCAAATTTTCTTAATGAACGAACATGAACAACAAAATCTGTTCGCTTATCCATTCGTGTTCGTTCGTCTGTTCGTCAAAACCATAATGAACGAACACGAACAGACTCCGTTCGTGTTCGTTCAGTTCGTTTACAGGCCTATATGTATGTAATGTCCATGATATTGTTTGTTTCAAAAATACCAGATTAAAAATAAAAATGCAGATTTAAATCGACTTTTAATATTTGGAGTAGTCACTGATAAGTCCGTTGTTAATCCATTGCTAATTTTTGAGAATATATATAATAATTCCTAGTATTCTCTAAGTACCAGCGACAAATTTACGATGCAGTCAGTGAGTAATTATTGTCAGTAAAAAGTTATTGAACGTTTTCTATACATCACCGTCGAAATGTCGTAATTATTCCGTAGAAAAATTGTCACCAGATGTGGATAACATTAGTAATTTATAATTATAAAACTAGTTAGTGTCAGAATAGCGACATAGTGTTTTGTCGGAATGTTTCATTGCCGTCACTAAATTATGTGGGAAAATATTATCATCGTGTTTTAGTACGAAATATATCCGTCGGAATCCTTGTCTACCAGCGTATTACCCTCGATGATTTAGTTTATTTAAAGTCTAGAGTCGCAAGGGCATAATCTGATAACTGAGAATGACAAGGAAAAAGTGACCTCAGATTTGACCAATAGTGAAATTCTTTTTTCTACTAGTGAAATGTTCATAGTGTTCCTCCTACTTATAAAACGACGACATTTAAATTTCATTCGTCTCTCTTTTTATGACAACTCTCGAAACTTAAATAGAGCAAATGTTACGGTCAAGCTTTTCACATAAGTTTCATACAAAATAATCAATTGAGTGTTTGACGAAATCTGATTATACACATAGCACACAAGTTTTTTATAATCAGTTTCGCCATTCCGAAGTACTATAAATGTAACATCCTCGAAATGGACCTAGTTGTTTATATATTATTTCTTGATTTAAATATGTATTTAAACGTGTTTGGAAATAATATTGTTTGAAATAGTTTAAATAATTGGAATAGGAGTCGAATATTCCAATGTGATAAGTAAATTATTAATTGTTGTAAATTAATATAGCTGACGGTGCAATAAAATGTTTGAACTCGCAAATGGTTTTCGGGTTCCAGACAATAGATTGAGATGGGGTATTAAATTATACCCGTATATTGAAGGCGGTTTAAGTTGGGCCGACTTATATATCACTTTCCATTTAAGGAAAGTTTCATATGAAACTTCAAAACTCACATAAACCTTATGAAATCCAAATCAGAAACTTGAAACCTACGAATTGGAGCTATGATTGATTCTAGTTTCACCATTATTATCTTTCAATTCAGTGTTCTTCAATTGAGAGGTAAGTTTGAATCGAATCAAATAGTTTATAAGTTTTGAAATGATTGATTTGGATTGAAAAACATGAATTTAATGTTAGAACTTCGTTATAACTGTTGCATATTGATTATGTGAAGTTATTAGGTGTTTAAAACAGTTAGAAATCGAGTTTGGGTGATTTGGGTATTAAAATCGCGAGTTAGGGTTTGATCAGGGATGAAGATGAGCTGAAAAAGGCTCAAACGCGATCCCAGAACCCTAGCCAGGATCGCGTTCGTTAGTTATAAAAGGAATCGGACGAGTTTTGTTCTTGGGAACGCGATCCCAAGAATTTGTCCGGATCGCGTTGCTTAGTTATAATTTGTCACAGAATTATTTTGCAAAGAGGAACGCGATCCCACCATTGTTTTCTGGATCGCGTTTGTCAGTACTTTTTGTAAATTTTGAAAATGGCATTTTACAGTTTTTGGACCTTAATTCGGGACTTTTTGATTATGTTCCGAATTGAACTTTTGTTGCTGTGATCTTAGGGATCACTTGATACATGTAATTATGTTATGATTTTGTAACGATGTTAATTACATAAGTATTATCAGTTGATACAAGTTACTAACTCATTGTTTATTGATTGTATTCTCAGATGTGTAGAAGGCTCAGTAATATTAGACTTCTGAGCTTGCAGCTGAGGTGTCGGTGAGTGGATCTGTAACCTCAGTGTGATTTAGTTGTAATGATTTGATTTACAACAAGTAATTTATAGTATTACTTTGATATGATACATCTGTAGAGATATCTTGCCATGATAGTTTAATTAGTTGCTTACTTGGCCGATTGTGCTAGTATGTAAGATTTTGAGGTCAACTTGATTTGATGGTTGGACTTCTTGTTATTGTAGACGACAGGAGATCTCGGAAACTTGAAATGTTGGTTTAGAGATCTAGGTCGTGTGTGATTGACAACAAGTTATCGGTAGTTCTGTATGGGCCTATACAGATGATTGATAAGAGTTCCTTGAGTACCAAACCGGTATTAGGGTGTCTCAGGGACCACCGATCCTCATGATGTTGCGTGTATGACATTGATTGGATGTTGAGTGATTGATTGATTTTCTGTTTATTGTTATTTGATGTAAACAGATTGTTATGCTAGGTTGGACTGTTGCTTATAGTTTCATTCACTTAGCTTTATGCTAACCCCACCACAGTTCTTCCTGCAGGTTAAAATAGATGGGACATATTGGGCAGGAGGTTGTTGGACTGGATGGAATGTTTGACAAGTTTTTACTCTGATGTTATTTTGATAACTAAAGAGATGTTTTGAATTATATAACACCGAGCTTGTTGAAATGTCATGTAATAAGTTTGAAAAGTTTATTGACATTTTGAGTACATTGATAATATGTTTTAAATATACGCTTCCGAGTCGAAAATATTATATTATTGTTTATAATGAAACAAGGGGTGTTATAAGTTGGTATCAGAGCAATAGTTTGGGTGAATTGGACTTGATAGAATGTTCAATCCTAAACTTTGATTGAGTTGAGTCAAACATTCCAATGGATGCGGGTTTAGTTGATTAGTTGATGTGTGAAAAGTGATTAGTTGAATATGTACTAACCCTTAACAAGTTGTGAAGTTGTTGTTTGATTGCAGAGATGGAGGGACATGAGTATCTGATTGGTATATTTCATGTTTCCTCAACGCTCGTGGGCTTAAGATTGTCAGGTAATCTTCGATAAGCCTGTGTTAATTTAAATTAACTTGAATTGTTTACTCTGTTATGTTGAGTAAGCCTTGTTATGAAGTTAATTGAGTCAGACTGATATGATTCCCCAGTTTTGAGTCAACTATTGATTGCTATAGGTTGACATGAGGATAGAGGTATTGAATGAGATGTTCATTGTTGTGTTTATTTCTGATTGAATTGTAAATGCAGAAATATGTTTAAGTAGACAGAGAGTTGATTAAGGTTTTAGCAAGATTGATGTTAGAACCTAAGGAGTGTCTTTATTGGTGAGACGAGATAATTGATAGTATTATGTTAATGGATTAATCACAAGGTGTGATCTAAATCCTTGTTAAGGAAGGTTGTGTCATTGAATTGATAATGACTGCTATTTGAGAAAAATATGTGTTTATGTGACTATATGATATGTGTTGACTATAGTTAAACACTTGATATAAACCATGACTGATAGGTTTAAGAGAAATGTAGAGTGTAATAATGTGAAATTGATTGGGAAGTGATAGATCTTTCTGGTCAATTGTGAAATTAATAAATGAAATGTTTGATAGTAACATGATTAAGTAGACTTGTTGTGACAGTGATGCTTGATATGATAGCATATGTCAAAGTGATGATAGTTGATTAAGATGTGTCCTGAATTTTGAGGAAAATAGGGACATTGATTAATGTTAAGTGTTGAAACTATGATGATAAGTTATCATGTGTTTGAGGTTTCAGACCAGTAGATATACTGAGTAATTCAGTTGTTGAAAATAAATTATGTGAGAGGGCTTGCATATGTAAGGTTGAATATGTAAGTAGTAAGCTGATTTTGAGTATGTATCAGCTGTTAGAAACTATTAAATGAATTTTGATTGATTTGAAATCATATGAGATGAGAATAGATCACATTGATAATTATAATGTAGAGTAGCCTGAGAATGGATTGTGAAGAACATAATCTTGCAACGCCTGATCACTGTTGTTATATTATGTTGTGTCACATGAATTTGTTGAGGCTACTTGGTATAAAAGAAATGTAGTGTGATTTTGGAAAGTTGAGCATGAAAGTGTGCTAAAACGTTTAAATATTGTTTTGATAAGGAAACGATCAGTGATGGGACTGTGACATGTAGACTTTGAGGATGTAAGTGTAAATAATATTTGTCATTGATAGAGGTTTTGATGATAAACCTAGTTGACTAATTTGATGTTGTTGAAAATATAGTTGTGACTGATTGTGTCAAATTGTCCATAGGTGGATTTGTATAGTGTTTAAATGAATCACTATTTGGTATCTGGATTGTATGAAGCCAAAGTTGATATTGTCTTGCTTGAGGAATTCCTAGCATTATTGAATGTAATAATGTGAAGTTTATGTTTGAAAGTAAACATAAAATATGAAATGACTTGTATAGAGCCAAGACTGATGTAGGTTGTTTCTGTCCTTGTGAAGGATTGATAAGATTATTGAAAGTAATAATTTAAATAATATGTTTGAAAGTAAACATATAATATGAAATGGTTTGTTGGGAGTTAACTTGATGGTATGTTAACTTTGAAGGTCAAACCATGAATAGAGAATTGTGTATAAAATTAATTGCTTGTGATTGGTTTGAGTTTGGGTCAAACTTGAAAAAAGCAGTTAGAGAGTTTTATTGATTTGTTGATTGAAATCAAAGTTGACATATAGTCAACTGTGTGTGTTGAAATAGTCTAACCTAGATTGAAATGTTATGATTGTGTGGAATGTGATTGAATTCCTTGGTTAGTCAAAACATGTTGAAATGGGTCATTTAAGATCCAAAGGAGATAGATGAATTGTTTAAGTTTGTGAAACTTGATTATTACTTAAAGCTAGTATTAAGTAATTGAAATATTGTTAATTGTAATTGAGTATTCAATTAAGTAATAGTGGATATTTGAACTGAATATGTGTTAAAGAATTATACGAATATAAAGCCATTGTTTGATATGACAGTTATAATTTGCTAAGATATGTTAGAATAATTAAATCACATTGATTAGAATTGTGATAAGAAAATCTTACCAGTGTGTGAAGCTTGTGATGATAGCTTTGATTGGGTAAGAAGGTGAGATAAGAAATAATTGAAAGTTATTATTAATAGTTGTCTAGGTTGATTTGTACCTTATGGTGAATTACTTAAGTATTGAAAGAATTGGATGAATTCTTTAGTTATTTGTTGATAGTATACAAGTAAAGTAAGTGATAAAGTGGAAAAAACTGGGATTAGATCCAAATAAGGTATGATATGAAAGTATATCTGGAATTGGATGGTGTTAAAGATTTAGTTGATCTTTGTTTGATAAATTGAGGAAATATGAATTGAATGATTGTTCATATTTTAAGAAATTGTATGTGGTAGAGAGTAAGAGAAACCTTGAAATTGTGTAGGTATGTATGTGTGGTATACATGAAAATAAATGGCAGGATGAATTTTAATAGAATGAATTAAAATATGCCATAAGATATGTGGAGGTTAGTTAATTGTGATTAACTTGATGTAGATTTTGTTGGAAATGTGTTGGAAAGTAGCACATTTTGATAATGTGATATTGTGATGCTTGACCTGTAGTATCATAATATGTGGATTAAGATTGAATTAGTTGCTAGATTGACGGGATCTAGTGTTGAATGATTGGGTGGTTAAAGTTGTATAATTTTCTAATGGCTTGTGATTAGTAGTTTATGATTGTAAGGTTGAGTTGAAATAACTGGTTGGTAAGAATAGATTTTGATGTCTTACCAGTTTAATAGTATATAAATTCTAACTTGATGGTTAGTTAGAGTTTGAAGACAAATATTAAAGTACTGATAGGTGTACTGGAATGTATAATCACTGGTATTGTGATTATTGTTTATGTAATTGTTGTTGTTGATAATTGATAGGTTGTAATGAAAGGAATTACAAGTGGAAATAAGTCAATGTAGAGGTTGGTTGATTTCAGGTGAGATTGATTTTAGTACTTTTGTTGATTGAGCAAAGTACTTGTTGATTGTAGTTTTACCTACTAAGTGTGACCTCTGCTTTGCTTATTAAGGTGATATGAATCTGGATTACTTTTAAGTAAAGAATTTCATATGATTGAAATGATATGTGAACATTATAGGTTGTACAAAAGAGCATAGGTATGAAACTTTTGGATGAAAAGTTGACCTAGATTTGAATTTCAGATCTTTGATGGTAGAGATTTAAGATTATGATTTGTATATTAGGCTGATTGTTAGTCAAACTGAAATTAACTTTCAGTGTTGTTAAGTGTGTTGTGGTTCTATAACCACTGTTATTGTTATTGTTTCTGTTTTATTGTTAACAGTGATGAACAGTGAGAATAGGTTAAAGATTTTAGCATGTTGCTAATTTCTGGTTGCATAGACCTATTAAGTGATGTTAGGTTTCACTTGTTGAAGTAAGTGTTTGTCTATAAGATATATCTGATTGATGATATTGATTAGATGCACTGTATGTGTGCGTAGGAAAAGACAGAAGCATGTACATTTAGATATGTGCATGTGGAAAGAATTCAAAAATTCTAAGTATAGTTGTAAGTTGCTATTGAGGATTAAGGTATGATAAGATATATGTGATTATATCACATTAGTCAGACTGATAGATGTTAGATTTCGGGGACGAAATCTCTTTAAGGGGGGGAGAGTTGTAACATCCTCGAAATGGACCTAGTTGTTTATATATTATTTCTTGATTTAAATATGTATTTAAACGTGTTTGGAAATAATATTGTTTGAAATAGTTTAAATAATTGGAATAGGAGTCGAATATTCCAATGTGATAAGTAAATTATTAATTGTTGTAAATTAATATAGCTGACGGTGCAATAAAATGTTTGAACTCGCAAATGGTTTTCGGGTTCCAGACAATAGATTGAGATGGGGTATTAAATTATACCCGTATATTGAAGGCGGTTTAAGTTGGGCCGACTTATATATCACTTTCCATTTAAGGAAAGTTTCATATGAAACTTCAAAACTCACATAAACCTTATGAAATCCAAATCAGAAACTTGAAACCTACGAATTGGAGCTATGATTGATTCTAGTTTCACCATTATTATCTTTCAATTCAGTGTTCTTCAATTGAGAGGTAAGTTTGAATCGAATCAAATAGTTTATAAGTTTTGAAATGATTGATTTGGATTGAAAAACATGAATTTAATGTTAGAACTTCGTTATAACTGTTGCATATTGATTATGTGAAGTTATTAGGTGTTTAAAACAGTTAGAAATCGAGTTTGGGTGATTTGGGTATTAAAATCGCGAGTTAGGGTTTGATCAGGGATGAAGATGAGCTGAAAAAGGCTCAAACGCGATCCCAGAACCCTAGCCAGGATCGCGTTCGTTAGTTATAAAAGGAATCGGACGAGTTTTGTTCTTGGGAACGCGATCCCAAGAATTTGTCCGGATCGCGTTGCTTAGTTATAATTTGTCACAGAATTATTTTGCAAAGAGGAACGCGATCCCACCATTGTTTTCTGGATCGCGTTTGTCAGTACTTTTTGTAAATTTTGAAAATGGCATTTTACAGTTTTTGGACCTTAATTCGGGACTTTTTGATTATGTTCCGAATTGAACTTTTGTTGATGTGATCTTAGGGATCACTTGATACATGTAATTATGTTATGATTTTGTAACGATGTTAATTACATAAGTATTATCAGTTGATATAAGTTACTAACTCATTGTTTATTGATTGTATTCTCAGATGTGTAGAAGGCTCAGTAATATTAGACTTCTGAGCTTGCAGCTGAGGTGTCGGTGAGTGGATCTGTAACCTCAGTGTGATTTAGTTGTAATGATTTGATTTACAACAAGTAATTTATAGTATTACTTTGATATGATACATCTGTAGAGATATCTTGCCATGATAGTTTAATTAGTTGCTTACTTGGCCGATTGTGCTAGTATGTAAGATTTTGAGGTCAACTTGATTTGATGGTTGGACTTGTTGTTATTGTAGACGACAGGAGATCTCGGAAACTTGAAATGTTGGTTTAGAGATCTAGGTCGTGTGTGATTGACAACAAGTTATCGGTAGTTCTGTATGGGCCTATACAGATGATTGATAAGAGTTCCTTGAGTACCAAACCGGTATTAGGGTGTCTCAGGGACCACCGATCCTCATGATGTTGCGTGTATGACATTGATTGGATGTTGAGTGATTGATTGATTTTCTGTTTATTGTTATTTGATGTAAACAGATTGTTATGCTAGGTTGGACTGTTGCTTATAGTTTCATTCACTTAGCTTTATGTTAACCCCACCACAGTTCTTCCTGCAGGTTAAAATAGATGGGACATATTGGGCAGGAGGTTGTTGGACTGGATGGAATGTTTGACAAGCTTTTACTCTGATGTTATTTTGATAACTAAAGAGATGTTTTGAATTATATAACACCGAGCTTGTTGAAATGTCATGTAATAAGTTTGAAAAGTTTATTGACATTTTGAGTACATTGATAATATGTTTTAAATATACGCTTCCGAGTCGAAAATATTATATTATTGTTTATAATGAAACAAGGGGTGTTATAATAAAACTCAGCACATTATTTACAGTATTATAGACTATAGAGTACTTGAAAGCACAATAATTGTATTGTCTTAAAAAACTATATTTGGAAGTCTTAAAATGTTTTTGGAGAAAGGATGTCATAATGTAATATAGATGTATCTTAGAAATAACGAATATGATTAACTCGAGCGTTGCGGTGGTATTTTTCTAAGAAAAATAGACTTTAATATGAAATAAAATCTATAAAAGTTTGTATAATTTGTGAAAATATTGAGGTTTGGGCAGTGTTTTTTTTTTTTTTTTATGATCTATTCTGAAATGTCATCTATTTAATAAAACCTTTAAATACTAAGTAAATTCTCTAATCAACATTATGAAATATCAATATCAATATCAATGATAATGTTAGAAAGTGAAATTTCATATTATCAGATTTCACAATTAATAACAACACATATTTAGTTTAAATACTTAATATCGATATTATAATTATGTTTCTCTTTTACACTTAATTAAGTATTTGAAAATTAAAAGACAACACATGTATTAATATAGTGTTTAAAATTTTATATAAGATAAATGTATATGCATTTTCAAAAGTACATAATTTTACAAAAGTAACTAAAATATAGCAACCTACAATATTGTACTTTGAATAGTAGAATAAAAAATTCATACTTAATGGAAATGATCTTCTTTAATGTATATGAATTTTATTTTTGGGCATGTCATTTTGTACTGTGGACTGCACAAATAATGGTGGACTTGACAAATCAACAATCTCATAAAATCTTTTAATTTATGTATATAACCTTCAGCCATTTCATTTGTACATAAATAACCCCTCATTTAAACCAGTACAAATCATTATGTAGTTTTGTTGCACGGATTATTTATCCTTTACTTTTAGTTAAATACACTTTATGAAATTATAAAAAGAAATAAAAAAAAATACAGCAATAACTAAAATATATCAACCTATAATATTTTATTGTAATTAGAAGAACAATGGATCCATGCTTATTTTAGATTATCCTTTTTCGATGTATATGAATTTTACAAAAAAAAAATATATATATATAAAATAAAATAAAACTTATTATTCATGCAGTATTGCACAAATAGTTATTTAGCTTTGTTAAATGTAGGAGGTGATAATTTATTGATTGATTCATTAAAGTTTAAGTGATGTAAAAGAATATGGCCAACATAAAAATTGATTGATTAAATAGTTGATTAACGTTAAAAAGAAGCTAATGTATTTTATGAAATTAAGTTGCAAGGAAAAAGCTAATATACTACTTCCTCCGTCTCAGAATAGGTATTTAGAGTGCGTTTAGTTACGAAAAACTCCTCCATATTTTTGAAATATTTTCTAATAGAAAAAATAGAAAACATGTTCAAGTTGTGCTTTTTTGAAAAAGTTTTCTAAGAAAAATAAATATATGATTTATGGTTGTCTACATTCTTAATTTGGAAAACGAAACTCCATCCCCTACATTTCAACGCATTTTCTAAATCTTCTTTAGTTTTCAAGGGACACAAAACTATAGAAAAATAGAAAAGGAAAAATGGAGACATTTTCCCGTAACTAAACGCGCCCTTACATTTTCATTGTAGTTTGTCTCAAAATACTAATTGTGTGACACCCGTCAAATTATGACTAGTAATTAGTGTCTAATCAATTGTAAATACATGAAATTAGTTATGTGTTAGGCTAATTAATGTATCAAAAATATATATTGTTGAATATATACGATTATGCGATTTGATTAAATCGTACAAGTTTCAAATCGAATGTAATTCGATTCAATTAAATACGGACGTCGGTGAACAAATTTTATTAAATAATATAACATTATTTAATAACGCAATTATATCCAAAATATTATTTTTATAATATTTCGTACACAACTTGTATCGTACAAACAATTTCGCGATTAAAAGATTTAACGCGCAAAACAAACGAAACAAGTTAAGTTATATTCTATAACTCCAATATTAAGTATTTTGGGTAAAATACTTCAACCAAATTATCGAGTAATTATTTGCACTTTAAAATGTATAATTAAATGTTTTAAATAATTATTTAAACTTTTAAACGATCGAGAAAACGAACACCGCACGGAGCGCGAATGCAGGGATTAAAAATTTGGGACACACCCACTTCGGGTGGGCCCCACCAAACCGGCTCAAAAGGGAGGGGGATCCTCCCCACCATCTCATTTTCATCATCATCATCTTTCTATCTCTTTCTCTTTCTCTCAAATTCTCACCACCACCACCATCATTAAAAACCACAAATCACACCACTAAACGACCATAAATCACCAAGCTCCTTTGGGGAAAAAGAACCATCACATCGCGATCTACAACTTCATCTTCTCGGAATTTTGATTCGTCACCGCGTAAGTTTCCGACAAAATCTCGAAACCTTTCGATTTGGTATATTTTCGTTTGTTTATTGTTTCTCCATACTTAAAATGTCCAAATATGGGTTGGGTAAAAGAATTGGGTCGAAAGGTGGCCGGAAAACTCATTTTCGGCTCAAAATCCGGCGAACAGTTGGAAGTGTCGCTAGTGTGCCAAAAACAGTACTAGCGACACTAGCCAAGTGTCGCTATGCCAAGTGTCGCCCATATAGCGACACTACTTAAGTGTCGCTGAAATACTTAACCAGATCTATCCTAGCGACACTACCTTAGTGACGCCAAAAGTTAGAAGTGTCGCCTATAGCGACACTAATCAAGTGTCGCCCATCAATTGAAAATCAGGGATCTAGCGACACTCACCAAGTGTCGCCTAACAAGTGCCGCCTATAGCGACACTCACCAAGTGTCGCCTAACTAGTGTCGCCTATAGCGACACTAGCCCAGTGTCGTCAAAAACAGAGAGTTGACAAATTATTTTCATTCTAAGAGTCGAATTTGTACAACCTCAAACTCTTATACGATAAGACTTCTAAAACATTTTGGGATACACTTTTAAGTATAACACTTCAAAAACATAATGATAATAGTGAGATTATTATTACAAACAATCACCAACGGGCCGTACACGTTTTCAACAACTCAAGTCAATCAACCAAATCGTAGTAATTTGGACAAGTCAATCAACCAAATTGTAGTAATTTGGACAAGTCAAATCAACCAAATCGGGGTAATTTGGACAAACAACTACAAATGTAGTCTTTTAAGATACCTATTCAATTATTAACCATCGCGCGTATTGAACGCCCTCAGGTTACAAGTCTTCGGACATCAATCCGCAAGCTAATCAATTCAAGTTTATTTCAATAACCACTCAAGGCTCAGGTGAGTCTCATGGCCCCTATTTCACTGCTTTTCAATCAGGGGTGTGTTTACATTGCTCGTTTTATTTACATGTTGAACGCAAGTGCAAATCAATCAAATACTACATGAGTTGTTTTCAACTAATCATTAAAGCCCTCCACAACATAGTCTGGTAATACATCTGTAGCGTGAATGTTAGTATATGATATCATATAGGATTGACAATCGTCGTCCGGGTTAGCACGCACTAACTGGTCAAACGAACGTATTAGCATTTGGGAAGACGAGTGTAGATTAGGCACTCGTAGGAGGCACCTCAGTTGGGTTTCCTTAATTGGACCTGACACTCAAGTTAAGCTCAGACTATGTGCTCATGGCTGTATAACTTTTATTTTGCTTAATTGCATTTTAAATTCAATTATAAATCTTGCGGTTCATACAAATATGTGTTGACATACAAACCTGTGAGCTCACCAGCGTTTCGCTGACCCATTTTAACATGTATCACAGGTACACAGCAGTAGGTTGGACTGCCCAAGCAGGAATCATTAGCTCGAGTCAGCATTCATACAATCAGAGATTTAATTGCATTATTATACTTTGTATAAAGTAATTATGTGATGTAAATCTCTCAATTTCAGTAACTGAGCTAATGTAAACGTTATTTTGATGTAAACTTATGTTTTTATCAATACAAGTTCAAAACGACGCATATAGTGGTCGTTCATTATACCTTGTGTGCTTGATATGTCATTAGTCGCGCCCCGACCCGATTCGCTTCCGCAACCCGAAATTGGGGGTGCGACATATTGGTATCAGAGCCTAAGGTTATAGTGAACTAGGTTGCATTTAGTGGGCCTAGACTATGACCGTTAGGCAGTATTTCCTCATTAGGCATGACTGGTTCAGGAATTACAGCATACGACTTTAATTTAACATAGCCTGATCAACTATGTATAATTAAGGAAAGATGATGTAAGGTCTGAAATGGTTATGTTGAACAGGAATACACTAGTTGACTCTGACCTCGAGAGAACCGAGACTCAAACATGTCTGTGTTAGACACCCTAGGCTATTATGTGATATTTATATATAAACATAGATAGGCCTCGTTTCCGCTCAACATCTTGGGCTATATTATATATTACTGTATGGATATAGGCCTCATTCCTTCTAACGCTTTGTCTCAGAATGGCAAACACACCACTCAATTCGTCACGCTCTCATCCGTATGGATCACGAAACTCAAGGGTAGCTACGAGGAACACCGGGTTGCCTCGAGCTAGTCCCTATCCCGCTCACCTCACTCTACCGGTTTTAGCCGCTAGGCTACACCATCACGAGCAACGACTTAACGCTATGGATATCGAACTCCAAGAAACCAACTAAAATTGGAGACTCACATCACTCGAACGCATTAATCAAGTCTCTGAGGAACACAAAAACACTGTCAACAACATGGACATTCTCCACAACCAAGTGGAGGAAACCATCGAAACTATGGAGATTGTCCACAACCAAGTAATTGGCAACCGAAACGAAATCTCCATTTTACAATCAAGGTTGACATAGTGCGAGACACGTCTAAGGGAGACCGAGGACGCCCTCCGAACTGCCAACAGACTTGCAGAGTCTGTGAACCATCTCACTGCACTGCTGCCACAACTCAATTTACGTCAGGATTAGCTTAGGGCTGAATCTGTACTATTTATGCTCTTGTAGGACCTATGTAATTCGACCGGATGTAACAATTCCCGGTACTTTTGTAAAAACATCTAAGACTGTAACTTTTGGAACTCGTAACTCGGAATTGTCTATCATCTTTTGAACTCGTAATATCAATTGACAATTCCCCTCGATTATTCTACATTATTGATTTTACATTGTGATGTCGTATGTTACCACTTTAACATATATGCATCTGTTGTAATTTCTATTATGGTACAATTTCTTATGTACCTTTTGTTTATTTCTTGAAGAATCATGCCGCACAAGAAGAAAAGTTACAGTGATGCGGAAATCAATGCTATCGTTTTCCGAGTCGTAGCTGATGCTTTGGCTGCTCGAAACTCCTAACAATCTAGTGATCAAACCGTTAATACCACCCCGGTTACTAAACCTTGTTCCTACAAGGACTTTCTCAGCTGTAAACCGCTATACTTCAAAGGCACGGAAGGTGCTATTGGTCTGATCCGGTGGATAAAACGTATGGAATCTGTCTTCAACCTCTGCAACTGTGCTGAGGATAACAAAGTTAAGTTCGCTGCTTACACCTTCCAGGAAGGTGCACTTACGTGGTGGAATACCCACGCCAACTCTGTGGGCATCGAAATAGCAAACCAACTTCCTTGGGCTGAGTTGAAGAAAAAGCTACGGGAGAAATACTGTCCCAAAGAAGAACTGCACCGTCTGGAGGAAGAATTCTGGCACTTGACTGTGCAGGGAAATGATATTGCTGGGTACACTACCAAGTTCCAGCAATTTGCCTTGTTATGCCCGGGTTTGGTCGATCCGGAAGAGAAATGTATCAAGAGATACATCCGCGGCCTCCTAGAGAGTATTCAGGGGAATGTCACCTCATCAAAACCAACCACTACTGAGAGTGCAATCCGTTTGGCACACGAGCTCATGGCGCTGGTTGTCAGCCGTGAGACACCCAATACCTCCTCCAACAATAAGCGAAAATCCTCTGAACACCAAAACCAACCGAACAAGAAAACCAACACCATCCAAGTTTAATTCTGAACCCAAACGTAGCTACACTGGGGACAGATCATACTGTTCCAAGTGTAACTACCACCATGACGGTCCATGCAATACTCCCTGCAACAACTGCAGGAGGTACGGGCATTTGACCCGAGATTGCCGAGCCCCTAAACCCAACAACAATACCCAACAACCTAAATCCTGCTATAGATGTGGAGAGGCGGGACATTTCAGGAATGAATGTCCTAAACGAAGAAGCAAGGGCAACAACAACAACAACAACGCTAGAGGTAGAGCCTTCGTACTCAACTCTGGGGAAGCCCGTCAAGACCCGAATGTGGTCTTGGGTATGTTCCTATTCAACAACTTATCTGCATCTGTTCTATTTGATACTGGTGCCGATAGAAGCTTTATTTCTGATGAGTTTTATCCACTGCTTGACGTCACACCTGTTGTTTTAGATGTTAAGTACACCGTAGAACTAGCAGATGGCAAACTCATAGAAACCAATAGTGTGATACCTAATTGCACTTTAAACTTAGCCGACGAAACCTTCTCAATCGATCTTATGCCTGTCAAAATTGGAAGTTTTGACGTTATCATTGGTATGGACTGGTTGTTCAAGCACCGTGCTGAAATCGTCTGTTATGACAAAATCGTTCGTATTCCTCTCGCCGTCGGTAGAACATTGGTCATACAGGGGGAGACCGATGGGACAAGACTCAACATCATCTCCTGCTTGAAAACCCGGAAATTTCTGAGAAAGGGTTATCCAGCAATCCTCGCGCACATCATAGAGAAAAAGTCGAAGGAGAAGCGACTTGAGGATGTGCCCATCGTTCGAGACTTTCCAGAAGTCTTTCCCGAAGAACTACCTGGTCTACCACCACCAAGACAGGTGGAGTTCTCAATCGATCTCGTGCCAGGTGCTGCACCTGTAGCCCGAGCACCCTACCGCTTAGCCCCATCCGAACTTCAGGAGTTGTCCACCCAATTACAAGAACTTCTGGAAAGAGGATTCATCAGACCGAGTTCTTCACCTTGGGGAGCTCCGGTCTTGTTAGTTAAAAAGAAGGACGGTTCATTCCGAATGTGTATCGACTACCGAGAGTTGAACAAGTTGACCGTCAAGAACCGATATCCACTTCCACGCATTGATGACCTGTTTGACCAACTTCAAGGATCGAGTTTTTATTCAAAGATCGATCTTCGATCAGGTTATCATCAACTACGGGTTCGCGATAGCGACATTCCGAAAACTGCTTTCAGAACCCGATACGGGCACTACGAGTTTCAAGTGATGCCTTTTGGCCTAACCAACGCACCGGCTGTATTCATGGACCTTATGAATCGGGTGTGCAAACCTTATCTCGACAAGTTTGTCATCGTCTTCATCGACGACATCCTCATATACTCGCGAAACGAACAAGAACACGCGCAACATCTCAAAACCATTCTAGAACTACTTAGACACGACGAGCTTTACGCTAAATTCTCCAAGTGTGAGTTCTGGATACAAACCGTTCAATTCCTTGGACATGTTATCGATAATCAGGGAATTCATGTTGATCCATCAAAAATCGAGGCTATCAAAAATTGGCAATCGCCGACAACTCCAACAGAAGTACGGCAGTTTTTAGGACTGGCCGGCTATTATCGACGATTCATCGAGAACTACTCAAAAATAGCCTTACCACTCACGACACTGACTCAGAAGGACAAAAAGTTCGATTGGACTGATAAACAAGAGTCAGCATTCCAACTACTAAAACAAAAGCTTTGCAGTGCTCCGATCTTATCATTACCCGAAGGCACCGATGACTTCGTGGTATACTGCGATGCTTCTCATCAAGGTATCGGTTGTGTGTTGATGTAACGAGACAAGGTCATTGCTTATGCCTCATGACAACTCAAAATCCACGAAAAGAACTACACCACTCATGATCTCGAACTTGGAGCAATCGTTTTTGCTCTCAAAATCTGGAGACACTATCTCTATGGCACTAAGTGCACAATTTTTACCAACCACAAAAGTCTCCAACACATATTCGATCAGAAGGATCTCAACATGAGGCAACGTCGATGGGTCGAGTTGTTTACCGATTACGACTGCGAAATCAAATACCATCCAGGGAAGGCAAATGTTGTCGCCGATGCCCTCAGTCGAAAAGAACGATCAAAACCACTTCGAGTCCGAGCCCTCGGTATGACTATTCACAATGATCTAAACATTCAGATCCTCGCTGCTCAACTCGAAGCCTTGAAAACCGATAACATCAAAAACAAAGCCTTGCGAGGCATAAATAAACAATTTGAAATCAAACCTAACGGAATTGGGTGTTTCTCAAACCGAATCTGGTTGCCTAGTTTTGGGAACCTGCGAGACTTGGTGATGGATGAAGCTCACAAGTCTAAATATTCTATTCATCCGGGGTCCGATAAAATGTACCACGGCATCAAGGAATTCTATTGGTGGCCGAACATGAAAGCTGAAATCGCCACCTACGTCAGCAAGTGTCTTACTTGCTCAAAAGTTAAAGCTGAATATCAAAAGCCTTCTGGCTTACTTCAACAACCCGACATTCCTGAATGGAAATGGGAAAAAATCGCCATGGATTTCATAACCAAACTACCCAAGTCATCGAGCGGTTGCGATACCATCTGGGTGATCATCGATCGTCTCACGAAATCTGCTCATTTCCTGACGATCAAGGAAACCGATAAAATGTAACGACTCACACGAATCTACATCAAGGAAGTCGTTTCTCGACACGGTGTTCCAATCTCGATTATCTCCGACAGGGATAGTCGCTTCACATCTCACTTTTGGCAATCACTTCAGAAATCGTTGGGTACCCGCCTCGATATGAGTACCGCATACCACCCTCAAACCGATGGCCAGAGTGAACGAACTATTCAAACACTGGAAGACATGCTACGAGCCTGCGTAGTTGACTTCGGTGTAAACTGGGAACAACATCTACCATTGTGCGAGTTTTCGTACAACAATAGCTATCACTCCAGCATTAAGGCTGCACCATTCGAGGCACTGTACGGTCGTAAGTGCCGATCACCTATCTGTTGGACCGAAGTGGGAGACAGTCAACTCACTGGTCCTAAACTCATCCACGAAACAACCGAGAAAATTTTCGAGATTCAAATCAAATTCAAAGCCGCACGTGATCGTCAGAAAAGTTACGCTTACGTGAGACGCAAACCACTCGAGTTCCAGGTTGGGGATCGAGTCCTACTCAAAGTATCGCCTTGAAAAGGCGTAATCCGATTCGGCAAACGCGGAAAGTTAAATCCCAGGTACATTGGACCATTCAAGATCCTCGAGAGGATTGGTCCAGTGGCATATCAATTGCAGCTGCCATCCGAGCTCAGTAGCGTGCACCCCACTTTTCACATTTCTAACTTGAAGAAATGTCTGTCTGATGAGACACTTATTATTCCACTCGATGAAATTCGTGTTGACGACAAACTTCACTTCGTTGAGGAACCCGCTGAAATTATGGACCGTGAGGTCAAACAACTTAAACAAAGTCGTATTCCCATCGTTAAGGTCAGGTGGAATTCGCGGCGTGGTCCGGAGTTCACCTGGGAACAGGAAGACCAAATGCGGCTCAAGTACCCTCAACTCTTCCCTGATTCTACATCAAACCCGACTTCGAACTAAATTTCGAGACGAAATATTTCTAACAGGGGGAGAATGTGACACCCGTCAAATTAGGACTAGTAATTAGTGCCTAATCAATTGTAAATACATGTAATTAGTTCTGTGTTAGGCTAATTGATGTATCAAAAATATATATTGTTGAATATATACGATTATGCGATTTGATTAAATCGTACAAGTTTCAAATCGAATGTAATTCGATTCAATTAAATACGGACGTTGGTGAACAAATTTTATTAAATAATATAACATTATTTAATAACGTAATTATATCCAAAATATTATTTTTATAATATTTCGTACACAACTTGTATCGTACAAACAATTTCGCGATTAAAAGATTTAACGCGCAAAACAAACGAAACAAGTTAAGTTATATTCTATAACTCCAATATTAAGTATTTTGGGTAAAATACTTCAACCAAATTATCGAGTAATTATTTGCACTTTAAAATGTATAATTAAATGTTTTAAATAATAATTTAAACGTTTAAACGATCGAGAAAACGAACACCGCACGGAGTGCGAACGCAGGGATTAAAAATTTGGGACACACCCACTTCGGGTGGGCCCCACCAAACCGGCTCAAAAGGGAGGGAGATCCTCCCCACCATCTCATTTTCATCATCATCATCTTTCTATCTCTTTCTCTCAAATTCTCACCACCACCACCATCATTAAAAACCACAAATCACACCACTAAACGACCATAAATCACCAAGCTCCTTTGGGGAAAAAGAACCATCACATCGCGATCTACAACTTCATCTTCTCGGAATTTTGATTCGTCACCGCGTAAGTTTCCGACAAAATCTCGAAACCTTTCGATTTGGTATATTTTCGTTTGTTTATTGTTTCTCCATACTTAAAATGTCCAAATATGGGTTGGGTAAAAGAATTGGGTCGAAAGGTGGCCGGAAAACTCATTTTCGGCTCAAAATCCGGCGAACAGTTGGAAGTGTCGCTAGTGTGCCAAAAACAGTACTAGCGACACTAGCCAAGTGTCGCTATGCCAAGTGTCGCCCATATAGCGACACTACTTAAGTGTAGCTGAAATACTTAACCAGATCTATCCTAGCGACACTACCTTAGTGACGCCAAAAGTTAGAAGTGTCGCCTATAGCGACACTAATCAAGTGTCGCCCATCAATTGAAAATCAGGGATCTAGCGACACTCACCAAGTGTCGCCTAACAAGTGCCGCCTATAGCGACACTCACCAAGTGTCGCCTAACTAGTGTCGCCTATAGCGACACTAGCCCAGTGTCGTCAAAAACAGAGAGTTGACAAATTATTTTCATTCTAAGTGTCGAATTTGTACAACCTCAAACTCTTATACGATACGACTTCTAAAACATTTTGGGATACACTTTTAAGTATAACACTTCAAAAACATAATGATAATAGTGAGATTATTATTACAAACAATCACCAACGGGCCGTACACGTTTTCAACAACTCAAGTCAATCAACCAAATCGTAGTAATTTGGACAAGTCAATCAACCAAATTGTAGTAATTTGGACAAGTCAAATCAACCAAATCGGGGTAATTTGGACAAACAACTACAAATGTAGTCTTTTAAGATACCTATTCAATTATTAACCATCACGCGTATTGAACGCCCTCAGGTTACAAGTCTTCGGACATCAATCCGCAAGCTAATCAATTCAAGTTTATTTCAATAACCACTCAAGGCTCAGGTGAGTCTCATGGCCCCTATTTCACTGCTTTTCAATCAGGGATGTGTTTACATTGCTCGTTTTATTTACATGTTGAACGCAAGTGCAAATCAATCAAATACTACATGAGTTGTTTTCAACTAATCATTAAAGCCCTCCACAACATAGTCTGGTAATACATCTGTAGCGTGAATGTTAGTATATGATATCATATAGGATTGACAATCGTCGTCCGGGTTAGCACGCACTAACTGGTCAAACGAACATATTAGCATTTGGGAAGACGAGTGTAGATTAGGCACTCGTAGGAGGCACCTCAGTTGGGTTTCCTTAATTGGACCTGACACTCAAGTTAAGCTCAGACTATGTGCTCATGGCTGTATAACTTTTATTTTGCTTAATTGCATTTTAAATTCAATTATAAATCTTGCGGTTCATACAAATATGTGTTGACATACAAACCTGTGAACTCACCAGCGTTTCGCTGACCCATTTTAGCATGTATCACAGGTACACAGCAGTAGGTTGGACTGCCCAAGCAGGAATCATTAGCTCGAGTCAGCATTCATACAATCAGAGATTTAATTGCATTATTATACTTTGTATAAAGTAATTATGTGATGTAAATCTCTCAATTTCAGTAACTGAGCTAATGTAAACGTTATTTTGATGTAAACTTATGTTTTTATCAATACAAGTTCAAAACGACGCATATAGTGGTCGTTCATTATACCTTGTGTGCTTGATATGTAATTAGTCGCGCCCCGACCCGATTCGCTTCCGCAACCCGAAATTGGGGGTCCGACAAATTGTTTACTTCCAAAAGTAATATACTAACTTTACCGATTTACCCATAACTTACATTTTCTTTTCACAAAACTGGTTCATAAAAGAGTGTACAAAAATTAAGGGTAATAGTGTCATTTTTCTCTTACACACTGTAATTTATATTTCTTTTCTAATACTTTGTGTAATCTGATTGTGAACATTTATTATGGGACGTAGGGTGTATCTTATTAGACACTCTCTATGGGAGATTTTCATGCGTTCTCAAGAGGAACGGCATAGGAACATCGTGGTCATGGAGCCGATGTCCTCCGTTCTTTTATGGCTTTCGTGGGATTGGAACTGAGACGGATAGAAAAATAAGTGGGCTAGCTAACTCTTTTTTTTTTTTTTCTCCTTTGGGTATATTTCAAAAGGGTTAATAGAATATGATATCAAACTTTTACAAAATATTTAATTTAGGGAACAGTCTAATTTATTCAACAAAGAAATAACTTAATTTTACAATTTGACGTCTAGTGTAAAACGAAACCCGATTAGCAACCAAAAATATCCATCATTTTGAACAATTTTATAAAATTTAGTTATTATTAATATGAATGAAAAAAACCCGATAATCAGTCGTGTGTTAATGTGTCATTCATAATACCAAGGCCCTAGATATATACAATACACATGCATATCCACCCAAAGTAGCTATGAGATAATGTTGTATATGATATACTCTATCTATACAATATTCAGTTAATAATGTTAATACTTACACACATTACGTATGTTTAAATTTAAATTTTAAGTAAGCAGTTTTTGATATTCTTCAATTGAACATTTTGTGAAAATTTAACGTCTTTATTATCTATTAACGGAAAAAGGTTCATTTCTTCAGTTTTTTTAGATAGTATTCAGATTTTTATCTGCTTTTCTTCTTCCTGTTGACATTACGCTCAGGTGACAATCAAATATTCCATCAATTTGCCGCTTTGAGAAAAGTTCAAGAAAGATCAAGAATATTTGGAAATATGAAAGAACCAACGAGAATGTTCATACATGTACAAAGAGAATACTCTACATGTACAAAACCCATTTACCCCCAACATCAATTATCTCACAAACAGCAAATCGAAAAATTATGAAAATTGCACCATAAAATTCATCTTTTTCTCCTCTTCGATTTGGCGTCCCTCAAGGCATACTTTCGACGATTTGTTTTTTTCGTTTTTTTGGTGGGTATTATAAATTATTAACACGTGTGTTAGTGCTTGGTTGTACATTTTATATAGGGTTAGGGTTTAGGGTTTAGAAGGGTTTAGGGTTTAGGGTTTAATAGGGTTTGGGGTTTAGTAAGATTTAGGGTTTAGAGTTTTGTGATGCGTTACCCCAAACCCTAAACGCATCACTTTAACACATGTGTTAGTATAATGTGAAACCCACAAAAAAAAGAAGGAATAAAAAAACTCGTCAAAAGTATGGCTTGAAGGACGGCAAATCGAAGAGGGAAAAACGCTAAATTTTATGGTGCAATTTTCATAATTTTTCGATTTGCCGTTTGTGAGATAATTGATGTTAAAGGTAAATGGGTTTTGTACATGTGGAGCATTCTCTTTGTACACATGGTATAATATCATTGGTAATCTCATTCATTAGAAAATTATTGTACTCTAATGATCTCATCTCTTATGGTTTTATCGTTTCTTCCGGTTAATTACAAACAAAACATAAATGAACTGGACCACATGCACATGCCACATGTGAAAACAAGCAATAATTGGTTCATAATAATATAATAGTAGAAAGTAATTCATGACCATTTTAGCTTGTAACCACAACTCTATAATATTTGAAGCTAGAAGTTCGAACTTTTCATGTGTTTACAATTGTTTGGTAAAACTAGCTGGAGCTTATTGATGTAATTAAATGTCAAATGACAAAATGTGTATGATAAATAATGATATAAGAGGTGTTTATGTAATTCTTCATTTCATAAGCTTAAAAATTATTTTTATAAAATATTTCAAGTAGCTTTTTTTTTTTAGATCTCACTTTTTTTATAAGCTCGTGAAGTTTTGTTTATGAAACAATACTAAAGGCTTGAATTTATAGATATAATAATCTTAAACTATCGTAAGCTCTGATAAACTCGCGTTTCAAAGAATACCCATGTCATCCTTATTTGTAGGTGTTAATTAGGTTTGAGGTCAACACATGCAAACTGTGAATGTTAGAAGTCAGACTGTGTGCATGTTTCCAGAGGAGAGGAACAGAAAAAACACAAAAGACTGAATCTCCAATCAACTTCGAACAGGGTGGGCCCTCACGTATTACAAGGTTTCTTGAATATTAGCGACCTTCGAGGACCAATCCTAGTAACCACCGCTTTATGGTTATAATCATCAACTAAACATATTTTGTACCAGAAAATCACTACTAAAGCACTTTCTCTTGTGAATTGAAAGAGTTCTATCTCATAGCAAACTAGCAAAGCGCCAATGGTGCGAGAAGCGCATGCACAACAGGCATACAGAAAAGGAATTCTGTTATAATCAACTAAACATATTTTGTACAAGTAAATACACAATTATACTTCCTTTTAGAGTCTCTTTGTCCCAAAATAATTATTCAAAATATTATTTATATATATGTCCCAGAATAATTTGTATCCTCAGCATGACTCTTTCAGTACAAAAACCACATAACCCGGTTGCACAATCACGTAAAATGTTACTCATTTAGACATTTACCAACTAAATGGATACAGAGAGTAGATGCGATTAATATAATCCGACAGATTATCAACGGAACTCTCATTAATTCAGTCTCAAAAAATCAAATGGATGCCACAGCTTCAAAGTTATCTTCAGCCATTTGGACGATTAAAAGACTAAGAAACAAAAAACACAACATTTTTGCATACAGAAAAATATGGGAAGAACCAATTCTTTAAGCTAAAGCCTTCACGACATCTTTAGTGCCATTTGCTGTAATTATTTTCTGTGGCTGCAAGCATAATCATAAACAGATACTCAGTGATCTATTAGCTGTTAAAGGTATTCAGTTTATTTATTTTGTAAGATATATATGTAAGTATTTCAGGTCCCTACCTCGGCTAATTCCTCTTCGTGCTTTGGAATGAAAGCAGTGTCTACTTTTCCGTTTTTGAAGTCCTGTAACAAAAAAAACCAAGAATTAAATGCATGCATAAATAAAATACTTTGGAAGAGAAGAAAAGATGAAAAGCTGCGTACTTCGATTTCAAGGATTAGCTTGTGGTACTCGATTGTCGTTGGAACCCCTGAAATTGTAAAACAAAAACAATAAAACCATATATCTTTGTACAAACACCAAAAGATAAAAATATAGAAAAATATTCAAAGTGTTATCTATAATTCACCTGTGATAATAGTATCATTAAGAGCCCTTTTCATGCGTTCAATTGCCTTTTCTCTATTCGGGGCCCATACGATAAGCTAAAGCAAGAACCAACAAATTCGAGTTAGAGGCGAAAAAGCCCCAATACTGACACTAAAAGTAAGAATAAATAAATATATAACATTGCAAAAAAGATACAACAAGTTGAATATTCTTTTTTGACAGATTCGTTAACATATAAAAATACATCTATTCAAGATTTGAAAAACGTGGACTCCGGAACAAGTTTTCGGGAGAATAGTATACTGTATAACCATTTATGGTTGCACAAAGACTCAGTTTCTTAAGCATACACGGAGCTATAAAAGAGATGGGTGAATCAAATTTTCAACCATTTTACTAGTGAAAATGAACATGACCACCAATCTATATATATATTACAAACATTTGTGTTTTTAACCACTTAAGTTGTCACTATACGAAACAAACATTATTATACTTCGTCAATTTTCGGTCAAAAAAGCAACTATTGTTTTTCTCATTTTCACAGGTATGATGATTGTTTTACAAGGAAATAACAAGTTTAATTGCTTTAAAAATTTAACCCACTCAGAACTTTATTTATACTAGAAGATGTTACAAACCTTTCCAAGTAGAGAATCATAGCTTGGTGGTACAACGTAATCAGTATACACGTGGCTATCCATTCTTACGAATGGACCTCCAGATGGCAAGTAAGATGTTATTCTACCTGATTTTTAATAGAAGAGGGAATCAAGAACTCATCTATTAACTGATTCAATATCAATCATATGCAGCAAAAAACAAATAGAACAATAATACATGCAAGCATGACTTTTTTTTACTCTAAATTAAATTAAGTCTTAACATATATCCTTATAAAAGTTTTCCGTTCTAAAGATTATACTAAATAAATCTGTTCAAGCCAGTACAACTCAACTTTAAAAACCAAAAGGCTATAACCTTTCGTAATACTCCATTTATCTCATTAAATGCTAACATATTTCTCGTACAAGATTGAGCTTATGAAATGATACCATTTTATAACCTAGGAAATTAGCAAGGCTAACCACGATGTTACTCTATGTACATGAAGAAAACTATTTGTGGGTATGTTAAGGAGACCTACCGTATTGTTCACCCTCTGTATGTGAACACTAGAGGTAGAAAAACAGTTAATTATTGTAACGGCTGAAATGAGTTGGATCGGGTCGGGTCGGTTTGACCTAAAACAATATTTGTCCTAGAACTGTGAGTAGTTTTTGCATTTAATCAGTGTGTCAAATATGATTACAAAAGCTATTTACTTAGATAATAATCTATTTTGTATAAAATGTGATTTAAAAGATCTTAGGCATTAAAAATAAACTTCGGGGTAATTTCATTTGACCTTTTCCTATAAGCTACCTTTCCATTACCTCTAAGACCCATTAGCAATATAACACAACTCAAATTGACCTATTCATAAGTAAATGTCCAAAATTTCAACCTCTGCTAAAACCATGGCTTGCAGATAATGATCTAAAGTCTAAACCAAATTATAACATACCTGGTCCAGGTCTGAAATTTTTGAAAGCGTCTTCTGCATTAATACGGCACTCAATTGAGTGTCCTCTAAGCACAATTTCATCCTGTGAAAGACATTGCAAAAAATCAATATAAATAAGCATATTGATACATACGAGTCTGATGTAAGTAATTCAGTACCTGCGTGTAACGGAGTTTCTCACCCATAGCAACCCGGATCTGCTCCTCTATCAAGTCAACTGAAGATATCATTTCGGTAACTGGATGCTCTACCTATTTTGTAAAAGAAAAAAAAATATGTTCACAACATTTACAACAAAAGGCACAATACAATCATTTACTTCTAGAAATATATGATTATGCATAGATTATTGAGCCAACCTGGATTCTAGTGTTCATTTCCATGAAGTAGAAATCGCCTCTTTCATCCAAAAGAAACTCTACAGTACCAACACCGATGTAGCCAATTGAAGCTGCTGCAGCAACTGCTGCATCACCCATGGCTTTTCGCAGCTCTGGGGTTAATGCAGGTGAGGGGGCTTCTTCAAGCAATTTCTGGTTCCTTCTCTGCACAAGCGTACTCAATATCAGTTATAATTCAACTAACTAAAAAAGTAAAAAATGATTTGATTTCTATCACTAGACATAATAGTTTTTTATGAACATGTCTAGTCTGATAAGCTACTAGCTAATTCTAGTTTGAATGCTACTTAAGATCATTTAGATTGTAGGATTTCTGTTAAGCTTATAGTTAGAGTTAGAAGTCTACCAACTGAGCACGCAATACATTCGAATTAACAATAAATATTTTTAATTGACTAATTTTTATTAACATAGCTTATTGAAGCATGATTGCTTTTAAGACGGACATAAATTAATAAGAAAAAACTCTGTAATAAGTAATATCTTTCAAGCTTTACAATATTAAAACATATGTACCTGAATACTGCAGTCACGCTCTCCAAAGTGTACAACATTTCCATATTTGTCTGCAAGAACCTGAACAGGCATGCAGCACGTAGCGTGTAGTTAGTAATCAACAAAATGGTAAGCAAACACCCAAGTAACGTTATTTTATGGTAATGGTAAGTACAATACAAAAATGTATGCCAACTATCTGTATGGGAAAGTAAAGAGCACAACACCGAAAGATTATTCACATATTAGTGCACTATGTTGCCCTCTTCAACTTTTCACACCGACTATTCTTTTGTTGTAGTTCATAAAGGACTCAGCTTCTATCACAGTAAACAAATTACCTGGAACTCAATATGCCTAGGATTTATAATGCACTTCTCCAAATATACACCATCATTTCCGAACGCAGCTGCAGCCTCACTCTGAGCTTGCTATAATGACAAAAATTCAAAAATTATTTGAGAAACAACAATAGAACAGCATAAATGTTAAGAAGCAATTGTCTAAGTAACATCAATGAAGCAAGATGTGAGCTAATACCTGCAACAACTTCACAAACTCACCACGCTCTTTTGCAAGACGCATTCCACGACCTCCACCACCTGCTGTAGCCTTTAGAGCATAAAAAACATATATTAACAAAGGTCATCTTTCTTTTAAAATAAGTTGTACACACTCAGCCACTCGGTGATTTTCCTTGCAGAAAAAGAGATACTTTAAAGTGATTACTATTAGCTCATGGATCATAACCAAAATCAACCTAGTTATTTTTCATACAATAAGAATTTACAAAATTCGATGAAAATAAAAATACAACTTCACTCGAGACAAATCTTGACGCATAGAATCAGAACTTTTTAAGAGCGTATTTACAAAAACAAATTGTACCATATTTAATGGATCTCCTAGGTATGTTACAAGTTCTATATGATACTATATAATCTTTTATAACCCAATATCTATAGCTTAAATAAATATACATCTATGCCTGTATGGTACAATTTTTTCGAACTTATACCACAAGTGAGGGTTGTCAAGGACCATTTAAAACCCTAAAGTGACCTACAAACTGAGTATAGTCATTTAGAGGATACATGGAAAGCTGGTATAAGTCGACATATGAGGGTGGTCGGAGAAATATTTATAGATCCGGCCCGGATATATCATGGAATAAGACAAGTGTTGATCTGTTTAGGTGGTTGATCTATAAGACTATAAGAACATTTATAGGCTCAAAGGGTCATTTTTTCCAAACTGTGGGTTCATCCAAATGGACAGGAATAAATTTAATATAGCTGAAGACCCAACCCATTGACAGCCACAAGACATATAATAGACAAAAGGGGCTTAAGTATCAGGAAACATAGGTATAAGTGTATAACATAACAATTTAATCTTGGTTTTCGTTATTCTTGCAAACCTTGGTTTTCCAGTTCAAATTTTTATATTACTCCGTACTTATTTTGAAATGGGAAAAAAGAAAGAAAGAATATTATGCTACATTAAAATGATATGTCTTCCACATGACCATGATCCATAAAATAAAAACAGTGAATCCTTAATTTTCAATTTTCAAATATATGAGAAATGAAATAGCAAAATATTGGCCCCATAACGAAGCCATAATGTAAGAAATAATCCCACTTCCAACGTAGCTAAAAGCATAATAGAAATGATGTATCATATTGCAAGTCTCTTTCAATGCCAAAATTCTGTAAGCCTGCGACATATATGTTCATATGTGTTACAGAAAAAATAATACAGCTCACCTTAATCATCACAGGAAAGCCGATCTCGTCAGCGAGCCTGATGCCTTCTTCGGTGCTCTATAAAGAAAATGAGATACATCACTTAATAGACTGTTTTTTGGAATCAACAAATTTAATATCATAACGCCATATATATGAATCAAATTACCGATAAAAGACCGTCACTTCCTGGTACAGTTGGAACACCAGCGTTCTTCATGGTTTCTCGGGCAGTTGCTTTGTCCCCCATTACGCGAATACTGTCAGGCTGCAAAGAGATCATTAAACAATCCACATACACCATGAAAATATTCAACATATAGAGTGGTAACTAAAAAAATACTCGGTTGACTAAATTTCATTTGAGGGCATAACTTAATACCAGCTACCAGAGTAAAACGTACAATGTTTCATTTAATTTTGAATCTTCAAAAATGCATTGCGTATAAGAAAGCTCGTTTGACATCATCTATAAACTTCATGATGCACCTGCTGTTTATATTGACAATAATAAATTGCTTACATTTGGCCCAATGAAGTTGATTCCGTGCTCTCTGCACATCTCAACAAAAACAGCATTCTCGGCAAGGAAACCATAACCAGGATGCAGCATAGTACATCCACGACTGATAGCAGCAGACAGGACATTGGGTATCAGCAAATACCTGGTAAAGGAAAAAGAAACAACTCAGGGAGAGATCATTATTAATTGTTATACAGAAGCTGCTTAGTTTCAATATAAGATCAGAAAAAAACAGTTATCTTATCAAATATCTTTCAAAATTGCTCTTGGTGGTGCTTGATTATCGCTGTGCAGGTTATAATCCCAATAAAGAAAATAATAGGACCATGGAGGGCAAGGAGATGCAGTGTTGGTAGAATGTATATCATGAGATAGACAAACAGTTACTATGGTTTAAGGGATCCTTAACTGTCTTATTTGTTCAGACACTTTTCAACAGGTAAATAACTTTGTATGAGAATAATTCAAGTTGTATACAGCCACTGATCACTATTCATCCAATGTATGTGTACAGACCTGTACAGATTATATTTTTTCCAGCTTTTACTCGTGGTATATACTAAGGCGGTGTTGGGCTTTCGGTCAAGAATCATGATGGATACGTTTAAGTGTAAAATAGAAGGTTGGAACTGGAATTGGAATGAGAATAGGGTATTGTTTAGTTTGAACCCATTTTAGTTTGTGCGTTAGGAGGCAGCGATAATTTTCCACATAAAACGAGATTATGTCGAATCTAAAATCAAACATAGAGATGAGTCTTCCGAACCAGACCTCCTGGGAATCTGTCATTCCTGTTCACATTACCTCATTTGTAAATCCTCAATCCAAACACAAAGTAAAATTGTAGCCGCTAATGTTTTAGAAGATATTAAACAATAATTGAAGAGCCTCACAGCTGTCTTACAAATGGGTAACTATCTCACTCATCCATGTCACATAAGGCTAGACTCAAATTAGAGTTTCCACTTTTCTTTTTCTCGTTCAACAGATGAGGGAAAGATGGATATGCATATTGAACTATCCACCATAAGTATTATGATTGCTATGACAATTATAAGCAAGCCGAAATTATTTGAAACTTCCTACAATTTAGCGTGATGAAGATACACCAACTTACGATTGACTGCTAGGAGCTTCCCCTATGCAAACTGATTCATCAGCCAGTTTCACATGAAGTGCATCCTTATCAATAGTGGAGTAGACTGCAACACAAGGGATCCCTAGCTCATGAGCAGTTCGAATCACTCGCACTGCAATCTCTCCTCTGTTTGCCACCAGAATTTTTTCAGCACGGCAAGTAACACCAAGAGCTCCTGCAGGTTTGCCTGCTCTACGAGCCCTCTGAGAAGCCTGAGCTCTTTGCCTAGGAAAGCTCACCTTATTTCCCGCCAAGAAGGTACACTGGGAGCTCTTAATTCCACTAGACCTCCCAATGAATAAACCCTTAACATTAAACATCACATGTGAATGGTGTTATTCAGGAATATATTCCTACCAATAAAAATTCATAAGAAGATACAGTTTTGTACAAAATATGAGGACAAACACAGTCACTCGTACATTCAAGCAAGGTAAGTTCAAAAAAATTTAACATAAGAAGGTTTATAAGCCAATAATCGCACTTTATATATATAAACTTCAAAAATAAATATCATAAACAGGGTTCTTTATTAAGTAACTAGTTGATTAGCATTCAGTTGATTATCTGCATACTCACAATCCTCAAAAAATCGCAGTACTTTTTATTCTACTGGAGTTAAATACAGAAAAAGTAGAGCCTCTATAAGGACATATTCACATCATACTCTTGTAAAACTATTTTCTTTATTAAAACTATATGAGCTAAACGGCTTTTGGTTCGTCCCAAGTTTTACGAGTCTTGTTTAGGTTTTTTCGGCTTACCAAGCAATGTTACATCACTATTGTGACTTCCCATACCACTTAAAGAGGAAATCAACAACAATTCAACATTTTCACAAAATAGTTAGGTCTTGCAGAAATCAAATATAACTAATTAAACCATTGTTATTCAAAACATAACTAATTTAGCCATTTCCACAGACATCAAGCACTTTCTAACCTATTAAACCAATCATAGTATATACACATAATAAAATTATTAATTCCAATTGCATTAATAATCTATAATAACTAAACAAATAAATCACAACTAATAATTATTAATATATTATAAACGAATCCAACAAAAATGAACAACTTAAAGTAACAATCGTGTATATCAATTCATACAAACACATACCGGAGGAGATGTGATAGGTTTACTACTGCAAAATGTCATAGCTGCGGAATCCATATCTTCCTATATCAATTGCTGCAAAACACAAGATCAAATTCATATACAGAAGTAATATAAACGTAGATGTAGATAAATATAGATTAATTAAGATGATAAAAATGAAGGATCGAGTAAGTACATAGAGTGAAGTGGTAATAAGATCCGAATGAAATTAGGAATAAAATGGTGGTAATCGAAAGAATGTGAACTTACAGAGAAGAAGAGAAATTGTAGAAATTAGGCGGAGCAGTTGAGCGAAAGATTGTGAGAAGAATGAAGAGTGGAGTGTTGTTACAAGTAAACAATGGAGGTTAGAGGTGGTCGATGAAATCTATGGAGGTATCAACTTGAATTCTCCGCCCAAAATCGGAGCATCTTTTTCTATTAGTATTATTTTTTATTTCAATTTCAATGTTTCTAATGACAACACTTTTTGAGTTTGGTTTAGTGGAATTCAATGAAATTTAATGGAACCGGAATCTCAATTTCATTCCAATTAATAAATGAATTGAGTTATAAGTCATCGAATTCTCTCATTCAAAAGAATTCACATTTCATAAAATTCCAATTCCTTTGATGAATTCCAATTCCATCGAAAATATACCGCAAACCAAACGCAACGTTAGACTGTTAGAGTAAGGAATTGATAAATACAAAAAAAAGAGTTATACATACACCAACTATACAACAGTTTTTACTTACATTACAAATACACTATAACATTTTTTTGTTGTATTTATCACCACCCTTAGAGTAATCTTTGCTCACACATTCACTTCATACATTTACAACCCTTTGTATGCTTTCCGGTAATAGTTGTACATCGATGGACACCCACCTATTGACAAATAATAATCATTTTATTTTGGTTTAAGCTGCATATCAATCAATTTATTAGCATGTAAAGTTATACCTAAAGATATAGAGTTAAATTGACGAGTTAGGTAACGTCCATATCTTATTACTATTGTAGATAACGAACTTTCAAATTTTGTGTCGAGTTAGGTAATATGTATTACGTGTCATATTACCGTAATGCCACGTAAAACAATTTTTGTAACTCCACGTAATTCATTTTACCTAACTCGATACGAAAATTGAAAGTTTGTTACCTATATTAGTAATAAAATTTGTTTGTTAACTAACTCGTCACAAAACTGAAAATTTGTTGCCGATATGTAGCTTTAACCCAAATATATATATATATATATATATATATATATATATATATATATATATATATATATATATATATAAATATCTACCCCTTTATTAAGCATTCCCATGTGTTGACCTTATGTCATATGGGAAATCCCCATAATACCCTCCTATTTAATCTTTGATAAAAAAATAATGTTATCACAAATGACTCTCTCTATTACCAACTTTTGGCACTAGTTGTCTGTGACACCCGCTAATTTAGGACTATTATTAGTGCCTAAACTACTTGTAGTTACGTGTATTTAGTTGTATATTAATCTAAATATACGTAACATTTTGTGTAATTACATACACGTATTCGCGATTTATTTAAATCGTACACTTATGAACCGGACAAGGTCCGACACGATTTACTATGGACGTTGGTGACAAACTGTTAAAATAATGTGGATATATCCAAACAAACATTATTTACTTTAATATATTGTGGTAATATATTACACGTATTATTTATCGTCTAAAAACACTCCGAACGCGACGAAAACGTGCGAAACGCGCCCGACACACGAAATAAATTCAAGTTATATTTTTATAACTCATTAATAAGTATTTTGATAAAATACTTCAAGTAAAAATATCGCGATTACACGCGTACAAATAAAACGTTACACGAGTTAAATAAACACACGATTCGCGACCAATGACCAAACGAAAACTCGAATATTATTTTAGTAACTTAAAATATGTTATTTGAGTAAAATTTGCATTGAAAATATTATGTTTTAAATCGTTAGCAAAATTTATCAAATAAAACGTTATTTGATTAATTAAAACGTTAAACGAACGGGTAAACGAACACGTACGGGACTTAACGTAACTTTTGGAACAAAAATTTGAACACCAACTAGTGGGTGGGGGCCCATGAAATCTGCAGCCCCCATGCCCCTTTTCCCTCTCCTTTTGTTGCTTAGATGATACACAAACACACCCATACTCATTCAACCACCTTCACACCCTTTCTCATCTTTCACTCCCATTTCTCTCTAGCCTCATTCTTCTCTCTCTTTGGCTGTAAAACCGCCACCCAAACCACCACCAATTCACCACCAAAAGTCATCCAAAAACACCTTGGATCGGAAGACGGTTTGGAGCAAAAACGATCACCACGCAAACCTCTATGTTCTCATCTTTTCGGTTTCTTAAACCGACTCTTGTAAGTCTCCGACACTTTTCGAAAACACTTGTATTATGATTATTTACATGTTATGTTGCTTATTCAACTTGTTAATGTCCAAATAAGTAATCAAAACGCAATTTAAAACTCGAAACTATGAGTTTATGTTTCCTGTCCAGATTCTGTTTCCACTTCAACGATTTTTATAAAATTCATTTCTTAATGAAAAATGATGTTTCTTAAGTCTAAAATGTAGTACAAGAAGTTATCTTTCCAAAAAAATTAGTCTCGTGACTTTTCGACTCCGTTTACTACTCGAAAACATTTTTCTCCAGTGACATAGGGCTACTGTTCTGGCGGACAGAAACTTTCAGTAACTTCTCGAGGCCATATCTCGAGTTCTAGACCTCAAAAACGTATGAGACCACTTGGGAAATCTTGGTACTTTTGTTATATACAAAAAGTTCTTCTTTGTCTCGTTCCAGAATGTAACACCCCAAAATCCGTAAGTTGTAAGTTTACATAAATGTGTTTAATTATAAGTTTATGTTCTATGAGAAAGGACCTATCATGTAAAATAAATTGTGAAATTGGATTAATTAGTTATGTTATATTGAAGAAACTTGAAGGACTAAATATGATAAGTAGAAAGTAGAGGGATTTAAAGTGAAAATAGGTCAATTAGACCACCCCCCCCCCCCCCCCCCCCCCCCCCCCAATTGGTATCTGGAAGAAAATAAAACACAGTGTAGGTGGGTTTTTGGTTGGCGACAAAAACAAGGAGAAGGGAGGGAAGGAGAGCAAACCAAATTGTGAGGATTTACACCAAATTGAGCACTTTAGCTTGTGATTCACTATCATCTAAGGTAAGAACTAGCTTTATTTCCCTTCAATTGAAAGTATTGAGTTATTTTGTCTACAAACCCTAAAATGGGTTTTTATGAAATTATTGAAATTAAGGATATAGAGATGTTAGATGAAGATAGTTATGAGTAGAATAACTTGTATATATGCTAAAAAGATGAGTTTAATGTAGTTTTGAGTTATGATGATGTTGGTGAATTAGCAAAGTTTTGTTGATGAGATTGATGATGGAAAATCTTGTGTAATTGAATTATTGATGTTAATTTACAACTAAACTAGATATATGCATGTTTGAATCCATGAGAAATTATGAAAGGTAGTTTGTTGAGTTAAAGTGAATAACTTGAGTTCTTGGGTTAAAAATACTAGTTATGAGAAGAAGAGATATTGTAAAGAGTAATGTGAAAGTTGAGATTGATGAGTAGAAGTTGTGTCACTTAATGGTGACTAACCATATTTTGAGTAGTAATGTTATGTTTAGGTGAATTGAAGAGTAATTGACATTTGAGTATTAGTAACCCTTGTATGTATGATTATGTGATTAGGTGACTAAAGAGTATTGAGGAAATGGTTCGAGCTAATTAATCGTTCATCTTTGCCAAAGTAAGTAATAGTTAACTTAAAGTGTTGTATGTGGTAAGAAAGTATTTAAGAAATTTTATAATGTATGTGAAAGTAAATGTTGACTAACTCATGTTATGTTTGTAGTAAGAAGATAAATTGTAAAGTTTGCAAATGAAAGGTGTGCGAACACACATTGTAAGTTGTAAGAATGTAAGGGTGTACGAGTACACCATTGGTAAGTGGTAAGAATGTAAGGGTGTACGAGTACATCATTGGTAAGTTTGAAAGAACGTGAAGGGTGTACGAGTACACCAATGGAAAGGTTATGTATTAGGTGTTTCACACGAGTGTGAGCACCTATTGGTAAGTGAAAGTAAGAAAGTAAGAGTATGTTACAATAACGGTAGTAAAGTATTATGTGTTATGCTTATTGTGAAAGTCATATGTTAAGTTTCTATTACTTACTAAGCAAGTTGTGCTTATTCCGTTATTGTTGTTAATGATGTGTAGGTAAGCGGGTCAAGTGGTAAGTTGGGCAAGGAATGCAAGGAATCGACTAAGGGTGGAACTTGCTGGCATATTTGTAAGTTGAATCCCTTATTTTTGGTAGAATCATGCTCTTGGTAGAACTTTCGAAAGCCCCATTTGTAAATGATGTTTTGGGTATGTAATTTGTAAGTTTAAAAGTTTGACCCACATGTTGTAATTGGCCATGAAAGAGTTGTAATGTTAGTTGGGTCAAATGTTAAAGTGGTAAATGTAAAGAATGTTATTCTAGAAAGGAAGTTGTAGTTTGAATGCAAATTGAATGAGTCTTTTGCTTAATGGGGCGTTTTGGTGTCAAAACGGGTCATGAATGTGCTTACGTGTGAAAGATGAGTTAGAGTTTGAATGGATTTGATTGGGACTTGTTGTTAGAGTCAAAATGATGTTAGAAAAGAGTTATGAAAATGCTTAGGTCTGAATATGGGGGAATTGAGTTTTGAGTTGTCATTTAAAAGTGTCGAAATGGCCCTAAGTTGGTGACGTGTCCAAAATGGTAATTTTTGTGAAATTTGAAAAAGGATCAAAAAGGAAAGTTCTATATTGTTATAGTGGATGTGTGTGCAAAATTTCAAGCCATAACTCTCAACGAGTCAATAGTTATGCGTGTTTAAAGGTCGATAGTTTTGAGAAAATGGGGCAGTTTTGGAAGGCAGTTTTGAGTCAAAGGGCAAGTTTTGGGGGCAGGTTTGAGGGTCAAGAAGCAGTTTTGAAGGGTAAGTGTAAACACGGAAAACCTTTATCTTGTTGTAGTGAAGGTGTCTACAAAATTTGGTTGTCTAATTATTAACGAGTAAAAAGTTATGTGTATTTGAAAAAGGCAGTTTTGGGCGAAAAAGGTAGTTTTGAAAATGGTTAGTTTTGCCCATAACGTATGTTTGTCAGTTAACTTGTGTAGCCTTTGGTACGTAATCGCGTATCATATTTTAGTTGAATGTTGGGATCTAAACAACAGTAATTCAGTAAAAAAAAAAAAATCGGGGCGTTTTAAGTTGGTATCAGAGCAATGGTTTAAGGGATTCGAGTGTCCACCATTAGTGGATACTTGGACTTAAACATTTTAGAAAGTTAGTAGAGCATGATATATAGTAAGTTAATTGCAGTAATAAAGTATGCGCAAGGTAGTTAATTGCATGTGTATATGAAAAGTAGTAAAGTATGTGCATGACAGTTAATTGCAATTGTGTATGAGAAGTAATAAGTTGCAGAGTTATGTGTAATGAGTAAGTAAATTGTTAAACACTTATGAATTAAGAGATGATGTGATTACTTTTGCGAAATACAATGCAGTGAGATAATTATCGCGTCTGGCCAACGTATTAATTATCATATGGCATTGTATCAAGTTATAAGAGTCGCGTGATGTTGAGATGATTAAGTTAATACGACCCTTAATTGTAAGCAATTGTAAGTAAGTGTATGTTATTGAGATCTCGAGTTTTATTAATCGAAAAGTTTGTTAATGTTGTTATAGAAGGAGCCAGAGAATTTTGAAAGAATGTCTAGAGAAAGTTCAGACAGAGAAGGTTCAGATAAGGAAGAATCACCGGAATCAGAAAGTAGTGTTATGACCAGCGAGTTAAAGGGATTAATTTCCAGAGAGGTAGCTAAGGCGTTAGAAAAAGTACTTCCGTTTCTGCTGAAAGGAATCAGAGAAGAAATTTCCGAGACAACTAGGAAAGTGATTGCGGAAGAATTTTAGCGTAGGGATGAGGAAATCAATGAGAAAACGCCAATAATTGACGACCTAGAGGAAAGACTGAAATTAACGTATAAGAATTTCATGGCTTGTAAACCACCAGAGTACTACGGTGAGACCGACCCGATTAAGTGTATGAGATGGCTTTCGGAAGTTGATGGGGCCTTTGAAGTTGTTGAATGTCCAGATAGATTGAAAGTAAAGTATGCTGCAAGTTTGTAAAGGTCAAATGGTAAAGAATGGTGGGATTTTCAGAAACAAACATTGGGCGTAGCGATAGCGAGTGGAAAATCTTGGGATGAGTTTAAGAAAATGGTTGAAATGACCTTTTGTTTGGAAGCAGAGTTAACAAAGATTAGAAGAGACTTCTTACATATGAAGCAAACAACGGAAACGGTGAATGAGTTAGCAGGAACATTCTTAGAAAGGGCTCGTTTTTGCCCTGAATATGCAGAGAATCCAAAGAGATTAATGGGTCATTTTCATGATGTGCTAAGGAAAGACGTAAGACAATTCTGTAAGCCTGAAAGGTGGACGAAATTTGAGGATTTAGTCAATGAAGCCCGGAATCGAGAGATAGAGATTAGTAGAGATGATGATAAGTCATTAAAAAGAAAGGTGACACAACAATCTGAGTCATCAAAAAGGGTCAAGTACAGTTATAGTGATAGTAGCAGAAGTGGTAGTAGTAGTGACCGAGATAGTGATGATGGCAACGATAGAGACAGCGGTAGCAATTGTGGCATGGTTAGTGGTAGCGGAAGCGGTGGTAACGGAAGTGGTAGTGTTAGAAGCAGTGAGAAGGACAGTGATAGGGAATGTAGTAGCAATGATGAGGAGGAAGAATTGACTGAATGTGATAAATGTCATAGGAAGCATATGGGTGAGTGTTTGGCAGGAATGAAGGGATGTTATCAGTGTGGAAAGGAAGGTCATATTAAGCGCGATTGCCCGGAGTCAAATCTAGTGTGTTTTAATTGTCATGAGCCGGGACACATGAAGAAGAACTGTCCTGAACTTTAAGGTACCTTTATTGTAAATTGTAGATTCATGTTATATTATTGCAGGTATGAATTGGCTTGTTAGGTTTGAGAACAGAAGCCAAAATTGAAAAGGAAATTTTTTTGTAATGTTTTGCTAAGTGGGGGAGTTGTAGTTGATTGTAGTAGGAAAAAGGTATACGAATAAGAAATCGTGAGATGGGAAGTAAATTAGAGACATTTTAAGAGATACGAGATTTCTTGAGAACGAGAGGAAGAATGGTTTAGTTTTGTCAAGAAGAATGATTTAGTTTTGTCAAGTAGAATGATGAGTAATGATTGTGAGGACACAATCCAGTTAAGTGGGGGAGAGTTGTAACACCCAAAAATCCGTAAGTTGTAAGTTTACATAAATGTGTTTAATTATAAGTTTATGTTCTATGAGAAAGGACCTATCATGTAAAATAAATTGTGAAATGGGGTTAATTAGTTATGTTATATTGAAGAAACTTGAAGGACTAAATATGATAAGTAGGAAAGTAGAGGGATTTAAAGTGAAAATAGGTCAATTAGACCCCCCCCCCCCCCCCCCCCTTAATTGGTATCTGGAAGAAAATAAAACACAGTGTAGGTGGGTATGTGGTTGGCGACAGAAACAAGGAGAAGGGAGGGAAGGAGAGCAAACCAAATTGTGAGGATTTACACCAAATTGAGCACTTTAGCTTGTGATTCACTATCATCTAAGGTAAGAACTAGCTTTATTTCCCTTCAATTGAAAGTATTGAGTTATTTTGTGTACAAACCCTAAAATGGGTTTTTATGAAATTATTGAAATTAAGGATATAGAGATGTTATATGAAGATAGTTATGAGTAGAATAACTTGTATATATGCTAAAAAGATGAGTTTAATGTAGTTTTGATTTATGATGATGTTGGTGAATTAGCAAAGTTTTGTTGATGTGATTGATGATGGAAAATCTTGTGTAATTGAATTATTGATGTTAATTTACAACTAAACTAGCTATATGCATGTTTGAATCCATGAGAAATTGTGAAAGGTAGTTTGTTGAGTTAAAGTGAATAACTTGAGTTCTTGGGTTAAAAATATTAGTTATGAGAAGAAGAGATATTGTAAAGAGTAATGTGAAAGTTGAGATTGATGAGTAGAAGTTGTGTCACTTAATGGTGACTAACCATATTTTGAGTAGTAATGTTATGTTCAGGTGAATTGAAGAGTAATTGACATTTGAGTATTAGTAACCCTTGTATGTATGATTATGTGATTAGGTGACTAAAGAGTATTGAGGAAATGGTTCGAGCTAATTAATCGTTCATCTTTGCCAAAGTAAGTAATAGTTAACTTAAAGTGTTGTATGTGGTAAGAAAGTATTTAAGAAATTATATAATGTATGTGAAAGTAAATGATGACTAACTCATGTTATGTTTGTAGTAAGAAGATAAATTGTAAAGTTTGCAAATGAAAGGTGTGCGAACACACATTGTAAGTTGTAAGAATGTAAGGGTGTACGAGTACACCATTGGTAAGTGGTAAGAATGTAAGGGTGTACGAGTACATCATTGGTAAGTTTGAAAGAACGTGAAGGGTGTACGAGTACACCAATGGAAAGGTTATGTATTAGGTGTTTCACACGAGTGTGAGCACCTATTGGTAAGTGAAAGTAAGAAAGTAAGAGTATGTTACAATAACGGTAGTAAAGTATTATGTGTTATGTTTATTGTGAAAGTCGTATGTTAAGTTTCTATTACTTACTAAGCAAGTTGTGCTTATTCCGTTATTGTTGTTAATGATGTGTAGGTAAGCGGGTCAAGTGGTAAGTTGGGCAAGGAATGCAAGGAATCGACTAAGGGTGGAACTTGCTGGCATATTAGTAAGTTGAATCCCTTATTTTTGATAGAATCATGCTCTTGGTAGAACTTTCGAAAGCCCCATTTGTAAATGATGTTTTGGGTATGTAATTTGTAAGTTTAAAAGTTTGACCCACATGTTGTAATTGGCCATGAAAGAGTTGTAATGTTAGTTAGGTCAAATGTTAAAGTGGTAAATGTAAAGAATGTTATTCTAGAAAGGAAGTTGTAGTTTGGACGCAAATTGAATGAGTCTTTTGCTTAATGGGGCGTTTTGGTGTCAAAACGGGTCATGAATGTGCTTACGTGTGAAAGATGAGTTAGAGTTTGAATGGATTTGATTGGGACTTGTTGTTAGAGTCAAAATGATGTTAGAAAAGAGTTATGAAAATGCTTAGGTCTGAATATGGGGGAAGTGAGTTTTGAGTTGTCATTTAAAAGTGTCGAAATGGCCCTAAGTTGGTGACGTGTCCAAAATGGTAATTTTTGTGAAATTTGAAAAAGGATCAAAAAGGAAAGTTCTATATTGTTATAGTGGATGTTTGTGCAAAATTTCAGGCCATAACTCTCAACGAGTCAATAGTTATGCGTGTTTAAAGGTCGATAGTTTTGAGAAAATGGGGCAGTTTTGGAAGGCAGTTTTGAGTCAAAGGGCCAGTTTTGGGGGCAGGTTTGAGGGTCAAGAAGCAGTTTTGAAGGGTAAGTGACACGGAAAACCTTTATCTTGTTGTAGTGAAGGTGTCTACAAAATTTGGCTGTCTAATTATTAACAAGTAAAAAGTTATCTGTATTTGAAAAAGGCAGTTTTGGGCGAAAAAGGTAGTTTTGAAAATGGGTAGTTTTGCCGATAACGTATGTTGGTCAGTTAACTTGTGTAGCCTTTGGTACGTAATCGCGTATCATATTTTAGTTGAATGTTGGGATCTAAACAAGAGTAATTCAGTAAAAAAAAAAAAAAAATCGGGGCGTTTCACAGAAATACACCAATTTTTCCATAAAATTAGATTTGTGAGCAAAGGTCTAAATTCGGACTAAACTGCACCCTGATCCTTTGCGAATTTTTAAAAAATATCAAACTACCTCCAAATATCATAAAAAAATACAGGAAGTACATAAGATATGTGGGAACGTTGTGTAAAAATTTCGGAACGATTCGATAACGTTTTCTATTTTAAATAAAAATCACAAATTCGGACTAACTTTATCTCCGAACTTTGACTTTCGGATGAATAGTGACTTCGAACTCTGACTTCGGATGAACAGTAACTTTGACCCTTTGAACTTCGGATGAACAGTAGTTTTGACTCCGAAAGTCAACTTTCGGAGTTGACTTTCGTTGACTTTCGGACTTTTATGCAAAAATCGGATTTTTGAAGATTCGGACCAACACTTTCGGATAAAAATTCATACTTTCGGATAATGAACATTTGGACTTAAATATACATATATACATTCGGACTTACACACTTTCGGACGCGCACTCTTACAATCGGACATATATACGCTTGGATATATATATATTTACATACATTCGTAAATCCATATATGTATATATATATATATATATATATATATATATATATATATATATATATATATATATGTATATATATACATTTTCAGAAATAATATTGCAAACAAATACATACTTTTGCATATGTATAAACCTTTATAAGTATATGAAATGTCGAAACGCATAATAATAAAACTTGAAATTATTATTACAAAAACTCACCAACGGGCCACACTTAATCGCAAATAATTACAAACGTACAACCAAACTCTTGGACATTTCCTAGTTGAGTGGACAACTAGCATGGGTGATCCTTCATACACCAACTTACTTACTTACTTGCTTACAACCTTGTGCGTTTGGGACGCTAGAAGCTTGCAGGGTTCGGAGAACCACACTACGGAATTACATCCGACACATACTTACGGACTTACATCCGCTATACTTGTTTGCTTTCACAAACGTACTTGCTAGACTCAGGTGAGTCTTACAGCCCCACTTTTACTGTTTTCTACTTTGGGGTGAAATATTTGCTACCGTTTTACGTATGAACACAAGTACTGAACCGTTTACACTACTTTTACATGCATTACATGAGTTACTTTTATCCACTGAAAGCCTTCTATCATAAGTTGTTAGTGGACTTAAGCGCAATTACTAGTAGATGGATCCATTTGGGACTGACAATCTCTGCCTGGGGTAGTAGCGCTACCACGGATTTCACCGTAGAAACAGGCATATTAGTATTTGTTACATATGAGTGTTTGGATAGCACTCACGGGGGTACAATACTGTACTTAATTGTACCATTCACACTACACTGTTAAGCTTCAACTTGTGAGCTCATGGTAATTGTGTTGACTTACTGATTTACTGTACTACTAAACTACTTACTTTGCTCGAGGGCATTACTGGTACTTACTTGTGGTTCATACATGATTACTTTACTAATCCTGTAAGATTCACCAACCTTTTGGTTGACACTCTTTAGCATTTATCTGAGGTTTACAGCAGCAGTAGGACTGCACACCCTCAGGACTGATAGCTCGAGTCGCATGCATAAAAACTTGTGGAGATTCTTTTGCATTACTTTTTGTATATCAGTTATGTATTAGAATCTCTAGGAAACTATTTTTGAACTCGATGCTTGTTAGTCTGAATTAAACGATGTAATACTTTTGTACTATTTTACAAACGTTGCATATAGATGTCGTTTGCTTTACTTTGGTGCTTGATTATTGATTAGTAACACCCAAAGCTTGCTTCCGCTAAATAGTGAATTTGGGGGTGTTACAGATTGGTATCAGAGCCTAAGGTTATAGCGAACTAGGTTGCATTAGTGGGCCTAGACTATGACCGTTAGGCAGTATTTCCTTATTAGGTATGACTGGTTCAGAAATTACATCATACGACTTTAATTTAACATAGCCTTATCAACTATGTACAATTAAGGAAAGATGATGTGAGGTCTGAAATGGTTATGTTGAATAGGAATATAATAGTTGACTCTGACCACGAGAGAAACGGGACTACTACTTGTTTGTGCTAGACACCCTAGGCTATATTATATGCTATATATGTATATAGGCCTCACGATACTCAACATTCTTGCCACAGAAAATGGCAGACATCACTAATGTTGCACCAACTAAATCCACTACTGAAGGGACAACTCCTATTCCCGTCTCACCAATGCGGGAATCCCCCGAACCTCTTTACTACATAACTGGTGAAGCTCGAGTGGTACGTACTCGCCAAAGGAGTTCCGGATCATCTCAAGCAAACCCTTACTCGAATCCTGCTGCTAACACCACAACTGGTACACGCCGTCCGACATACACCCGCAGATGGGATTGGCTACCCACGACCTTAAACACTTGGAGGTCTGAGGAGGAAATCCAAATTCCTACTGACCCCATGGACACCTCTCCATACACCCAGGAACCAACACATCACACTGTACCAGTGTTAGCCGCCCGACTACACCACCATGAGGCAAGACTTGGAAGTTTGGAACGAGAACAATACATAGTACAAATGTACTGGTTACGCCAATCACACGACCGCATCGCACAACTTTACCAAGAACAGGAAGACGTGACGCGTACTCTAGAAATGGTTCACCAACAAGTGATCAACGACAGGGGAGCGATTGATCTTTTACAAGCAAGATTAGAAGAATGTGAGAAACGCTCGCAAGAAGCTGAAGAATACACTCGAGTGTTGGAACACCAACTAACTTTGGCTGAAGATAACGCTAGACAAGCTAGTAGACTTGCAGGAAATGTGGACCGACTGATCACCCTAATGGAACAAATAAACCTGCGTCAAGACTAGTGTAGTCTTTATCTTGTAATCCGTTAACTATCTATGTAGAACTCATGTAATTTGGCCGGATGTAACAATTCCCGGTATCTTTTGTAAACTGTAATTTGATAATCTTTTGAAATTCCTATGTCCTGTAATCTTTTGGAACTCATGTATTGTACGGGATCTAATCTTATTATCCAATGAATTATGGTTTTCACTTCGTATCGTTGTATATTACTTCCTTGTATATATACATATTTGATACATCATAACCTTGTACAACCATCTCACTTATCTCTTTTCCTTGTTTATGTTCAGCATTATGCCTCCAAGACGTACGTTTAGTCAAGCTGACGTCAATCGACTGGTTGCCCAAGGGGTAGCAGATGCTTTAGCTGCTTGGCAACAAAGTTCAGGCACTGAAGAAACCCTGAACAACACCCCTCTGGTAAAACCATGCTCCTACAAAGACTTCTTAAACTGCAAACCCTTGAACTTCAAGGGAACCGAAGGAGCTATCGGTTTGACACGGTGGTTTGAGAAAACGGAATCTGTATTCCGAATTTGCAACTGCCCAGAAGACTGCCGAGTCAAATACTCTACCTGTACCTTTTTGGAAGGTGCTCTTACTTGGTGGAACACCTATATACAAACAGTGGGGATTGATGTTGCTTATCAACTCCCCTGCGATGAATTAAAGAAAATGTTGAAAGATGAATATTGCCCTAGAGAAGAACTACATCAACTTGAGGTTGAGTTCTGGAACCTCGCTGTCAGGGGTAATGATATCGCAGGGTATACCACCAGATTCCATCAGCTGGCACTTTTATGCCCCACCATGGTCGATCCGGAATACAAACGGATTGAGCGATACATCTGGGGACTTCCTGCTCGGATCCAGGGAATGGTCACTGCTTCGAACCCTGGAACAATACAGAGTCCCGTCCGTATGGCACACAATCTGATGGCTCAGGTGGTTCTCCAAGGAACACCTGCTGGAAAGAATACTGGAGACCAGTCCGGGGATAACAAACGGAAATGGACTGGGAACAACAACCAGAACCAACAGTCAAACAAAAGGCCTGAGACTGTTAAGGCCTATACTTTGGGTTCTGATAACAAGAAAGGGTACATTGGGAGCAAACCATACTGCTCTAAATGCAATCTTCATCATGACGGTTCTTGCCCCTGTAGCAAGTGTAAGAAATTTTGACACTTGGCTAGGGATTGCCGCTCAAACACCACTGGCACTAACACTTCTGCACCAAAGACCTGCTATGAGTGCAACGGTACTGGGCATTTCAAAAAAGATTGTCCAAAACTGAAAAGCGGCAACAACAACAAGAACAACAACAACGCTCGAGGAAGAGCCTTCGTTCTCAACTTTGGGGAGGCCCGTCAAGACCCTAATGTGGTCACGGGTACGTTCCTACTTAACAACTTAACTGCTACTGTCCTATTTGATACTGGTGCTGATAGGAGCTTCATATCTGATGAGTTTTGTCCACTACTTGACACTACACCTGTTGCCTTAGATTCTAAGTACACAGTAGACACTAGTACAAAAACGAGTAAAAAGAGCGCAACGTTATAGCGGTTTTATGTGAAAACCGCTATAAAGATCATAAAGTGGATATAATAATCTTTGATGGAGCGGTTTATCCGTCTTACTGTGGGGTCCCAACAATGCTAATGTAGCGGTTTAATCATGATTGTGGCGGTCAAGTCTACTCGCTACATTTGCTATCCTCCATTAGTAGCGGTTATTAACAAAACCGATTCAATATTAACAATATTTATTCCGGGAAAAAATACCCAAGAAAATATTCGGAGCCAATTATAGCGGTTGTCAGTAAACCGACCCACAAGAAACGTGTGCATGGGCCTTAATGGGCTTAATAATCTTGAAGTTGTGATAGACAGATCGAGAAGATGAAAGCCCAAACACAAGTGTAAAATATATATATATATATATATACTCTGCATCCCACATCGGAAATAATAGAAAAGGTGTGTTGGTTTATTTACGTCTTTTGATGTTTCTTTCTTAAATGTCATTTCCTTGTATCATTATCATTGTAGGTTTGGTTGTTCCGTTCTCCATAGGCTGTTTGCTACTTGCATCGCAAGTAACAAATGGATTTACTTTTCTCGCGAGTAGCAAACAGCCTAAAGAGAAGGGAATTATTATATCTATGTTGATAAAGGTATTTAAGAATGATCATTTTTTGGATATGATGTTAATTATTATTTTTCTCTGGTTGTTTCTTTTTTTTTAGTATGTCGATAATAAATGTTAGTAGATATGATGTTGATAATTTAATGGCAAATGTTAATGAAAAATCAAAAAATATAGAAATGATTCGTAGGATTGTAAATCCCTTGATTTTTTTATTGATCACCTCTCAATATATAAAGATTACAATTACAATGCTATAAATAAGATATGTGATTTGTTTGCCTTGTCACAATACAAGCATACATCTACCTATTGTTACATACTGTATATATTATATATCTAGTCGATCTATCATGATTGAATGCCAACTACGCTCAACTCGATCATCACTTAATTTGAAAGATGATCATATGTAGTGATCATCGCTATCATCTAATCTTAGAAGGTTAACGTTACTAATACACCTAGCAACGAATCGCTTAGCGGCAAATCCTCGGTAACATTGAAGCCAGTATATATTTAGGTCCATGTTGGGACATTCCTTTTCGTGCTCATTCTGTAACAAATAAAAGACAGGAGTATCTAACTCCGAATCGAACGATTAAACAGACAAGAAGACGGAGTATTTATACAGAGAAATCACGGTCGGAAAGGAGACCCAAATTAATATGATAATGAAATATATAGATGATGATGAAAACGTGATCTAAGCAAAAAAGGAGGAAATTAAAAGGATACAGTAGCTTCGTATTGTTATATTATTGTTAATTTGTCACTTAATTGATTAATTTGGTCATCACCTATTGTTTGTATTTATAATAAGTGAAAAATGTGTGTAATAAATGTTTTATTTAATGCAATTTAAACACCAATTAAAATGATTCCTAATAATAAATTAAGAATAAATTAAATGCAATTTTTTATTTTATATTTGATGCGGGAACATAAGTAGCGGTTATAAGCGATGACCGTTTCAATTGTTTGTATCATTAGTAGCGGTCCTTTTTAAACCGATCCACGTTTGAAGAAATTTGTGTATTATATTCTTGTTGGTTATTAATGGTAAACCCGCTTCAAATTCCTTCAATGTTCAATGTTGGAACCATGAGTAGCGGTTGTAGGTAAACCCGATCGAACAATTAAAAACATTTGCAACGGTTATATGTAGACCGATCCAACAACAAGCAAAAACAAATTCCAACATTACACATTTTGACCAGTAACAGCCAAAACAAAAACATTAGCAATCAAAAATATATGTCCAAAACCATCTACACTATATATCGCCAATAACATAAAAGCAATCACAGACTTCATGAGTATATAGCAAAAATATCATAAACCACGTCTGTACTTATTAGAAGTAACCACCATTAGGATAAATATATATAGCTTTCTTTTGCTGTAAATGGAATGGAATGGAAGCTTTAATTAGCAACTCGTGGATTATCAAGCCACACTCCTTCTTCATCGTTGTTGGCTTGTAGGCATACGTTATGTTCGCCTGTGAGCGGAGGTATACCGACAGAGAATGGTGGTAACTCGTCGAACTGATAGTATTCTTCCTCATTGACAACATTATCGACACCAAGTATACGTCGTTTACCTTGCAAGACGACGTGCCATCTTGAGTTTGATGGGTCTTCAACATAAAATGCTTGGGTGGGTAGGTTTGCAAGAATGAAAGGTTCGTCTGCATAGCCATTAGTCGAAAGGTCGACGAGTGTGAAACCCAATTGAGGGTCAACCTTAACAGCACCTCTTCTGTTATTCACCCACTTACACTTGAATAGAGGTACAGTAAACAAACGATAATCCAACTCCCAAATTTCTTGAATCTTACCATAATACGATTCTTTGGCAATCTCAATCCTTTTATCGAGATTATTCGCCCTTCCATATTCAACCGTTGATGCTATAACAGTAACTCCACAGTTTTGCACCACGCATTTATCATCTTTTCTTTGGGTGTAAAATGTGTAACCGTTAATGTCGTATCCTTCATATGCCTTCACTTTGAAGTTTGGGCCTTCTCCAAACGCTTCCACTGTCTTATTAACATTCGGTTGACCGTAGTTTACGGTCACAATGTCTTTCAACCATTTTGCAAACTCTTTGTTGTGTTTGATCTTATACCAGGCGTCGTCCCTCCCCGCATGTGTTGCCCGTAATACCCTCATGTGTTCTGCAATGTAGGGAGAAAGACATGACATGTGCTCTAGGACTACAAAGTGTGCAAGCTGTAAAAGATCGCGACTTGGATATATATCTTTCTCTCCACTTGTCCTAAGGCCAGAAAGTCGACCTTCGTGTCGAGATATCGGAATGCCAACCTTCTTTACACCTTCCATGTAGTCATTGCAAAATTCGATCACCTCCTCGGAACAGTATCCTTCAATAATACTACCCTCTGGTTTTTTTTTGTTCCTTACATACCCCTTTAAGAATCCCATATATCTCTCGAAAGGGTACATGTAACGTAAGAATACGGGACCAACAACCTTAATTTCTCCTACAATATGAGACACTAAGTGAACCATGACATCGAAAAAAGAAGGCGGAAAGTACATCTCTAGTTCACAGAGCGTGAGAATAATCTCTTTTTGCATATTGTCTAATTCAGTTGGTACAATCACCTTCGAGTGGATCGTGTTAAAAAATAAGCAAAGTTTTGTGATAGTGTGTCGGATGCGGACGGGCATTAAACCTCGGATTGCTATAGGAATCATGTGTGTCATTAAAACATGGCAATCGTGAGACTTCATACCAAGCAATTTACAATCTTTTAGCGACACAAACCCCTTAATGTTCGAAGAATAGCCAGACGGAACCTTAATACCATGCAAGCATTCACATAATTTTTTTTTTCTGTTCTCGACAATGTATAGCTTGCTGGTGGGAGAAAGGTGCGCTTTTTATCAGCGTTGAGCTTTGGACAAAGCTCGGGCCGAATGTTCCATGCCTCCATGTCTTTTCGTACATTAATCCCGTCCTTTGTTTTTCCGGGAATGTTCAACAATAAGCCTATCAAGCTATCACAAACGTTTTTCTCGATGTGCATGACATCCAGGCAATGTCGAACCTCCAAATCCTTCCAGTAAGGTAAATCCCAAAAGATGGACTTCTTTTTCCATGAACCTTTCTGCAACGGTATTCCTTTGCCAAAAACTATCTTTTTATTTACAACTTTCGAGAGTGCTTCATGTCCGGTAAAACGTGTCCGTACAGTTCTCTGCTCAGTGGTCCCGTCAAACTGAGTATCCATGCTACGATACGCATGGTCTCTTTCAAGCGATCTGCGATGCCCCATGAAAACAGTCTTTTTGCAGTTATCTAACCACCTTGAATGTGTATCACTTTCACAATTAGGACACGCCAGTTTCCCTTTCGTACAGTAACCAGACAAATTTCCATATGCGGGGAAATCATTTATGGTGCAAAAAATCATTGCTCTCAACCGGAAATTCTCTTTCTTATAAGCATCGTACACTTGTACACCCGTATCCCACAGAGTTTTCAAGTCGTCAATTAAAGGAGCCAAATAAACATCAATGTCATTACCCGGTTGTTTGGGGCCTTGAATTAACAATGACATCATGATGTATTTACGTTTCATGCATAACCATGGTGGAAGATTGTAAACACATAGAAGAACAGGCCAAGTACTGTGGCGACTGCTCAGGCTTCCAAATGGATTGATTCCGTCTGAACTAAGACCAAACCGTAAATTTCTAATTTCTGCACCAAATTCTTTATAAATATTGTCTATATTTCTCCATTGAGGTGAATCAGCAACATGTCTATATTTTCCATCGTTTTTACGCTGATCGGAATGCCAACGCAACAATTTTGCCTCATTCTTGTTTGAAAATAATCGTCTCAATCTTGGTATTATAGGCAAATACCACAATAATTTTGCAGGCGGGCCATGTTTTGTTCCTTCAACTTCTTCCTCTTCCTCTGCTCCTCTTTTCCGCTTGTACCTAGGTGTAGCACAAACGGGACACGTCTTTAATTGTGTATACTCATTTCTGTACAATACACAGTCGTTCGGGCATGCATTTATCCTTTCGATTTCTAATCCCATTAGACACATCAGTTTCTTTGCGAGGTACAACGAAACAGGTAACTCGTTATCCTCGAGGAGCATTTGATGCAAAAGAACTAGTAGCTTTGTGAAACTCCTGTCACTCCAACCATAGTTTGCTTTTAAGTTCATTAATTTCATCACAGCAGAAAGTTTGGAAAATTCGGAACCGACATACAATGGTTTTTCAGATTGCTCAAAAAGTCGGTGCAATTCGTCTTGATCGTTGTTAACTTGAGCATTGTCGTCATCAACTTCAACTTGAGCATTGTCTTCAACTTCAACTTGCGCATTGTCATCAAAATTGTAGTTATATGAAGCATCGTTGTAATTAACTCGAGTTGACGAACAACTTTCAACAACAGTTGGTTCACCATGTCTTGACCAACAAGTATACAGCTGTATAAACCCACGTTGAAACAAGTGGGACTCAATTACACTAGTATCACTAAATCTCTTAAAATTTCTACAATCTATGCAAGGACACAAAATATCACCCTCTCCATTCATCACACGATTATATTCCGCAAATCTAAGAAATTGTTCTACGTCACTCACATACTCTAATGAAGACCGCAATGTGTTATACATCCATTCACGGTCCATCTGAAAATTTAAGAGGAAATGAATCAAATGATCGACGATTTTTTCTTACATAGTCAATTCACTAAAGGACTCCCAAACGGGGATCGCATTTCCGAAATTAATCTCTCTAGCTTCCATATTATAAAGTGTTTTTTTTTTTGGAACAGCAAGAAATTAAATTATTAAAACTACCAAACCATTATAAATTAACTTGCTGTTTCTATTAAAATATAACTATAACTATACATTTTTACATATATATAGTTATAAGAACCTTTGTATATATATATATATATATATATATATATATAGGATTAGGATCCAGGGAGAAGGAAATTATAGGAGAGAAGCGAGAGAAGAGTTTATGATCATCAGATCTTTGAATCAAGGGTTGAGATCATTCAATGGCACAATTGTAATATTTAATATCTACTTTATAATCTTCAAGGGCAAAATTGTACATTAAATCAATTCAAAAAAGGAAACAAACGGTTTTTTCAAATATGTTGAAAGAAAAACGGATCCCACTAATTAATTTTGACTTTGTGTCAGTTAGTTTTTCCTAGAAAATTGGATCTTCCACAAAATAGAATTTTATATATTTGTCATTTATTTATGAATCATGAACAACTATCGATTGATGAGAAAATATAGATATGAATATGAACAAAATATGCATTAGTTATTATTGGATCATATTTATTTATTTATGAATCTCATGGGGACACTTTTTTGATTATATGTCTGCACATTGCATGATCTCACATTTGTTGTACATCGTTGCTTGTTATGGATGCTAATATATAATGAATCAACATTTATATCTGAATCAACGTTAATACTGATGAACTGAATCAATGTTAATAAAAAGTGAATCAACATCATAAATTTTTGAATCGAAGTTATATATTTTTGAATCAAAGTTGTGATCATAGTGACTCATTTTAATCAGATAATACATAGACTGTTAAAACTACTAGTTATTGTTACGAGAATACTTGAATGAATAATTAATACGGGTTTTATGCAAATCTTAAAATTATGTTGTAAAAAATTGAATAATGAATAAAACCGAATCTTGTGTACGTTCGAATCGATTTCGCGTCGCCGTAGTACTTATTCCTGTTTAATAATTGATATTGATATAATTTTCTAAAAGACAAAATTAAACATAAAATAACAAAAGTAGAGATAAACAATGGGATGGAAGATTCCTTCGTTTACGTAACTGCCATGAATTAAGGGTTATTTATCTTTTAATTAAATTAATGTTAATTTCCAACAATACCCTCTATCCATAGTTTAAAATGATTGGTGTAAATTGTTTCTCCCCTTTCTCCACTAAAATTCTCTTCTTTTTTGATCCTCTTACTATATATATATATATATATATATATATATATATATATAGTATGGTACTAAAATACATACACAAAAAATAAACAGAACAAAACTGAAAATCAAACCTTGATAATTAACAAGATCTCGAGGTCAACTCTAATGTTGTAACTTGTAGGGGCTTTCAATGATCCAATTCAATGAAGGTAGAGTTTAATTTTGTTGGTGAGATATCTAAGTAAAAAGATTTTTTAATGGAGAGCAGAGCGCCGGATAGTAATTAATATGGATGCAGAGAAGATGATGACTTCTAGTTCTATCTCATGCGTTGGCGGGAAAAAATACTCAATGTGGTCACTTGGAACGGTTACACAAAAGTTGAATCGGTTATTAGTAACTTAAGGAGCGGTGTTCATTTTGGAGCATTACACTTAATGAGTTATTGACTATTATTGTTATTAAAAATGATGACCTGTTGGATCGGTTTTCTGTTATCTTTGGAGCAGTTAATGTAAAAACATTTTATAATGGAGAGCAGAGCGCCGGATAGTAATTAATATGGATGCAGAGAAGATGATGACTTCTAGTTCTATCTCATGCGTTGACGGGAAAAAATACTCAATGTTGTCACTTGGAACGGTTACACAAAAGTTGAATCGGTTATTAGTAACTTAAGGAGCGGTGTTCATTTTGGAGCATCACTTATTATGAGTTATTGTTATTAAAAATGATGACCTGTTAAATCGGTTTTCTGTTATCTTTGGAGCGGTTAATGTTGATCCAGTTAAATTTAAAAGTCAAAAAAACAAAAGACTTCATTGTGAGGGTTATATATATATAAAATAGTAATAATATACTGTGTATATATGTATATATAATATACTCCATAATATACTCCGTATATATTTTCATTGTTGTTTATTACAAGGCCAATTATTTTCGACATTCAATGGTGAACACCTCGCGTTCTTCAACTGAGGTTTCTAGTTCTAGAAACATAAGAAAAACGGGTTGGGAGAGTGAAGATTTGATAAATCGAGTTCGTGTATTGTGCAAATGTGGGGATGTGAGTGGTATGTGGACATCTTGGACCGAAACCAACCCGCGTCGACGGTTTTTAGGCTGCCCAAATTATAAGGAAAGAGAGAACTGTGGTTTTTTTCATTGGTGGGATCCCGATCCAAAGATCGAGTTTTACAAACACAAGATTGCAGAATTGAAGAATGATGTGTGGATTACCGTAAGTTGCTCTCTGATTTGGATGAAGAAGTCAAAATGTTAAAGTGTAGAAATCATGTTTACATTTGTTGCATTTGTGTGCTTATGGGAATGGTTGTAATGTTTATTATTAAGTAATTACCAACATTAACGACACTTAATAATAAAAATTACAAAGCCGTTCGTTGTAGTTGTACGGTCAGGGGTCATTTGGTATTGGTGGTGTAACTTAGGGGTCATTTTGTTTGGTTTCGTTGTAGTAGACGAAAACGTACATGTAGTAGATTGTTGGTACCTTTGTAATTCTAGCATCTTGCTAGCTTGAGTTATTAATATATTTGTGGGGTGCGGGTTTAGGGGGTGATGGCGGAGCCGAAGCTCCCTTCCTGTTTCTCTTTTTGCCGTTAAAAAAAAAACATATAGTAGATGATAACATAACAATTACAACGACGTACATAACACATTTTTGCATATGGGTGTACACGCCTTTCAAGAATATATATTTACAGTTCAAAAAAATCTAAAATGTACGACTTAAAATGACACACGAAACACGATAACAATCTTTAAACATATCATCAATCATCAATTTACTATACATAACTCGATCTGCAGTTCCACAACAAGTATGATACGGAGTAGATCGATCTGAACCAAAAACTTTTGTATGAATTGAACCTGCATGCTGCTAGCTTTATCCAAAATAATAATGTATCTGAGCCAAAAACAACAAACTAGTTATAGCTAGGTCTTCGATCAACTCTTTCCGTTCCATATTTATAGTCCAGTATTACTTTGAGGCTTTGATAGTTTGACCGATGTCCCCATTTTATTGTCAGCTTCCATAAATAGATAAGAAAAAGTAGTTAATTAACGTTCTTTCTTACTGTATAAAAAATGGGTAAAAAGTAGAGGGTACACTGTCATATTACCAAAAAAGGAAAAAAGTAAAAGGGTTGGTTAAGTACTGTGCGCCGTGTTTTTTTTTTGTCTGAGGACAATAAAATTGGGACGAAAAGAGCCATTGTATAAACCGCTCCGGCGCTCCCAACATAGATCGAGGAGAAGAAAAAGAAAGATTTGAAAAGAAGCATGATATGTGGGAAATTGACAATGGCAGCTACCGAGATATGTTAAAAAGAGAAATCGCGGTTGCCACCAGACAAAGAGCCCGTTGCATGCAATCAAATGGTGGTTCAAGTGAGTCAAAATGACGCACTTAAAATTTTAAACAGGGAAATCGCAGTTGGGAACGAATATATATTATAATTTGTTGGACAAATCGCCGACGGAGGATCGTAAAAAGGGTAATGAAAAAGGAAATGAAAAGTTAAGTGCTTCATGGCGCATAGTCGCATACTGCATAGATTGTTACTTAATATATGTTATATATATATATATATATATATATAAAGTTGGAGACATTGTCTTAAAAGTAGTAATAGTAAATTACTATTATACCCTTCTAACTAATAATCTCAACTTTTGAAAATTTATTATAAATACAATTTAATATCTCATAATTATTATTTATTTTTTTGGCGAAAATTGAATTGTATTGATTGATACAAATGTAACCCCATAAATATTTACTCCATGAATATATAAATGTATTTTAATATTGTTTTGATATAAGTATCAATGAAAAATCATATATTATTTCCAAATTATATTTTACCTTTATTTTTTATATCTTTTATACTTAAAATTTACTTGATTTTCATTTAAATATGTTATTCAACACTTAAGCATTTAAATATGTTATTTGATTCACATTTAAAATTCATTTAAATGTAATTTAAAATTTATTTAATTCACATTCAAGTGACGGTTTAATTATAACCGCTCCAGATAGGTTTTTTTCTATGCCGATTTTGATTCAGTTTTAATGCTAGGAATGAATAATTTCAAGATTCGAACCGCTACTAAAATTAGAACCGCTCCAGATAGGTATTTATTTATATTCAAACACGATTTTCAGGATATTTGAATTCAATGCTTATACAACTAACCCTGCGTTTTTTTTCTATGCCAATTTTGATTTTTAGCATTTTAATTAATGCCAGGAAGAATTTCTAAATTCAAACTGCTACTAAAATTAGAACCGACTTCAGTATTCAGATACGTTTTTTTCTATGCCAATTTTGATTTAGCATTTTAATGCCAGGAAGAATTTCTAGATTCAAACCGCTAATAACATTATAACCGCTCCAGATACTTTTTCCTTCTCTCAAGTCTCAAAATAGTCAAGATCTTGACTATCTACTAACCAAATGTACAAGAAAGAGAGATAGACTTTACAATCACTTAAAGCATAAGATCTTTGTCTTTTTTGGAGAACGAAAAAGTTGCAACTCATATTTAAACACGATTTTCAAGAGATTTGAATTCAATGCCTATACAACTTACCCGACATTTTTTTCTATACCTATTTTGATTCTGTAATTAATGCCTGAAGATTTTCTTTATTCAACAGTCATCAGTTAAATCAAAATTGGCATTGAAAAAAACGCAGGGTAACTGGGAGTTGTATACGCATTGAATTCAAATATCTTGAAAATCGTGTATAAATAAATATTATTATTTTATTATTACTATTAATATTAAAAGTATCTGGAGCGGTTCTAGTTTTAGTAGCGGTCGAACACGATTTAGATTTTAGAATACAACAAGCTCTTGTATTAATAACCGCTCCATTATTCATGAATATATCAAAAACCGATTCAGATGAATTTCAACCGCTCTATTATTAATTTAATACAGTGTATTACACGGCCTTGTAGAAACGGTCAAATATAATTTCAAGTCATTCAATTAGCATTGAGAAGCGAGTAGTTTGGACTTTGGAGTTGGCATAATTTCAAAGGGAACTCGCTCGTTGTACCCGGTTTATAAATAGCCTTTAGCTTTGGCAGTCCCTTTGCATATAAACAACAAAATGAAGCAGTTTCATTTTCATTCACCTTTTCGTGATCTACTTTCCGAACAGTATTCATTTACGATCGTGATTTCCCTGTTTAAATCTTCCGTCGAACATATCCGTATCAAATCTCAATGACGGAAGTACAACAAAGCATATGGTTCTTCCAGACCATATTGGACAATCCAGTAGATCTGGTCCTTTGTTTACAAAGATACCAGCCATTTGCTTGAAACCTGTTTTGTTGTCAATGTCGGGATATGTTCGTTACATAATTTTTCTTCCGTGTGAATTCTGATTCAACCAAAGGCTTTTTTTATCCCATAGAAAAGGTGATGAATTCAATGAATAAAAGTTTTAACTAAGCAGGTTGATATACTTTAGTAAAGAGATTGTAAAAAGCTTTACATTCCACAAGCTATTGCCTTCTCTCTCGTCTATATGTAAATCAATTTTTATAAAAAATTCGCCTGGGTAAATTTAAATACAATCGTGTCGGTTATGGTGATTCTTATACAAAAAAATATATATATAATCCACCTTCTGCCACTCTATTCAGTTGCAAACTTACAACACAACATTTCATGTAAATGTTCTAAAAGCATCAAACATATTTTTCAAGAGCATAGTGAAGTGTACTAGCTAGCATCACTGAAGTCCGTTGAAGATATATCGTACTATTCGTATGGATTGTTTGTAAGAAAGAGTGATGGAATTAAGTCCGTTGGAGATTAAAAGAGAGTACGTGGTGATTATGTAGATTAATTATTATATTGTTAGTTTGTTACTCTATCATAGAGGATTGTACTATACCTTAATCAGGAGTATTATATTGTACTACACGTTGGACTGTACCTTATTTGGAACGGTTTAAACTTTTGGAGCAGGTTGTGTATTGTGTAAGACAAAATGTATCTAGATAGTAGTATAATGGTTTAAACTTTTGGAGCAGGTTGTGTATTGTGTATTGTGCAAGTACTCCAACTTGGTTTAATGGTTTATTTATGTATTTATTTTATTTCATTTACATTTTACAATAAAGATAATAAAAACAACCAGATGCTTTCGAAATTTTATACTCCGTATATATTATGTATTTATTTTATTTCTTTTACATTTTAAAACAAAGATAATAAAAACAACCAAATAAAATTTTATATATAACACAATTTAAGATTTACAAAATTCGAACTTAGTAGCCCACGAGCTATACGTACAAATTGAATTGAATGATTCCGCCATCTTCTGGCAATTCTTTTACATGTTGATCGGGATGTTTAGGCAATTAATACACTCCGTATATACTAACTGAGATGTTGAGGTTATAAGCCATTTGTAGTTGCTCTGTATCATAATAGTGGGTCTGTCTGTCGATGCCCAATATTATGATTGTGGCCAAAGGAAGCCGGGAGCACGTCAACGTGACTGAATAAAACTACAGATGGCAAAAGATTTAAACAGGGAAATCGCAGTAGCAAAAGAGTATTGAAAGTTTTGTTGGGGAAAAAAGATGATAAAGAAAATGAACTTTGAAAGAGAAAGTGGGCATGGATAGCTTTCAGCATCTTCATATAGTAAATAGTTCCTGGACCCATCTCCACATTTCTTTTTCTTCCTTTGATTTATCATATATCTGGTTCAACACATTACCCCTGAGGTTTTTCGACATAAAACACAAGGGTATGAAAAACCTTCGGAAGGATTTAAACAGCGAAATCGTGGTTGCTAAGAGTATGTCGTTGATACTTTTATGTCTGATTGACAAAAACAAAACTTAGCGAAATATATATTTTTTTCCCCTTTTTTGAATGTTGATGGGGACAAAAAAGAATTAGTATTTGGACATTGGATGTTAATTTAAATACAAAAGTGACCTTATTATGTGCATGTGTACGTGTATTTATAGTATAACGAGGGCATATATATAGATCGACAACATTAAATTCTGAAATGAATGCCATCAAACTTTCCAACTTTTATTTACCCGTTGGGGCGGTTTAGATCGACTAGTGAAGCGTTTTTTTGTATTTGTATGTAACTAGTTTTTTTTTTTTTTGGCGAAAAAACGAATATATTTAAAAAATTCCTCCAACAATGTTGTAGAAATTGAAGAACAATGAACACTGAAATTGTATGTAACTAGTTGGGGCGGGTGTCTGGGTTCTTTTAAAGCTTGTAATTAACGAGCATGATATATATATATATATATATATATATATATATATAAAATTTGAGCGCAACCAAAAAGTGAACAAGTTAACCTTGGGTAATAGACTAATAGGGTCAAGTTGTCAACCACGGTTGGGTTTGGACTTTGGGTGAACCGTGGTCTATTCGAAATAAATGAATTTTTTATGTCGACGTGATAAATGAAAATCTTAAGCTTCTTTGACTAAAATAGTGTTTATGACTTTATATACTCCATTTTGGATCCATAAATCTTTTAACAAAAACAATAATCGTACATAAGTACATAACTATTTTATTTTATTCAAATAGCTAGTACTATATCACATACGGAGTAGCAATCTTTTTAACATCTAGATCGGGCCATCAGAGGACAAGTTGAAGAACACGACTTCTCAAACGTGTACACATATACATTTATACAATTAGTGATGCATCTATGCTATGAAGATACAACAACAAATTAGATGGTTTCCTTTTTAAACATACACCAGGCTAAGACTATCGGGACGCACATTAAAGACAAAACTAGAAGTGTTTATTATGATTTCAACATCAAGAATTAACCAACACCTAATGATTATGGTTTTGGGGAATCGCTTCCTTCTTTCTTGATTATGTCTGCCGGGCACAACAAACCATGGGTATTTAGGACGCTTACTCCATGTTTTGGGTCCAAAGCATTAGACCCCTAAATATAATTTCTACCGAGTAAACTCCAGAGATGGATTTAAATAAAGAAATCGCGGTTGAGAGGGAATACGTATTGTTACCTTGGTTGTGAAAAATGTGATCAAGAAAAAGGAATTTGATGATGATATTTGGGAACATGATAATCATATTTTAGGGTTTGGATGAGAAAAGTGAACCTTATGTGTATTGTGTATGTATATATTTATAAGAGATGATAATAATATATACTCCGTAATCAAACTTTGGATTCGTACATGAAACCGCCCCAAGTATAAGCGCTCATATATAATTTGTGCCGTGGACAAACGTCATATATAAACAAAGTTATAAACAATAAAGAATAAACCGACCCTATTGATAGTATTTGAGGCGGGTAAATCGATTTAAGATGTTGATTAATAGCGGTTAACGACATAACTATAATTAATAATTCTATGTATATATATATATATATATATATATATATATATATATATATATATATATACGTGTAGGGTGTACATGATACATAGTCTGTCATCATACTCTCATATGTAACTAGATCTCAAACCCGTGTATACACCCGGGTGTTGATTGTTTAATTAAAATAAAGGTCTTAATTTTAATTTAACTAAAATAGAGGGACTCAATTGATTAATTAAGTTTGGTGTAAATTATTAATGATGTCATAACCATGTTTCCTATATATAATTTATATTATTTATATATTTATTTGTTGGAGTATATAAGATTCTATTACGTAGTAATACGGAGTAATATATAGTTACTCAATTACTCCACATACTAGTTTGGACCGGTTAGCATTAACCGCTTCAAATATGTTGTTGCTAGCTTGCACTTGCATATCTCGTTGCAGTGTTGCAGTGTTGCACACTGGCACTCTGTCAGTAAACAGATGACGAATACTACAGTATACCCATTTGAAACCCTCAATATTGATAAGACTTTGCGAGTAGTTCGAGGTTGAAAATTAATACTTGAGCAAATCAATATCCAAAAAAAGATAAAGATGGAGCATACACCATATATATATATACTCCGTATAATACTATATCCACGTACTTTTGGTTGGTGAGGCTATCAATAGCTTAGTAATTACTACGGAGTATAAATAAAAGCACATAAAGCCGGGCATGTATCATCCCAAAACTCCAATTTACACTTTACACAATTATATAAAGTAGTGGGGTTAACTTTTGTCCTCTTTATCCAATAAAGAAACAACATGAAGCATTACCCTTTCCCTTTTCGTGAACATCTTTACTACAAAGAATTAACATTTAATGATATAATATCCGCAGCTGCAATTTCTCAGTTTTAATATCCTCGCAAAAAACTCCGACCAACTGTAGGAACGTTGTTAAGAAAGCGTGTTTATAAAGGCGTTACACGCAAGTGCAATTTCTCAGTTATAAACACAATTTCTTTTCCTCGTCTCTCCCAACGGTTGGTGTGCATTTTTTGTGAATTTTGTATCATTTGAAGTTCAAAGCGAACTAGGCCTAACTGTTAGTGTGCATTTTTGGATATAATATCATAAATTTTAAAGTTCAACACAAGTTGGGCCACAGTTTCGGTTTGAGTTTCAATAATGTTTATGCTTTTCGCGGTCTTTCAAGGCCTTTTGATGCCGAGTTTGTGAAACAAACACCTTGTTAGAGAGGGAGCATGAGCAAAAATGTCGTCCATCCAAAACCGTTTCTCAAAACCCTTTCTTTTCATAAAGATTCAAATGGGTTAAGATAAACGGAATGGTGACGACATTCATATGTTTTGTCTTCCATGTTTGTTCTTCTTTTTTTAGAAAAATTCTTAATTTTCAAAATCCCCGTCCAGCATGGACCTCAATCATGTCTCCAGTAGACATGTGACATCTTATGGAACTTCGCATGTTGTACGTTTTAAGTACACTTTTCATTAAAAAACTAATTAAGTAGAAGATTGCCTTGATTGTCTTATCGAGCAAGTCTTCAACGACATCTAATTAAAAAACTAAGTCATGAGGAGCAGCGCTAAGCATATATATTGGCGATGGATCGAGTAGAAAGAAGCAAAGCACGAGCTGCTAACTAGTGTTAGGGGTGTTCACAGTTCGGATATAACCGGATTATTATCCAAATGGTAATATTTGTAATTCGGTTTGCGGATTGGACAATTTGGTTTTTTTTATCAGATCGGGCAAAAACCAAATTAGTAATTCGGTTTTTGGATTGGTTTTGTACCCTCAGTATTAGAACCGGATTATCCAAATAAACCAAATAGTAATAATTGTATATGTAATGCTCATCTGTAATACTTTTATTTATCTATCAATTCAAAGTGAAAGTTAAATATTTTTTAATTATTTTTTATACATGAAACCTTATTATATGATTGGTATGTTAATAATTTAATATATATCATTGAATATATAATTTAAGCTTAAGTTCGGATATAAAACACCAACTCCACATTTATATATATAAACCCTCAACGCAACATGAGTACATGATTATCGATAACCATTGATATCGCTTATGACATTACCCTTTCACGAGTCAAAACGTATGATACACCTATGCAATTCACGAAAAAAAACAAATGGTTAATAAGTTTATAACCAATCCGGACATCCAAATAGTAATTTGGTTCGGTTTAATTCGGATTTGTTAATTGTTTCATTGTTTGGATGGATAGAGTTAACATTTTGAGAATCAAAAGCAAAATAGATTTATATATCAAATCCGATCCATCCAAGAGAACACCTCTAACTAGTGTCGTCATTTGTAAATTTGCATTTAATTAAAACGATATTACTCATGTATTAGGGTAAATTACGTTTTTCCGTCCTTGTGGTTTTTCATTTACCTACTCTCAATCCTCTTACTTGTTTAATTACAGTGGTCGTCCTTATGTTTTGTGCTTTTTCTCAAGTTAGTCCTTTTACTTTTGTAATATTCTATTAACATCCTTATGGGTCACAAGATCCATTTATATGGGTCTGGATCTGGCCCATTAGTTATTGGATCATGATCCAATTCAAGATCCAACTAAATTAGTGGATCTAGAACTGGAACAACCCGCTTACCATGACATAATATTGTCCGCTTTGCCCGCAGGCGTACGGCTTTGCTCTTGGCGACCACACTTCCCAGGAGGTCACCCATCCTAGAAATTGCCCTAGCTCGAGCAAGCTTAACAGCAGTACTCTTGCGACAATCTACCACATGTGGTCCCAAAACGCGTTGTGTCATTTAAGCGCCTTGTTACCCTTATAAGCCCCAGCATCCCTTATGTCCACGGCCTATGTGGGATACGCCTAAGGTGCTCACCCCCACCCCAAAGACTCATCGTTCTCGATGAGGTTTGCCCCACCATCCTGACGGCACATGAGTTGCTCTGATACCATAACCGGAACATCCCGCTTACCATGACACAATATTGTCCGCTTTGCCCGCAGGCGCACGCCTTTGCTCTTGGTGACCACACTTCCCAGAGGTCACCCATCCTGGAAATTGCCCTCGCTCGAGCACACTTAACAGCCGTACTCTTGCGACAATCTACCACCTGTGGTCCCAAAACGCGTTGTGTCATTTAAGCGCCTTGTTACCCTTATAAGCCCCATCATCCCTCATGTCCACGGCTGATGTGGGATACGCCTAAGGTGCTCAATTCAGATGTCGGTAAAAATGGTTAGTCAACAATTTTGGATTAGAGGTATATTCAGGACAGAACTTAGATTTCTCATGAAAGGGTTAATAATGGTTTAATCCTCAAAGTTTCACTTTTTTTTTTTCACTTTAACCACTCAATTTTTTATGTAATGATTTAATCCTTCAAGTTTGCATTGACTTAATGGTTTAACCCTTTGAAGGGTTAAACCATTAAATTTTTAAAAGTTTGATGATTAAACTATCTAGAAAAATTTAAAAGGGTTAAATCATTATAAAAGATAAACTTTAGGGATTAAACCATTAAAATGTTGAAGTATAATCAAACTTTAGGCTTAAATCACCAAAATATTGAAACTTAGAGGGTTAAATCATTAGAAAAATACTTTAGTGGTTTAAACGAAAAAAAAGTGAAACTTTGAGGATTTAACCATTATTAACCCTAGAGCTTCAAAGAAAATTTTACATTAGATGGGTCGACCCAGATATAGATCCACTAATTTAGTTGGATCTTGAATCGGATCATGATCCAATAACTAATGGGCTAGATCAAGACCCATATAAATGGATCTTGTGACCCATTGGATCGTGTCAAGATCCGACCTGCCCCGCCCCATTGACAGGGATCTAGTGTGCTAAATAAATGGTATGCATGTATGTACTGTACAATTGTACAATATCGGATCCAAATATTATTTGTAAACCGCCACAAATGCGCGCTCCAATTGTGTATTATTATATATTATTATATTATTCCCATTCCCGCCAATGTCCGACGTCACTAGTTCACTCCTCATTTCGTCGAAAAGCGTGGCGGTTATCGTATTATTTAGAGCGGTTATTTAGTCTCCTACGAAGCGGTCTGTGTGTTTAACCGCTCCATTATATTTGAAAATTTTCACTCAAATGTTTCAAATTTCGCTCCAAATTCATTCAAAACATTTTAAAAAGCTCTACAAACCCTCCCTTATTAATTATATATATACTCACTTGTGACCGATGCGCATTTCAATCTATCTTCTTCCATTGTTATACGCCGACGATTTCCACTTCGCTTCCGATTCTTAGTTCTCTATATAAGGGTACTTATCTTCAGTTAAAGTTCTTAATATGTATTTCTACAAATATTATGGAGTTTGATGATTAATTAATCCTAAAATTTGTTGATAATATAATACATGGATATAGGGGTGATATAAATTAAATTGATTAACCTTTAGAACTATAAATAAAATGCAGTTTGTTCGATAACAAGTGATGCACATTTAAGAATGAACGTTAGTGGTCCATATGTGTGTGTATATATATATATATATATATATATATATATATATATATATATATATATATATATATATGTATGTTTGTGGTCCATACATGCTCTTTGATATATCTATATATGTTAATGTTGTTGGCAATACGTGTCCATATGTAAGGTATCTTTGTCTCACATTGATTGTACAAAAACTTAACGAATAGTATATGAATTGGAAAAGTGATATCCGATCTGTTGTGATCTTTCATGTCTGTGGTCCACACACGTACATGTGTTATTTCTTAAATACTTCGTATATACTCCGTATTAGATTATTAGTCACACGTGTATATGTAAAGAACTTTGTCTGTAAAGTATCAACATTTAATTGTTTCTCATGTTTTCGAGTTGAATTGAATGTATGTATAATTGTATAAAAGAGTATTTAATGCCTGTATGTAATGTAAATAAGATTTGTCTGTATTTGACTCGAATTGAATTGATTGAATCGATCTATTCTATGTACAGTATAAAAGAAAAGAATTCAATTGACCGTCCACATTTTGTTACTTTTTCTTGTTTATGTTATTTATTGTAGTATTTTATATATATATATATTCATGATCCATGATATGATTTAGTTAAGGTTCGTTGAATGTTGTAATTGTAATAATTAAGATAATTTTTTGTAGGTTATTATAAACAAAATGGTAGGCAAAAGATGAGGGGCTGCAAAGGGTAATGACTACACTCACGATCCAAACCGTTTCATTGAGTTCACCAAGGAAGGAGAACCTGTAGGAGCTAATAGGCCAGATTATACCTCATGGTTTGGTACAGAGATTAGAGTACAGATTCCTTACTATTTGGACTGGAACACTAAGGAAGTTCCACATGATGACCATACAAAAGTGACTCCTCAAATGTTAAATCGATTATGGGACGTAACAAAAAGTTATTGGAACATACCAAACGATAACTACAAAGGTATACATATGAGGAAGGTAAATAAAATTTGGAGGAAGTTTAAAAGTGAGCTTACCACTCAATTTGCAGCTAAGGATGTAGATCCCTTTGAAAAATATTCCTATTTGAATAAGGAAGAGTGGCCAAGATTTGTTGAGTCGAGGACCACGGAAGAATTCAAGGTATTTATAGAACATGTTTGTATCCGTTGCTTCCAATGATTAAGTAGGAATGATTTTGATTAAAACTGTCACTAACAATTAATTTTTTTACTTCTCATATGTGAAGGCAAAAAGTGAGAAAGCCAAGGCAAGTGCGGCTATGAACACGGATCCTGCCCGTGTAGGTCGATTGGGATATGCTGGACTGAGAGAGTTTTATTACAAGAACAAAGTCAATATACATAAACAATACCCAGTTCTAGCAAAATTGAAGGCAGAGCGTTCTATTTTATATCTTTATGCCAGATTACGGGAGGGCAAGAAAACGGGGTTTCAAGTTATGGCCGAGTATCTTAAAAGTGTAGCAGAAGATTTGGTAATATTTTAAATGCGTACTACGCTACTAACTTTTGTTACTAAATATGTTATAACACGTCAATATTTATTTCATTGATTAACAGTTGACAACAGAGAGAAGAATGTTGAATGATGGTACATATGATGAGAGGGGGGAAGATTCCCTAACAAGGTATAAGGGAAAAGAACACGGGGGAAGGACTCGGGCGGTGTCCAGTGTCGTTGGTAGTAAAAAAGCCATTGGACATAGGAAGAAGGGTGGAAAAAGGAAAGCACTCACACTTGAGGAATTTGAGTCCTTCACTGAGCGGTTTCAGGATGATAAACTAGTTTCTGCAACGGCGTTAGAAAATTGTAGAGCTGAATTAGCTAGAATTACAGAAGACCTGAAGATTCTCAAGGCTGACCAACGCTTCTTGTCTTCTGCATCAGATGGATCATCCGACTGGTCTGACGAGGACGAGGTAATTCCTTACATGTTAAACACATTATGTATGTAAATATATATATATATATATATATATATATATATATATATATATATATATATATATATATATCTTAATATATACTATAAAAATGTTATATACTTATCCTTTTACAGGCCTCTGCTCCATGTCAGATTATGATGCCATATGGTACTCATGATACTAGATGGGCGAGGGGGATGACACATCCGGCTCACAAGGAAGGACTAGTGCCGGGTCATGTGTTTGTTCAAGTTGACACCGTAGAACAAGGTTTTGATTTCCTTGGCATTCCAATTCCTAAGGAGGGAATCACTCTTCTAGGCCAAGCAAAAAGTGAATTTATTCAATGGCCTCTCACCGCTATCAAGGTTTATATTCATTTGTATTTAATATAAAAGTGTGTTAATCTGTATATTGTAATATATATACTTTATTGAGATGAGATAACTGTTTTTATAAATGTATCTTGTCTGCAATATGTCGCCACACGACTCTTTTACTTGTTTTAAAAAATGTATTCAATATGGTCACGCTTCTTTTAAAAGTTACCGTTAATAAATGTAGCTTGGCCGCGAGGAGTCGCCACACGACTTTAGGAGTGCCAAGCCCACAACACTCTATGACGAGGCATGTCACTCGCCGGTAATTTCTTAAGCCAAATAATGATGTACATATATGTCTTATGTTTATACATTTTTCAATAATTTTTGTAATAATACGTACTGTAGCCTCCAAGTGAAGCGTCACCCCACGTCTCCACATGTAACAGGACTTCCCAACCTTTCCCCCGTAGCAGCCAACCATTTTCTGCAGAAGATGCATATGTGCGTTTTTTTTCTATATGGTTTACGTATATGATGTATATTAGTATATTATTGCCATATAATCTGATACTTTGTTAATGTAGCGCCCATTGCCACCACCATCTTCACCACTGCGACCTGTAGAATTATCAAAGCGTGAAGTTGAACTGGCCACGCGAATTTTCAATATGGAACTGAAGCTGGACAAGAGGCCGGCCGAAATCAGGGGACTGGGTGAGCGATTTCGGGAATTGATGGCTGGGTCTCCTTTCATTCCGCTTGATCCGCCACACAATATGTATGCGGATTCACAGCGGGAATGGATTGCATATGAGGGGCTGCTAATGTGGATGACAAATGAATGGTTGGATATCAGCATAATTTCTTGGTTTGCGATGTATGTATGTTAATATGTATATATATATTATATTAAGAAAATTTGTGATTTATTACAAATACTTTAATAGTTTAATTCATCATATTTTGATTTTAGGTACTTGTTTGAGTTACACTTGAAGACGGGGATTCAAACAAAATGTGCGTTCTTATCACCGAGTGCTATTCAATTTAGTGTTTGTGAAGACTTTTTTGCCTACACGGATGTCATTAAACACATCTCACAGCAGTTTGATCTTCACAGTGACAAACAATATTTTATTGCTCCCTATTACCATCAGTACGTATTACAGTATATTATATCTATATCTGCTATATTGTTTTAATCAATATTTATACTAAAATGTTTAAACATGTTGGTAGTCAACATTGGGTCATGTTCATAATTGATAAAGTTGAACACACTGGGTACATTGTGGATTCCATGAAGAAGGGGAAGGTACCCGGATCTTATGCTCTGACAAAAAGAGTAGAAGAGTAAGAGTCCTAAACTTTTCAATATGTAAAAATCCTCAACTATACCCATGTGTTTTTATAACTGTACTAACTTAATAATATTGAATATCTGATTAGGACTAATTCACCCATGAAATGGAATTGGCAAATGATTGATGTGAGTTGTTTCGAACATCTTGTTTTTATATATTATATTATATAATGTTGTTTAACTAACTTTTTAACTTTAATTAGTGTCCCCAACAACAATCTAGCTGGGAATGTGGCTACTACATGATGAAACACATGTTCCAATTTGCTATAAATATGGAAAGAAACTTCCCAGCCAATGTACGTAAGTCCTTAAGTAGTTGCTAGTGTTCTGTGTATAATGGACACATCAAATGATAACTAGTTTGTCCTTCTATATATGTAGATTTGGAAATCACACAGGCAATATACATCCAAAGAATTGGACCAGTCTATAATTAGTTGGGGAGCTGCATTTGCAAAACGCTACATTAATGATCGCGCGACTAGCTAGCTAGCTTAGCTAGCTGGCTAGGTGATATTTGAACATGTGTATATTACCTGTACAACATTTATATCTATATCTATATATATGTACATAAATATGTACGTTTTGGTAATTTAGTAATCGATGGATATTTTGGTTTTGAACACGATATATATATAGCTGCTGAGCGAATCAAACTGATTTATATAGGGAATTAATTACATTATAATAATGCTTCAAACCGCTACGAATTTGGAAAACGAACCAATTTATATTTTTGAATAAATATGCTATCGAACCGCTCCTAAATTGGGATACGCCTAACCGATTCGTTATAATTTCGCGGGAATAAATCAGAATAAAATAATGCCGGTGACCGCTCCTAAATTGGAAAACAAACCGATCCAATAAATAACTCGAGAAAAAATCGTAATAAAATAATGATCAGGAACCGATCCAAAGTAATTTGCAAAACCGACCCAATGAATTTGGCGGGAATAAATCAGAATAAAATAATGCCGGTGACCGCTCCTAAATTGGAAAACAAACCGATCGAATAAATAACTCGAGAAAAAATCGTAATAAAATAATGATCAGGAACCGATCCAAAGTCATTTGCAAAACCGACCCAATTAATTTGGCGAGAATAAATCATAATAAAATAATGCCGGTTAGGAACCGCTCTAACATTCACAATCGCTCCATTTTTGCTTCGTTTTAACCGCTTCAATGTTAATTAAACCCGCTTCAAATGCTGTTATTTGAAACGGTCGTTTGCCCGCTCTAAAAACTTTTCGGTCTTTCGTGGCGCCGGTATCAGGGGCAGTCAGATCACCGCTTCAGATGACTTTTTTCACCGCCATATATACCCGTTTTTGTACTAGTGTGAATTGGCAAACGGAAAACTCATTGAGGCCAATAGTATGATACCTAACTGCACGTTAAACTTAGCTGATGAGCTATTCTCTATTGACCTTATACCTGTCGAGATCGGCAGCTTTGACATAATCGTCGGTATGGATTGGTTATCCAAACACCGCGCTGAGATTATCTGTTTTGAGAAAATCGTCCGTATTCCCCTCGCCACCGGTGGAACTTTAGTCATACAAGGGGAGACCGGTGGAACGAGACTGAACATCATTTCATGTATGAAAACCCAGAAATACTTGAGAAAAGGGTACCAGGCAATCCTCGCACACGTCATGGAGAAAAAGTCGGAGGAGAAGCGACTTGAGGATGTGCCTATTGTTCGAGACTTCCCAGAAGTCTTTCCTGAAGACTTGCCCGGCCTACCGCCAACTAGACAAGTTGAATTTTCTATTGATCTTGTGCCCGGCGCAGCACCCGTGGCACGAGCACCATACCGTTTAGCCCCATCCGAACTTCAGGAGTTGTCTACTCAACTGCAAGAACTCCTGGATAAGGGATTTATTCGACCGAGTTCCTTACCTTAGGGAGCCCCGGTCCTGTTTGTGAAAAAGAAAGACGGTTCTTTCCGCATGTGCATCGATTACCGTGAACTCAACAAACTAACCGTCAAGAACCGTTTCCCATTACCTCGCATTGATGACCTGTTTGACCAACTCCAAGGGTCGAGTTTTTACTCAAAAATCGATCTACGGTCAGGTTATCACCAACTACGAGTTCGTGACACCGACATTCCAAAAACAGCTTTCCGAACTCGTTACGGGCATTACGAATTTCCAAGTGATGCCATTCGGCTTAACCAACGCACCGGCAGTATCCATGGACCTTATGAATCGGGTGTGTAAGCCTTACCTCGACAAGTTTGTCATCGTCTTCATTGACTACATTCTGATTTACTCGCGCAATGAACAAGAACACGCGCAACACCTGAAAACCGTTCTAGAACTACTCAAGCACGAGGAGTTATATGCCAAATTCTCCAAGTGTGAGTTCTGGATGCAAACTGTACAATTCCTTGGACACCTGATTGACAGTCAAGGAATTCGTGTTGATCCTTCCAAAATTGAGGCCATCAAGTGTTGGCAAGCACCTACTACACCCACCGAAGTACGCCAATTCTTAGGACTCGCCGGATACTACAGGCGATTCATTGAGAATTTCTCGAAAATAGCCCAACCTCTCACTGCACTGACTCAAAAAGAAAAGAAGTTCGATTGGACTGACAAACAAGAGTCAGCCTTCCAGCTGCTCAAACAAAAACTCTGCAGTGCACCTATCTTATCCTTACCCGAAGGCAATGATGACTTCGTAGTATACTGTGACGCTTCACACCAAGGTCTTGGTTGCGTATTGATGCAACGAGACAAAGTTATTGCTTACGCCTCTCGACAACTCAAGGTCCACGAAAAGAATTACACAACTCATGACCTAGAGCTGGGGGCAGTTGTATTCGCTCTAAAGATCTGGAGACACTACTTGTACGGTACCAAGTGTACAATCTTCACCGACCACAAAAGTCTCCAACACATCTTCGACCAAAAAGACCTAAACATGAGACAACGCCATTGGGTCGAACTACTTACTGATTACGACTGTGAAATTCGCTACCATCCAGGCAAGGCAAACGTTGTTGCTGATGCCTTAAGTCGTAAGGAACGAGTGAAACCTCTTCGAGTCCGAGCACTTAGTATGACTATACGCAATGACCTCATTATCCAAATCATTACCGCTCAACTCGAAGCACTCAAAGCTGAAAATGTGAAACACGAGGCCTTGCGAGGCATGGATAAACAACTGGAAACCAAACCAAACGGGGCCAAGTACTTCTCTGACCGAATCTGGTTACCTAACTATGGGAATTTACGAGAGTTGGTGATGGACGAGGCACACAAGTCTAAGTACTATATACACCCCGGTGCCGGCAAAATGTACCATGGCATCAAGGCGTTGTACTGGTGGCCCAACATGAAAGCCGACATTGCTACCTACGTTGGCAAGTGTTTTACTTGTTCTAAGGTTAAAGCCGAACACCAGAAACCTTACGGTTTGCTACACCAACCGGAAATCCCTTAATGGAAATGGGAGCAAATCACCATGGATTTCATTACCAAACTGCCAAAAACCTCTAGCGGTTGCGATACTATTTGGGTGATCATAGACCGACTCACTAAATCTGCTCATTTCCTGGCCATCAAGGAAACTGACAAGATGCAACGTTTGACACGGATCTACCTGAAAGAGATCGTGTCAAGACACGGCGTGCCCATCTCAATTATCTCTGACCGAGACGCTCGATTTACTTCTCGCTTCTGGAAATCACTGCAAAAATCTCTTGGTACTCGTTTGGATATGAGTACAGCTTATCATCCTCAAACCGACGGCCAGAGCAAACGAACCATACAAACGCTGGAGGATATGCTACGAGCTTGCGTAGTTGACTTCGGTAAAAACTGGGAAAATCACTTACCGTTGTGCGAATTCTCGTACAACAACAGCTACCACACCAGCATTAAGGCTGCACCATTCGAGGCACTTTACGGTCGTAAGTGCCGGTCACCCATTTGTTGGACTGAGGTGGGGGATACACAATTCACCGGTCCAGAAATCATACATGAAACAACTGAAAAGATCGTCGGCATACAAAACCGACCGAAAGCCGCGCGTGATCGTCAGAAAAGCTATGCTGACGTGAGACGCAAACATCTCGAATTCCAGGTTGGAGATCGAGTACTTCTGAAAGTCTCGCCTTGGAAAGGCGTTATTCGTTTTGGCAAACGTGAGAAACTAAATCCCAGGTACATTGGACCGTTCGAAATCCTGGAAAGGATTGGTCCAGTGGCATACAGAATGCAACTACCTCCCGAACTCAGTAGCGTGCACCCTACTTTTCACATTTCTAATTTGAAGAAATGTCTGTCGGATGAGACACTAATTATACCTCTCGATGAGATACACGTTGACGACAAACTACACTTTGTCTAGGAACCCGTGAAAATTATGGACCGTGTGGTCAAATGCTTGAAACAGAGTCGTATTCCCATTGTTAAAGTCCGGTGGAATTCGAGGCGTAGTCCTGAATTCACTTAGGAACGGGAAGACCAAATGCGACTGAAACATCCACACCTGTTCACTGACTCTACTCACACCGCGACTACGAGCTAATTTCGGGACGAAATTCTTCTAACAAGGGGAGAATGTGACACCCTCTAATTTAGGACTATTATTAGTGCCTAAACTACTTGTAATTACGTGTATTTAGTTGTATATTAATCTAAATATATGTAACATTTTGTGTAATTACATACACGTATTCGCAATTTATTTAAATCGTACACTTATGAACCGGACAAGGTCCGACATGATTTACTATGGACGTTGGTGACAAACTGTTAAAATAATGTGGAAATATCCAAACAAACATTATTTACTTTAATATATTGTGGTAATATATTACACGTATTATTTATCGTCTAAAAACACTCCGAACGCGACGAAAACGTGCGAAACGCGCCCGACACACGAAATAAATTCAAGTTATATTTTTATAACTCATTAATAAGTATTTTGATAAAATACTTCAAGTAAAAATATCGCGATTACACTCGTACAAATAAAACGTTACACGAGTTAAATAAACATACGATTCGCGACCAATGATCAAACGAAAACTCGAATATTATTTTAGTAACTTAAAATATGTTATTTGAGTAAAACTTGCATTGAAAATATTATGTTTTAAATCTTTAGAAAATGTATCAAATAAAACGTTATTTGATTAATTAAAACGTTAAACGAACGGGTAAATGAACACGGGACTTAACGCAACTTTCGGAACATCGGAACAAAAATTTGAACACCAACTAGTGGGTGGGGGCCCACGAAATCTGCAGCCCCCATGCCCCTTTTCCCTCTCCTTTTGTTGCTTAGATGATACACAAACACACCCATACTCATTCAACCACCTTCACACCCTTTCTCATCTTTCACTCCCATTTCTCTCTAGCCTCATTCTTCTCTCTCTTTGGCTGTAAAACCGCCACCCAAACCACCAACAATTCACCACCAAAAGTTATCCAAAAACACCTTGGATCGGAAGACGGTTTGGAGCAAAAATGATCACCACGCAAACCTCTACGTTCTCATCTTTTCGGTTTCTTAAACCGACTCTTGTAAGTCTCCGACACTTTTCGAAAACACTTGTATTATGATTATTTACATGTTATGTTGCTTATTCAACTTGTTAATGTCCAAATAAGTAATCAAAACGCAATTTAAAACTCGAAACTATGAGTTTATGTTTCCTGTCTAGATTCTGTTTCCACTTCAACAATTTTTATAAAATTCATTTCTTAATGAAAAATGATGTTTCTTAAGTCTAAAATGTAGTACAAGAAGTTATCTTTCCAACAAAATTAGTCTCGTGACTTTTTGACTCCGTTTACTACTCGAAAACATTTTTCTCCGGTGACATAGGGCTACTGTTCCGCCGGACAGAAACTTTCAGTCACTTCTCGAGGCCATATATCGAGTTCTAGACCTCAAAAACGTATGAGACCACTTGGAAAATCTTGATAATTTTGTTATATACAAAAAGTTCTTCTTTGTCTCGTTCCAAAAATACACCAATTTTTCCAGAAAATTAGATTTGTGAGCAAAGGTCTAAATTCGGACTAAACTGCACCCTGATCCTTTGCGAATTTTTAAAAAATATCAAACGACCTCCAAAAGTCATAAAAAAATTACAGAAAGTAAATAAGATATGTGGGAACGATGTGTAAAAATTTCGGAACAATTTCGATAATGTTTGCTATTTTAAATAAAAATAACAAATTCGGACTTACTTTAACTCCGAACTTTGACTTTCGGATGAATAGTGACTCCGAACTTTGACTTCAGATGAACAGTAACTTTGACCCTTTGAACTTCGGATGAACAGTAGTTTTGACTCCGAAAGTCAACTTTTGGAGTTGACTTTCGTTGACTTTTTGACTTTTATGCAAAAATCGGATTTTTGAAGATTCGGACCAACACTTTCGGATAAAAATTCATACTTTCGGATAATGAACATTCGGACTTAAATATACATATATACATTCGGACTTACACACTTTCGGACGCGCACTCTTACAATCGGACATATATACGCTTGGATATATATACATACATTCGTAAATCCATATATGTATATATATATATATATATATATATATATATATATATATATATACACACACACTTTCAGAAATAATATTGCAAACAAATACATACTTTTGCATATGTATAAACCTTTATAAGTATATGACATGTCGAAACGCATAATAATAAAACTTGAAATTATCATTACAAAAAACTCACCAACGGGTCCCACTTAATCGCAAATAATGACAAACATACAACCAAACACTTGGACATTTCCTAGTTGAGTGGACAACTAGCATGGGTGATCCTTCGTGACACTAACTTACTTACTTACTTGCTTACAACCTTGTGCGTTTCGGACCCTAGAAGGTTGCAGGGTTCGGAGAACCACACTATGGAATTACATCCGACACATACTTACGGACTTACATCCGCTATACTTGTTTGCTGTAACACCCCCAAATTTATTGTTTAGCGGAAGCACGTTTTGGGTGTTACGAATCAATAATCACAGCACAAAGATATATAATGAACGACCACTATATGCGTCGTTTTGGACTTGTATTGATAAAACAAAAGTTTACATCAAAAATATTGTTTACAATAGCTCAGCTTGAAATTGAGAGATTTAAGTACATAATTAATCTATACAAAATATAATAATGTAGCTAAATCTCTGATTGTTTGCATGATGACTCGAGCTAGTGGATCCTTACTTGAGCAGTCCAACCTACTGCTGGTCACCTGTGATACATGCTAAAATTGGTCAGCGAAACGCTGGTGAGCTCACAGGTTTGTATGTCAACACATATGTTTGTATGAACCGCAAGATTTAATAATTGAATTTAAAATGCAATTAAGCAAAATAAAAGTTATACAGCCATGAACACATAGTCTGAGCTTAACTTGAGTTGTCAGGCCCACTTAAGGAAACCTAACTTGAAATGCCTCCTACGAGTGCCTAATCCACACTCGTCTTCCCAAATGCTAATACATCCGTTTGACCACTTAGTGCGTGCTAACCCGGACGAGGATTGTCAATCCTATATGATATCATATACTAACATTCATGCTACTACGTATTACCAGACTATGCTATAGAGGGCTTTAAATTGATTAGCTTGAAACTCATGTAGTATATGATTTGATTTGTACATGCGTTCAACTTGTAAAACAAAACGAGCATTAATATCACACCCCTGATTGAAAAGCAGTAAGATAGGGGCCATGAGACTCACCTGAGTCTTGAAAGTTTGAATTAACAACTTGAATTGATTTGCCTTGAAGTGTTGTCCGAAGACTCGTAACCTGAAGGTGTCCATGACACGCGATGGTTATTAATTGTTTAGGCATCTCGAAAGACTACCTTTATAATTGTTTGTCCAAATTACCGCGATTTGGTTGATTGACTTGTATATTTGAAAACGTGTACGACCCGTTGGTGATTAATTGTAATAATAGTCTTGATGTTATCACATTGATTTCGAAGCGTTATACTTGAAAAGCAAATTCCATTATGTTTGAAAAGTTGTATCGTATAAGCGTTTTGAAGTTATTCAAGTTTGACACTTGGTGAGAAATGTGCTTACGGAATCTAAGTACGGGGGTCCGGGGGCAGAGCCCCTGGTTGGGGTCGAGCTGCCAAGTCAGCTTGGAAAATTTTTATTTCTACTATATTGCTTTGGTGAAAAACGCATCTGGGATTTGAATTTAGGTAAAATCAAGTGACAAATTCCAGGTCTCGACACTTAGTAAAAATCTGAGTTTTTAAACATTCTGTTTTATGCGACACAAAGTTGATTATGCGACACAATGGTTGTGTCGCATAGAAGTGCGACACAAGAGCTTAGCGACACAAGGGTTGTGTCGCATAAGCGTACGATGCTGATTTAACAGCGACATAGTGATTGTGTCGCATGGTATTTGCGACATAAGATACGACATAATATTGTGTCGTAGAGGATCCGACATAACTGGGTTTATACGACACAAGATACGACACAAAGGGTTTTATACGACACAACCTGCGACACAAGGCTTGTGTCGCAAAGATGAACATCAAAACAGAACCCAGCGACTGTCGATAATTTTCGACCCAAAACTCAAATCTAACCCATTTTTAAGCTATAAAATCGTGTTTCTCTTGTTTAATAGGCATATATACACTTGAATAACCCATAAATATGTAAAAATAAGCTAAAACGAGAAGTTTCGGGAATTTATCGGAAACTTACGCGGTGTCGGATTGAAAATCCGAAAAGATGGAAGTGTAGATCGTTGTGTGGTGATTCCGTTTCTTTGATTATTTCGACGATTTGAGGTCGTATGATGGTGTTATTTTGATGATTAAGGTGATGGTTTGGTTTTTGGTTTTTGAGAGAAAAAGAAAGGGGAAAGAGAGAGAAAGAGAGAAAGAGAGAACGTGAGGGAAATGGGGTGGGGAGGTGGTGACCTCACCCCTTGTTGGCTGATTTTCGGGTGGGGTCCACGGGTGTGGGCTTCACCCATTTCGCTCCCTGTAATCGCGCTCCGTGCGGTGTTCGTTTTCCCCATCGTTTAAACGTTAAATAATCATTTTGTACGTTTGAATATACATCTTAAAATATGAAATAATTACCCAATATTTTTTTGACGTATTTTATTAAATGTTAAATAGTTGCGTTATAAATTATAACCTCAACTTGTTTTGTGTTGTTTGCGCGTTGTTGTACGATATGAATTGAGTACGTAATATTATAAGACAATATTTTGGATATAATTGTGTTACTAAATAATATTGTATTATTTAATAAAATTGTTCACCAACGTCCGTATTTAATTGAACCGAATTACATTCGATTTGAACTTGTACGATTTAATCAAATCGCATAATACTTGTATATATATTTAACAATATATATATATATATATATATATATATATATATATATATATATATATATATATATATATATATATATATATATATATATATATTGATTGATACATTAATTAGCCTAACACAAAACTAATTACATGTATTAACAGTTGATTAGGTACTAATCACTAGTCCTAATTTGACGGGTGTCACATTCTCCCCCTGTTAGAAGAATTTCATCCCGAAATTTAAGTCGAAGTCGTGTTTGATGTTGAATCAGCGAAGAGTTGAGGATACTTGAGTCGCATTTGGTCCTCCCGTTCCCAGGTGAATTCCGGACCACGCCGCGAATTCCACCTGACTTTGACAATGGGAATACGACTTTGTTTGAGTTGTTTGACCTCCCGGTCCATGATTTCGGCGGGTTCTTCAACAAAGTGAAGCTTGTCGTCAACTCGAATTTCATCGAGTGGGATGATAAGTGTCTCATCAGATAGACACTTCTTCAAATTTGAAATATGAAAAGTGGGGTGCACGCTGCTGAGCTCGGATGGCAGCTGCAATTGATATGCCACTGGACCAATCCTCTCGAGGATCTCGAATGGTCCAATGTATCTGGGATTTAACTTCCCTCGTTTGCCAAATCGAATTACGCCTTTCCAAGGCGATACTTTGAGTAGTACTCGGTCCCCAACCTGGAACTCGAGTAGTTTGCGTCTCACGTCAGCATAACTTTTCTGACGATCACGTGCGGCTTTGAGTTTGTTTTGAATCTCGAAGATTTTCTCGGTTGTTTCGTAAATGATTTCTGGACCCGTGAGTTGGCTATCCCCAACTTCGGTCCAACAGACAGGTGATCGGCACTTACGACCGTACAGTGCCTCGAATGGTGCAGCCCCAATACTGGTATGGTGGCTGTTGTTGTACGAAAACTCGCATAATGGTAGGTGTTGTTCCCAGTTCACACCGAAGTCAACTACACAGGCTCGTAGCATATCCTCAAGTGTTTGAATTGTTCGTTCACTTTGGCCGTCGGTTTGAGGATGGTATGCGGTACTCATATCGAGACGGGTACCCAATGATTTTTGAAGTGATTGCCAAAAGTGAGATGTGAAACGACTGTCCCTATCTGAGATAATCGAGATTGGAACACCGTGTCGGGTTACGATTTCCTTGATGTAAATTCGTGTGAGGCGTTCCATTTTGTCGGTTTCTTTGATTGCCAGGAAGTGGGCAGATTTGGTGAGACGATCGACGATCACCCAAATGGTATCGCAACCGCTCGATGATTTGGGTAGTTTGGTTATGAAATCCATAGCGATTTGTTCCCATTTCCATTCAGGAATGTCGGGCCGTTGAAGTAAACCAGAAGGTTTTTGATATTCGGCTTTGACTTTCGAGCAAGTAAGACACTTGCTGACATACGTGGCGATTTCGGCTTTCATGTTCGGCCACCAATAAAAATCCTTGATGCCATGATACATTTTGTCGGATCCCGGATGGATAGAATATTTTGACTTGTGAGCTTCATCCATCACCAAGTTTCGCAGGTTCCCAAAACTAGGCAACCAGATCCGGTTTGAGAAACACCTGACTCCGTTAGGTTTGATTTCGAATTGTTTATCCATGCCTCACAAGGCTTCGTTTTTGACATTATCAGGTTTGAGGGCTTCGAGTTGAGCAGCGAGGATCTGAATGTTTAGATCATTGTAAATAGTCATACTGAGGGCTCGGACTCGAAGTGGTTTCGATCGTTCCTTTCGACTGAGGGCATCGGCAACAACATTTGCCTTCCCCGGATGGTATTTGATTTCGCAGTCGTAATCGGTAAGCAACTCGACCCATCGACGTTGCCTCATGTTGAGTTCCTTTTGATCGAAGATATGCTGGAGACTTTTGTGGTCGGTAAAAATTGTGCACTTAGTGCCGTAAAGATAATGTCTCCATATTTTGAGAGCGAACACGACAGCTCCAAGCTCGAGGTCGTGAGTAGTGTAGTTCTTTTCGTGGATTTTGAGTTGTCGTGAGGCGTAAGCAATGACCTTGTCTCGTTGCATCAACACACAACCGAGACCTTGATGTGAAGCATCGCAGTATACCACGAAGTCATCGGTGCCTTCTGGTAATGATAAGATTGGAGCACTGCAAAGCTTTTGTTTCAGAAGTTGAAATGCTGACTCTTGTTTTTCAGTCCAGTCGAACTTTTTGTCTTTCTGAGTCAGTGTCGTGAGTGGCAAGGCTATTTTTGAGAAGTTTTCGATGAATCGTCGATAGTAGCCGGCCAGTCCTAAAAACTGCCGTACTTCTGTTGGAGTTGTCGGCGATTGCCAATTTTTGATAGCCTCGATTTTTGATGGATCGACATGGATTCCTTGACTGTCGATAACATGACCAAGGAATTGAACGGTTTGTATCCAGAACTCACACTTAGAAAATTTTGCATACAGCTCTTCGTGTCTAAGTAGTTCTAGGATGGTTTTGAGATGATGCGCATGTTCCTGTTCGTTTTGCGAGTATATGAGGATGTCGTCAATGAAGACAATGACGAACTTGTCGAGATAAGGCTTGCACACCCGATTCATAAGGTCCATGAATACAGCCGGTGCATTGGTTAGACCGAATGGCATCACTTGGAATTCGTAATGCCCGTAGCGGGTTCTGAAAGTGGTTTTCGGGATATCGGTGTCGCGAACACGCAATTGATGATAACCCGATCGAAGATCAATCTTTGAATAACAACTCGATCCTTGAAGTTGGTCGAACAGGTCATCGATTCGAGGAAGTGGATAACGGTTCTTGACGGTCAACTTGTTCAACTCTCGGTAGTCGATGCACATTCTGAAAGAACCATCTTTCTTTTTGACGAATAGGACCGGAGCACCCCAAGGTGAGGAACTCGGCCTAATGAATCCTCTTTCCAGGAGTTCCTGTAATTGGGTGGACAACTCCTGAAGTTCAGATGGTGCTAAACGGTATGGTGCTCGGGCCACAGGTGCAGCACCTGGCACGAGATCGATTGAGAACTCAACCTGTCTTGGTGGTGGTAGACCAGGTAGTTCTTCGGCAAAGACTTCCGGAAAGTCTCGAACGATTGGCACATCCTTAAGTCGCTTCTCCTCCGACTTTTTCTCCATGATGTGTGCGAGGATTGCTGGATAACCCTTTCTCAGAAATTTTTGGGTTTTCAAACAAGATATGATATTGAGTCTCGTCCCACCGGTCTCCCCCTGTATGACCAAAGTTCTACCGGCGGCGAGAGGGATTCGAACGACCTTGTCGTAGCAAACGATTTCAGCGCAATGTTTAGACAACCAGTCCATACCAATAATGACGTTGAAACTTCCTATTTCAACAGGCATAAGATCGATTGATAAGATTTCATCGGCTAGGTTTAACGTGCAATTAGGTATCACACTATCAGTTTCTATGAGTTTACCATTTGCAAGTTCTACGGTATACTTAACATCTAAGGCAACGGGGGTGATGTCAAGTAGTTGACAAAACTCATCGGAAATAAAGCTTCTATCAGCACCAGTATCAAATAGAACAGAAGCTGTTAAGTTGTTGAGGAGGAACATACCCGTGACCACATTCGGGTCCTGACGGGCATCCCCGGAGTTGAGAACGAATGCTCTTCCCTTGGCATTGTTGTTGTTGTTGCCCTTGTTCTTTCATTTGGGACATGCATCTCTAAAATGTCCCGTTTCACCGCATCCATAGCAGGATTTGGGTTGTTGGGTATTGTTGTTGGAGACGTTGTTGTTGGACTTGGGGGCTCGGCAGTCTTTGGTCAAATGCCCGTACCTCCTGCAGTTGTTGCAGGGGGTACTGCATGGACCGTTGTGGTGGTAGTTACACTTGGAACAGTATGGTGTGTCCCCAGTGTAGGCGCGTTTGGGTTCAGAGTTGGTATTGTAAACTTGGATGGCGTTGGGCTTTTTGTTCTGGTGGTTGTCGTGGTGTTCAGAGGATTTACGTTTGTTGTTGGAGGAGGTGTTTGGTGTTCCACGGTTGACAACTAGAGCCATAAGCTCGTGTGCTAGCCGGATAGCACTTTCAGTAGTGGTTGGATTAGATGAAGCGATGTTCCCCTGAATGCTCTCAGGGAGGCCGCGGATATATCTTTTGATGCTCTTCTCCTCCGGATCAACTAAACCCGGGCATAACAACGCAAACTGCTGGAATTTGGTGGTATACCCAGCAATGTCAGTTCCCTGCACCGTCAAATGCCAGAACTCTTCCTCTAGACGGTGCAGTTCTTCTTCGGGACAGTACTTCTCCCTCAACTTCTTCTTCAACTCGGCCCAAGGTAGTTGATTAGCTATCTCAAGACCTACGGAGTTGGCGTAGGTATTCCACCATGTAAGAGCACCTTCCTGAAAGGTGTATGCAGCGAACTTGACTTTGTTATCCTCCGCACAGTTGCAGAGGTTGAAAACAGATTCCATCCGTTCTATCCAACGGACCAGTCCAATGGCACCTTCCGTGCCCTTGAAGTAGAGTGGTTTACAGCTGAGAAAATCCTTGTAAGAACAAGGCTTGATGACAGGGGTATTACTAGGAGCTTCACCAGTATTTCGGGAGTTTCTAGACGAGTCCCGAGCAGCCAAGGCATCGGCCATAGCTCGAGAAACGATAGCATTGATTTCCGCATCACTGTAACTTTTCTTCTTAGGCGGCATGATTCTTCAAGAAAGAAAGAAACAAAAGGTACATAAGAAATTGTACCAGAATGAAAATTACAATAGATGCATGTATGTAAAAGCGGTAACATACGACATCACAATGTAAAATCAATAATATATAATATAGAATAATCGACGGGAATTGTCAATTGATATTACGAGTTCAAAAGATGATAGACAATTCCAAATTACGAGTTCCAAAAGTTACAGGATTAGATGTTTCACAAAAGTACCGGGAATTGTTACATCCGGTTGAATTACATAGGTCCTACAAAAGCATATTAGGGTACAGATTCAGCCTAAGCTAATTCTGACGTAAGTTGAGTTGTGGCAGCAGTGCGTTGAGATGGGCCACCAATTCTGCGAGTCTGTTGGCAGTTCGGAGGGCGTCCTCGGTTTCCCTTAGACGTGTCTCGCACTGATGCAGCCTTGATTGTAGGACAGAGATTTCATTTCGGTTGCCAATCACTTGGTTGTGGACAACCTCCATGGTTTCGACTGTTTCTTCCACTTGATTCTGAAGTGTGTTCATGGTGTTGACAGTGTGCTCGTGATCTTCAGAGACCTGCTCGATTCGTTCCATAGCTGTGAGTCTCCAGTTTTCACGAGTCTCTTGGAGTTCGATATCCATAGCGTTAAGTCGTTGTTCGTGGTGATGTACCCTAGCGGTTAAGTCCGGTAGAGTGGGGTGAGTTGGATATGGGCTAGCTCGAGGCAACCTGGTGTCCCTCCTAGCTACCCTTGAGTTTCGTGATTCATGTGGATAAGAGCGTGATGAACTTGGTGGTGTGTTTGCCATTCTGAGACAAAGCGTTAGGAAGAATGAGGCCTATATCCATATAATAACTTATATAATATAGCCTAAGATTGTAACGAGGCCTATCTATGTATACTTAGTATCACATAATAGCCTATTGGGTGTCTGGCACAGACTTGTTTGAGTCTCGGTTCTCTGGAGGTCAGAGTCAACTAGTGTATTCCTGTTCAACATGATCATTTCAGACCTTACATCATCTTTTCTTAATTGTACATAGTTGATCAGGCTATGTTAAATTAAAGTCGTATGCTGTAATTCCTGAACCAGTCATGCATAATGAGGAAATACTGCCTAACGGTCATAGTCTAGGCCCACTAAATGCAACCTAGTTCACTATAACCTTAGTCTCTGATACCAATATGTAACACCCCCAAATTTATTGTTTAGCGGAAGCACGTTTTGGGTGTTACGAATCAATAATCACAGCACAAAGATATATAATGAACGACCACTATATGCGTCGTTTTGGACTTGTATTGATAAAACAAAAGTTTACATCAAAAATATTGTTTACAATAGCTCAGCTTGAAATTGAGAGATTTAAGTACATAATTAATCTATACAAAATATAATAATGCAGCTAAATCTCTGATTGTTTGCATGATGACTCGAGCTAATGGATCCTTAGTTGAGCAGTCCAACCTACTGCTGGTCACCTGTGATACATGCTAAAATTGGTCAGCGAAACGCTGGTGAGCTCACAGGTTTGTATGTCAACACATATGTTTGTATGAACCGCAAGATTTAATAATTGAATTTAAAATGCAATTAAGCAAAATAAAAGTTATACAGCCATGAGCACATAGTCTGAGCTTAACTTGAGTTGTCAAGCCCACTTAAGGAAACCTAACTTGAAATGCCTCCTACGAGTGCCTAATCCACACTCGTCTTCCCAAATGCTAATACATCCGTTTGACCAGTTAGTGCGTGCTAACCCGGACGAGGATTGTCAATCCTATATGATATCATATACTAACATTCATGCTACTACGTATTACCAGACTATGCTATGGAGGGCTTTAAATTGGTTAGCTTGAAACTCATGTAGTATATGATTTGATTTGTACTTGCGTTCAACTTGTAAAACAAAACGAGGAATAATATCACACCCCTGATTGAAAAGCAGTAAGATAGGGGCCATGAGACTCACCTGAGTCTTGAAAGTTTGAATTAACAACTTGAATTGATTTGCCTTGAAGTGTTGTCCGAAGACTCGTAACCTGAAGGTGTCCATGACACGCGATGGTTATTAATTGTTTAGGCATCTCGAAAGACTACCTTTATAATTGTTTGTCCAAATTACCCCGATTTGGTTGATTGACTTGTATATTTGAAAATGTGTACGGCCCGTTGGTGATTAATTGTAATAATAGTCTTGATGTTATCACATTAATTTCGAAGCGTTATACTTGAAAAGCAAATTCCATTATGTTTGAAAAGTTGTATCGTATAAGCGTTTTGAAGTTGTTCAAGTTTGACACTTGGTGAGAAATGTGCTTACGGAATCTAAGTACGGGGGTCCGGGGGCAGAGCCCCTGGTTGGGGTCGAGCTGCCAAGTCAGCTTGGAAAATTTTTATTTCTACTATATTGCTTTGGTGAAAAACGCATCTGGGATTTGAATTTAGGTAAAATCAAGTGACAAATTCCAGGTCTCGACACTTAGTAAAAATCTGAGTTTTTAAACATTATGTTTTATGCGACACAAAGTTGATTATGCGACACAATGGTTGTGTCGCATAGAAGTGCGACACAAGAGCTTAGCGACACAAGGGTTGTGTCGCATAAGCGTACGATGCTGATTTAACAGCGACATAGTGATTGTGTCGCATGGTATTTGCGACATAAGATACGACATAATATTGTGTCGTAGAGGATCCGACATAACTGGGTTTATACGACACAAGATACGACACAAAGGGTTTTATACGACACAACCTGCGACACAAGGTTTGTGTCGCAAAGATGAACATCAAAACAGAACCCAGCGACTGTCAATAATTTTCGACCCAAAACTCAAATCTAACCCATTTTTAAGCTATAAAATCGTGTTTCTCTTGTTTAATAGGCATATATACACTTGAATAACCCATAAATATGTAAAAATAAGCTAAAACGAGAAGTTTCGGGAATTTGTCGGAAACTTACGCGGTGTCGGATTGAAAATCCAAAAAGATGGAAGTGTAGATCGTTGCGTGGTGATTCCGTTTCTTTGATTATTTCGACGATTTGAGGTCGTATGATGGTGTTATTTTGATGATTAAGGTGATGGTTTGGTTTTTGGTTTTTGAGAGAAAAAGAAAGGGGATAGAGAGAGAAAGAGAGAACGAGAGGGAAATGGGGTAGGGAGGTGGTGACCTCACCCCTTGTTGGCTGATTTTCGAGTGGGGTCCACGGGTGTGGGCTTCACCCATTTCGCTCCCTGTAATCGCGCTCCGTGCGGTGTTCGTTTTCCCCATCTCGTTTAAACGTTAAATAATCATTTTGTACGTTTGAATATACATCTTAAAATATGAAATAATTACCCAATATTTTGTTGACGTATTTTATTAAATGTTAAATAGTTGCGTTATAAATTATAACCTCAACTTGTTTTGTGTTGTTTGCGCGTTGTTGTACGATACGAATTGAGTACGTAATATTATAAGACAATATTTTGGATATAATTGTGTTACTAAATAATATTGTATTATTTAATAAAATTGTTCACCAACGTCCGTATTTAATTGAACCGAATTACATTCGATTTGAACTTGTACGATTTAATCAAATCGCATAATACTTGTATATATATTCAACAATATATATATATATATATATATATATATATATATATATATATATATATATATATATATATATATATATTGATTGATACATTAATTAGCCTAACACAAAATTAATTACATGTATTAACAGTTGATTAGGTACTAATCACTAGTCCTAATTTGACGGGTGTCACATTTGCTCACACAAACGTACTTGCTAGACTCAGGTGAGTCTTACAGCCCCACTTTTACTGTTTTCTACTTTGGGGTGAGATATTTGCTACCGTTTTACGTATGAACATAAGTACTGAACTGTTTACACTACTTTTACATGCATTACATGAGTTACTTTTATCCACTAAAAGCCTCCTATCATAAGTTGCTAGTTATGGACTTAAGCGCGATTACTAGTAGATGGATCCGTTTGGGACTGACAATCCCTGCCTGGGGTAGTAGCGCTACCACGAATTTCACCGTAGAAACAGGCATATTAGTATTTGTTACATATGAGTGTTTGGATAGCACTCACGGGGGTACGTGATACTGTACTTAATTGTACCATTCACACTACACTGTTAAGCTTCAACTTGTGAGCTCATGGTAATTGTGTTGACTTACTGATTTACTGTACTACTAAACTACTTACTTTGCTCGAGGGCATTACTGGTACTTACTTGTGGTTCATACATGATTACTTTACTAAACCTGTAAGATTCACCAACCTTTTGGTTGACACTCTTTAGCATTTATCTCAGGTTTACAGCAGCAGTAGGACTGCACACCCTCAGGACTGATAGCTCGAGTCGCATGCATACAAACTTGTGGAGATTCTTTTGCATTACTTTTTGTATATCAGTTATGTATTAGAATCTCTAGGAAACTATTTTCGAACTCGATGCTTGTTAGTCTGAATTAAACGATGTAATACTTTTGTACTATTTTACAAACATTGCATATAGATGTCGTTTGCTTTACTTTGGTGCTTGATTATTGATTAGTAACACCCAAAGCTTGCTTCCGCTAACCAGTGAATTTGGGGGTGTTACACTGTCACCTAACATGTCAACTTATTTTGACAAGTCAACTATATAATAACTCTACAAAATCAATTACATCAAAACATTCACTACTCAATCAATTACAAAATCACTACACAAAAAAAACATAGTAAAATTAATACTATTTAAACGCACTTGTACTCATGAAAAAATACCAATCTATTCATGTGCGTTTGGATTTTGCTATTTGAAGTTTAAATTTATTTTCAATTATCTGTTATATAATTTTTTCACGTAATAATATGAATATGACATTTATAATGCACACATCTTAGACATGCAGGGTTTTTTTAATTTGTTATAGTGGTGTTCATCATATTACTTCGTATTATTATTATTATTTGCTTGATTTAAGCCATATATTTTATATTAATTTTTCAACTGCTCTTTCACCACCTTTTTCACGAATTTCAAATATATTCCCGCCGCATTGCGCGGGTTATCGGCTAGTATATTATTATGTATGTTATTAATCTTGGACGAAAATGCAAGATGATCTTGCAATCATGTTTCTAATCAACGGTATTTTCATAATCACAACTATTGAAGCATTCTTGGCAAGAACAACAGTCAACACAATATGATCTAGTAGAATAGTGATTTGAAAATAACTTTTAGTAACATGCATTATTTATGAACAAATTTTGTATGGTAGTTATACTTTAAAACGTGTAATAGCTTTAGATTACACATATTTGTTTGGACGTATGGTGTCTAATAATTGAGATGTAGTTAGGGGAGGTCAAGAAACGGCGGTTGTTGTTGGAGCTTCAATTTGGAGAATATGTCATGTCATATTAATTAAGCAATTTGATGCTTCGCTGGAATTGAGGTTGGATGGATACTGCTATCTGATATTGTCATATAATTATGTGGTAGTACCGTAGTATAGAAATTGGTTTTGAAGTGGCTAGCTATTTGCATTAGCACTGTTGTGTGTACATATATAAGTGTGTGCAATGATCGATTGTAATTAATATCCTATAATAATAATAATAAAATAATAATAATAATAAAAATAAAAATTTGCTTTTTCTAAAAAATATGGTGCTTATTTATGTATAATAACGATCAGTTTTAGTCCCGCGCGTTGCGCCAGAATAAAAATACTTATACGGAGTATTAGTTTATGAAATAATTTGGTATATATGCAACTTAAAAGTCATTACAGTTTTGTATATAGTCAAATTCGGATATTCGAATGGTTTAAGGAGCTATATATGAATGTAAAGTTTATGTTCATTGGTCATTTATTTGATATGACAAAACATTAAAAGTACCTAAAATGCTTACGGTCTTTGCCTTAGAATTGATGCATATAGATTTTATTTATTGATTACATAATTACTATAAAATTGTTTAAGATTTATATAAGTAATTCATACCGTATCTTCTAGCTCCAAATATTTTATCACCTTGAAAATTAACCTATTTGTACTTCATACCATATCTTACAGCTCCAAATTATTTGACAAACGAAATAACTCTTTAAATCTCAGATTAAAATTTATCATATCTCGAGTGGTTCAAATTAATATGGGGTTGTTAGTCTCGACCGATACTAAAAATAAACCTTTTCAAAAATATATACTATACTTTTCAAAACTTTACATGTTAATTATAACAAGGGCAAATGCTAATGGTTAATTAGTTATAGTATTGTATCTAACTTAACTACTTAAGCCTTGCCGTGTTACCATATTTGATGAAGGTGGGCTCGTAGGCCCACGTCTCTTGTCACTGTGGCCCATATGTAAACAACAAAACAGATATACAGTAAAAAGTTTCAAAATGACATTATCTTCTACCTTTGATTATGCAAATCTACATGTTTACCCCCTTTCATTTTAATTAATATCCGTCACAACATCTAAAGGTTATATCGTTAGATAATAGAAATTTAAAGTCTCTCAAGTCATCTATCACAAAAACTGAAATTTTCTCAAAATTATATGTAAAGTTCAAATATGTTATATTTTTTGAAAGATTTGACATAAAAAATTGATTTTATAGTTTATGACGGACTACTCACGGGGTAAAATTACTTTTCGGGAGCTGTATTTTTTGTGCTTCTTAAATACTTTGTCATGACACCTTTATGAATCTTATTGTATGAGGAATTCTCCTCTTTAAAATGTAGGACTGAATTTGTAGATGCATGCTCATTGAGTTGATGTCATATATAGATGACCTGTTACAATTATAATATCATGCTCTTCATGTTTTTCGCACTTGCAGTTGTATACACCATACACCGATTATAATCTTGGTAGGCATTATGATAAACTTAAAAGTGGGGATTATGCCTTTTATTACTAAAATTTTCTTTATTGCTCTTCAGAAACTGTCTATTAGAAATTGAAAAGTGTTACAATTGGTAAAGTTCTACACATAATCAATCCATTAGATTATGGGTGTGTTTGGCAAAACTAGCTGGAGATGTAGATGGAGATGGAGCTGGAGATAGAGATGGAGCTGGGGTTTTTGTTTAGGGCTGGAGCTGAAGTTTTTCTTTTTCAAAAGTGTTTGGCAAACTAGCTGGAGATTGAGTTTATTAATGTAAAATGACATAAAAGGGCATTATATATTATATATTTGAAATTTTAATAATATGGAAAAGGGTAATATAGTAATTTAATAAATAGAGGATGGGGATTCTTCAAATAAGCTAATTTGAGGAGCTTCTTATTTAGGGGATTATCTTTGAAAGAATCTTTCTGCTAATTTTAATGCCAAACAAGGATTATCAATTTATAAGGGATTGAGTTTTTTAAAATGAGAAGCTTAAGCTCCTAGAATCCCCCATAATCCCTTGAAATATGGTTGCCAAACACACCCTATAATTGGACAGTTTAGATATAAGATGTTTCAAATTTAAATAAATGGACTTGAAGTAGTAAAAGTTATATTAAATTATTACTTGATGTAGTTCCGATGTTGACATTATAGATAAATCATTTAACTGCATACGTTTTATAAGTTTTATGAAGCAATTACCATCCAAATATAGAGTGAGAATATAACATATAAATGTCAAAGTTTTATGATTTGCGTAACAGTATTTATCTATTATTTTACACTGTAATCATATTCAATACTCAATTTTCTAAAGTATCCGTGTATTATTTCAAATCCACTCCACTTTGTTATCTGCTTTAAATTAAATCAGAACCTTCAAAACGTAATAATAATAAATTGAATTATTATATTTTATCTTTTATCGATTGTTTCAAAACGTAATATAAATAAATTGAACTAGATTATAACTCATCCATTGTTGGTAGTTTTCCCAATATAAAGTCTAAGTTTTTTTTTCATTCTTAACATACATATATACTTATATACAATGTGTATTTTATCAAAATTTCTTGATAAAAGACGCCCGAATGAATAAACCAAAAAAACGAATAAAAACGGAAACCGAAACAACCGAACGGTAATGGTTGTTAATTTTTCAAAAACCAAACTTATGGTTTGATTTTCGGATTTAGCCAAAAACCGAACCAAACCGACCCATTCACAACCGTAATTTACTCCATTAATTTTAGATGTCTTATCAATTCAATTTTGGTAAAATGTGATCATTGATTTTGTGTTTATTCACGGTTAATTTTATAAGGTTTTCTTTATTTTTTATTGTTGTTGATTTCTTGTGTGGCACTAATTGTAGAACTTAAAAGTCAATTATGATTGACAAAGTAACTACATCCAACAACATTCAACTATCATAAACTGATTGAATATGTCCGGAGTTTTCAATTAAAACCGATTTACGACTTGAAAAACAATATTTTTTACAAATTAAATTATATTGTTTAAATGCGTATAGTATATTGTATATATCATATATGTTCAACATTGATCCATTGTTGATTTCCCAATATAAAGTCTAAGTTTAAGTTCATTCTTAACATACATATACGTATATACAATGTATATTTTATCAAAATTTTTTGATAAAAGCACCCGAATGAGTAAAGTGAAAAATCGAATAAAAATCAAAACCGAAACAACCGAATGGTTATTATTTTTAATTTTCCAAAAACCGTACTTACGGTTCGATTTTCTATTTTAGCCAAAAACCGAACCAAACCAACCCATGCACACCCCTAATTTAATCCGTTAATTTTAGATGCCTTATCAATTCAATTTTGGTTAATATGATCATTGATTTTGTGTTTATTCACAATTAATTTTATAAGGTTTTCTTTATTTTGATTGTTGTTGATTTCTTTTGTGACACTAATTGTAGAACTTAAAAGTCAATTTTGATTGACACAGTAACTATATCTAACTATCAAAAACTGATTGAATATGTCCAGAGTTTTCAATTAAAATCGGTTTATAACTTGATAAACAGTATTGTTTACAAATTAAATTTATATTATTTAAAGATGTTACTCCATAGTCTGTAAAAATGAAGGAAAAATGAAAAAGAATGTGTTAGTATAAAATAGTTGTGATATTTTCATTCTTAAATATACATATAGGTAGGTAGCTAATTTAAGTGATGGTTTGGATAAAAAAAAACTATGATTAAAAAAGTTACATTTAGTGATTTTAAAACGTAAAAGTAAAATAGAAATACATGCAATCGGTATACTTTTTAATAAACACGTGTAAAAGTGAAAAAGAATACGTTAGTATAAAATATTTGTGTGATTTTTAATTCTTAAATATACATATAGGTAGTTAATTTACTAATGTTGTGGATAATAAAGAATTGTGATTAATAAAGTTACATTTAATGATTATAAAACGAAGAAGTTAAATAGAAATACATGAGATCAGTATATATCTTAAAAAGCGCATGTGTTTGGCAATTATGTTTGTATTACACATGCATTTAGTTAATAAATATGTTTTGGGATAATTTAGACATTTCGTAAACCCTTTCCACTATTTAGGTAGTCATTTTACCAAACTAAGATCAATGGTGTTGATTAAAAATTCTAATTTATTAATGGTGGAGATTAGCTTAGAGATTTCTAAAAATAATATGACTACCTAAATATGACTTTGTTATAATATATTATTATAAATTATAATTATAATTATAATAATTATATTATAATTATTATATTATATTATATTATATTATATTATATTATATTATATTATATTATATTATATTATATTATATTATATTATTATTATTATTATTATTATTATTATTATTATTATTATTATTATTATTATTATTATTATTATTATTATTATTATTATTATTATTATTATTATTATTATTATTATTATCATCATCGATTGTTACATATTCGTATCACTAAATTTCCTACAACAGTACACGAAATAATACAAGATGTAATACATAAAACTTATAATAACATTTCTTATACTTACATAAAATAATATCAAATAATCTTATAATTTCATTCTTCTTCAAACCTGTGTTGACACGAATCTTAAATTTTAGGATATATATATATATATATATATATATATATATATATATATATATATAGAATGTTGGAAAAATTTAAGTTAAAAAGTGTATTTTTCTCAAACTTTGGACCTAATTATCTATATGTAAATATGATAATTAAATATAATATTTTATATGGTTGTGTAGCTCTTGATAAGAACTTCGAAACGATGTATTATATGTCCAAAGTTGATAAGAAATGAATGAGATATCAAGGCTCAAAGTTAAGTGTATGAAACTTGAAATTGATGGGTGTTGTGGGTAGTCCCACATCGGAAATGAGACACAAATTTGAAGTGTTTATAAAGGTTTGTGTCTAAGCTTGATCAATAAGCTCATCACCGTTACACACTCCAACTCCTACGCGCAGGGGTGCAAATCCATGGTCAAAACGGGTCGGGGCTCCTGATCCATTGTGCAGACACGAATGCAGCTCACACACACCGGTTTTTGCTATGATCCGTTCTTTTTGGACCCGACCCGTGACCCATCGGTTTGACCAGTTTTAATATAGAAATGATTTACTGAATCATTACAGCTACACTTCACAAAGTAAAACGATTTGGTTGCCTTCAAATTCGAGTTTTTTTTGAAACTTGATCTGTTATAGATGGCAATGATTCGATGTCTAAATAAAATGATTTGGTTGAGCCTTATATAAAGGATTCAATTCTCATCGTTTTAGATACACGAAAAACATCTCTCTTTCTCTATAATTTACGAACGAACGAATACAACTTCTGCTGCGATTTCAGGCAAGTGTTAAACTCCGGCAGTACGCTGCTTTTGGCCGTTGTACCCTGGGAAACGGACGCAAATTCGTTTTAAGGGAATTGTGTTCAACACAAGCTCCGGCTATCTTTAACGATTCGTTACGATTACTTTACTTCTGTTGTCTATACAACATCTACTACATCTGTTTCGTATAATATATACTTCCTACAGCTTAGAGCGAATTTCTTAACAAAACTTATACAATTCTGGGTAGCTTAGTCTGTTTCGTTATCGAACCAGTTTTGTAACGAGACGATTGGCTTCAAACAGTTTACGAAGTTGTTTTGCTTTATGTTTTCTTGATACAATTGTGTTTTGGTTTTCAAACTAAAACTACTTACCAGTTCTGTTTAATTCGTATTAGTTCTCGCAGCAAATCACTTTGTTGATTTCTTCTAAATCAGTTTATATAACAGCTTTTAATAGCATATATATACTCGTGATTTTTGAGAACTCCTATTAAACAGGCTACAAGCTTCTTGTTTAAACCTATCTACACATCATACAAAGGATTTATTAACTGGTTATACTTTATTAAAAGCATATACATTACGCTAGACAATTTGCTTTTATATGGGAACATGCGTTTTATTTAATTGCACATGTAAAGCAGCTTTCTACTGGCATCTTGTTGTCTTAATAGCAACTACAAGCATATTATTCAAAGATTGCCTTTATGAAACTGTTTCTGGACTGAATTATTTTGATTTAGAGTTAAAACGAGTTGTTTAATTTACTTCGATTATACAATTTTCATAGTTAATTGGTTTATATAACAGCTTTTAAAAGCATATATATACAACAAATTAATCGAGAATATGTATAAATATGGTTTGTTTATTTAATTTGATATAAGTGACAGCCGTTTAACAAAGTCTGTCATACATTTGCAACCAATTTTGGTTAAATATTGTGTATTGATTTGCATATTATAATCGGTCCACACATTTGATTTAATCGAGTTGTTTGCAATTTCAGGAAAGATGTCAACTCTATTAAGTGATGGATTAGGTTATATGGCCCAAGCCCGATTGTGAGCTTAGGGTCCGTTTAGGTTTATTAGCTTTCATTGTACTTTATATATAGTTGATTAATAATATGTTCTACCTACGGGTTTTCATTATATAACATGGTATCAGAGCCTTGGGATTTTTACCGTTTCTTCTTCTCCTTTTCGCGTGCAGCGACAATTTTATCTTCAGATCTTGTACAATACTTGTACAATCATCCGTTCTCTCAACCCCTTTTAATTTACGTTTCTTGTTTGCTTTCTTATCCAATTGATTGTGGTTAGATTCTAGCTTTGCTTTCCGTTTCCTGTAAACCGACAATAACATTCTAGTCGTTCCCTATTCTAGTCTATTAAAAAAAAAAAAAAAACCTACTTTCCATCCTATCTTATGCTTTGGCAGGAAGTTTCTTTTTAATCTTGATTTTCACAATCTTATTAATTTCCCGTTCTGTGAGTTTTATAATTCAATTACATTATTTTGTGTGAAAGAAAAAAAAAACATGTTCTCCTCACCGTCAATCATAATCACAATCCCTTGCTTCGCTTTCCGTATTCTTTTGTCACTTGTCGCTTGAAAAAAAAAAACTTTATTATTATTTTTTTTCCTTGCTGCTAAAAAAAAAGAAGCTTATGTTACCACTTTTGCCGCTGCTGTTTGAAGATTTGCATCCGCTTACTGTCGGATACCTTCGTCAATAAAATAATTAGTACATGTTATAGATTTAATGCTTTTGCTACCGCTTTGCTGCTGTTGTTTGAAGATTCGCATCCGCTTGCTGTCGGATATCTTCATCAACAAAATATAATGTTTTATGTTTCTACTCTAGTATAGCTTTAATATGTATAGTTCTTTGCTTCAATCCGAGCTTTTACGATTTCGCCCTCTCGGATTGCGGGGAGTATTAAGTGATGGATTAGGTTATATGGCCCAAGCCCGATTGTGGGCTTAGGGTATGTTAGGGTTTATTAGCTTTCATTGTACTCTATATATAGTTGATTAATAATATGTTCTACCTACGGGTTTTCATTATATAACAAACTCAACCAATGAGCATGCCCATGAGTACCCAACCGATCGTTACCTCACTAATCCCCTGATGATTGCACCATTGCCTAACTCGGTGCTTAATTATGCTGAAAAACCCAAGAAGTTCACGGGTTTGAATTTTAAAAGGTGGCAACAAAAGATGTTTTTTTACTTGACCACCTTGAACCTTGCTAGGTTCTTGACTGAAACCGCTCCCCAACTTAATGATGGAGAGACCGATGCTCAAGCTGTGAGTGCGGTAGATGCTTGGAAGCATTCGGATCTCTTGTGCCGAAACTATGTTCTAAACGGCTTGGTGGACTCATTGTACAATGTTTATTGTAAGATCAACACTGCCAAAGAATTATGGGAGTCGTTGGAACGCAAGTACAAAACCGAAGATGCCGGGGACCAAAAAGTTTATGGTTGCTCGATTCTTGAACTTTAAAATGGTGGATTCAAAGACCGTTATTAGCCAAATCCAAGAACTTCAAGTTATGCTCCACGACATCCACGCCGAAGGGATGACCCTTAGTGAAACTTTTCTAGTGGCTGCTATGATTGAAAAGTTGCCACCGGGTTAGGTTGACTTGACTTTAAGAACTATCTAAAGCACAAACGAAAGGAGATGACTGTTGAAGACCTTGTTGTTCGTCTTCGTATTGAAGAGGATAACAAGATGGCCCAAAAGAATATCTATTCGGCCAATTATGCTAAAGCCAATGTTGTTGAGCATGGTCAATCTTCTAAGAGTCGTAACAAAGGCAAGGGCAAAGGTAATGGAAAGGTTGATAACAAGATCAAAGGAAAGTTTTGAACCTTGGTCCTAAAGGTGGAGTTGTGAAAAAGACATCCCAAGGAACGTGCTACAATTGTGACCAACCGGGTCATAGGGCTACTGCTTGTAAGATGCGAAAACGTGACCCTCCACGTCAAGCTAACATGGTGGATGATGACGTGATGGGACTTGTTGCTATGATTTCTGATCTTAGTATGATGATTTCGGAAGTGAACCTTGTGGGAACTGATTCCAAGGGTACCGGTACACGTCATGTTTTTTCCGATAAGAGTCTCTTCCACACATTCAAGGAAGTCGAGAATGGTAAAAAGCTTTTCATGGGAAACTCGGCTACCGCGGAAATCAAGGGTGAAGGAAAAGTGATCTTGAAGATGACCTCCGAGACAGAGCTCACATGGAGCAATGTGTTGTATGTGCCCGAGATTCGCAAGAATCTCGTGTCCGGGTGGTTGCTTAATAAGTTTGGTTTTAAGCTTGTGTTTGAGTCTGATAAGATCGTGTTGACCAATAATGGTATTTATGTTGGTAAGGGCTATGCCCAAAATGGTATGTTTAAACTTAATGTAATAGTTATCAAGAGTGAAATGAATAAGACTACTACTAGTTCTACTTATATGCTTGAGTCTTCTTCTAATATGTGGCATGGTCGTCTTGGTCATGTTAATTTTAATTCTATTCGTTGTAGGGAATTATTGATTTGATGATACAAAATAATTAAAGATGAGGGACTAAAAGTGAAGATTGTTTTAATTAGTTTCCTACTACAATTAGATCTTCTTGTAAACCGTAATATCTCTAGTATATAAAGAGATATAGCGTGTAGGAAAAGGTGTGCACAGAAAATATGTAGACGTCTAGAGTTTTTGTTTAGCCTCAAGATCAAGGTATTCTTGATCCTGTTATAATCGTGTAACCGTTTTATTTTGATCAAATAAAATTGGGGCTTGGTTTGATTGTATTGAATAATGATAACATTGATGTGTTCGTATTCCGCTGCATATTATTATCTTTGTTATCATTGATCCTAGATTAGATCTAAACAATCTGAGCTTAAACGATCTCAAGTTTTAACAAAGTGGTATCAGATCTTGTGAAGCTTTGAATACAGGAAGATCCGGGATTATTCGTGTCATTAATTGAGGTTTAGTTTTCTAATTAAGTTTTGATTTCAATGGCGACTGAAGGGAATGAAGGAACTCAAGCAACTAAGATCCCAATGCTCAAACCTGATGAGTTTGACCTATGGAAGGTCAGAATCTGGCAATACATGCTTCTCACAGATTATCAGATGTGGGAAGTTGTTGTCAATGGTATACCAGTAACTTTTGATGGTGATGGTGTAAAGCAACCAAGACCACCACCAACATCAGATGCAGAAAGAAAAATCAGATCTACAGTATACAAGGCTCTTAGTACACTGTTGCTATCCATTCCTAATGAGCATCAGAGTAGGTTTGAATCTTGTGAGGATCCCAAGGTTTTGATGGAGGCAATTGAGAAAAGGTTTGGTGGTAATGATAACACAAAAAAGAATAAAAGATCTTTGTTAAAGCAGCAATTTGAAAATTTTAGCCATATGAAAACTGAAACTCTAACTCAAACCTTTGATAGGTTTACTAAATTAGTTGGAGAATTGGAAAATCACAAGGTTAAGATTGATAAAGAAGATCTTAACATAAAGTTCTTAAGATCATTAGGTGATGAATGGACAATCTACACTGTTGGATTGAGGCAGAGTACAGATATTGAGACCAAGGAGTTAGAAGATATCTACAATGATCTAAGGAACTTTGAGTCTGAGGTTGAAAGTAAAAAGCAAGCATCTGGGTATAGTCACAATGCTGCTTTTATGTCTATGGCTGGAACAAAAACAGAGTCAAGTCAAAAGGGCTCTACTCATGTTTCAGGAGGAGGTGGATCATCATCAAACAGTTCTAATGATCAGATTCTAGAATCATTCTTTGCTAGTAATGTGAATTCTTCACTTACTAATGAAGATTTGGAACAATTTGATGGTGATGATCTAGAGGAGATGGATATTAAGTGGCAAATTGCCTTAATTACTCAGAGAGCAAAAATGTTCATGCAGAGGACTGGTAGAAACAACTTTGCATATAAGAGGAATGATGCAAGTTGGTTTGACAAAAGCAAGATAGAGTGTTTCAACTGTCACAAGATGGGACACTTTGCAAGAGAGTGCAGAAACCCAAGGCAAGAGCAGAATGGTAATGGTCAGAGAGCTGGAAGCAATAGAACTCAATCAAGGAACATACCAATTCAGGGTGCTTCAGCAAATGCTTTGGTTTCTATGGATGGCTGTGGATGGGACTGGAGTGATCAAGAAGAACATCTTGTGAAGAATCAATGTCTCATGGCCATTGCTGAATCTGATAAAAAGTCAGAGGTTCCTTCTGAGGTACAAAATAAATTATGTTCTACTGTCTGTAAACAAACTGTTAAACATTACAGGGATCATAATATTATAAAGTGTGAAGAACTAAAATAGTGGGAAATCAAAAGTAAACACACCATAGCAGTCATTGAAAATCTGGAAAATCAAATAAAGGCATATGAAGTCAATGCAACACAGTTTAAATATGACATTGAATATGCTAGGTGGGAGAGAGACACTTTTAAAGATAAAGTAGAGTTGTTGTCTAAGAAACTTACTGAGGTCACATGTGAGAGAGATATCATAAGACTTTATGTAAGTAAATTAGAACATGCATCTAAGAGTGTCAATAAACTTATTGATTCACAGATTCATGATAAACTTAAGACTGGATTAGGGTATAATAATGTACCTCCACCTTATAATCACACCTACTTTCCTCCTAAAAGTGAAATTGATATCAATTCACTTAAAAGAGGAATGACAGATGAGGTTAAAAAGGCTGATCCAATCAAAAGGTTATCTGATGATGTGATGTTTGTTGAAGGTGAAGTTAGTGATTGGACTGAAGAAGATGATCAGAGTGATAGAACAACTGAAAGTGAGAAGAGTGTAAAATCTGAATCATCTAAGTCTGAGTCATCATGTGAGGATGTGAAGAGAGTAATTACTGGTTTAGTTTCTGAGCTTAAGTGTGATAAACTAGAAGGTTTACCGCTGTTTGTACAAAGTAACCACTGATAGAAGATGCTTACCACTGCTAGAAGGTATTTACCACTATTTGTACAAACTTACCGCTGCTAGTACAAAATTGGTACTGCTAGAAGATCTTACCACTGTTCGACATTACCACTGTTCGGTAGTTTCCACTGTTAGTTAGTAGTTACCACTGCTAATGTAATTTTACCACTGCTTGGTATCGATTAGCACTGTTAGTCATTTTTCAAACACTAATGCGGAATTAGTAATGCTCGTCATGGATGGTACTATATGGTATTCGTTGCTATTATTGGATGGTTATTCGTACAGTTCTTATGGTTACCGTGTTAAGCTTTGTTTGATAAGAAAAGTTTGGATCTGGAATGGAATTGTTTTTCATAACAATTTATTCTTATTGATTCCATGGCTTGTTTTGAAGATTATTGAAGATATGATTAAGAAGAAGATTGATTATTGCTTATTTGATATTGGAGTTGAGTTTTACAAGTGTGTATCTTATCATATCTTAAAGTGGGATGTTACACTTTGAAGATAACTTGTTTGGTTTGTATGGTGACGAAGAAGACTTGACAAATCTAGCAAAAGTGTGTGATTTACAAACTTATGGTGCTCAATGCTCACATTTGCTATCACTTGAAGGAGTTATGGTGTGCTCAGTGACTTATTATGGAAAATAAGGATTTTTGTCAAAGAGATTGCGGTCTGCTTATACATTGGAATATAAGTTCAACGTCGTGGATAGTACAAGATATAAGGTACAAGTTTGGAAGATTTAATTTCTTTATTAAGTTTGTTATACTCTATTTTCTTCATCAGTGATCATTACATAGAGCCTACAAAGTTTGAGATTCAAGAGATGGTTAACATGTTGGTTTGAGGGGAAGCTTATTGATAAAGTTTTTAACCATTAGGAGATGTTCATGCATTATTTGAGGAGAAAGGTTTTCTTACTACTGCTAGTTGTATATTACAACTATTAGTGTAATTTTCTATTATTCAAATTCATTATTCTTAGTATGCGTCATGGAGGGTAATTTGAAACATTAGAAGATTGGATTAGTGGTGTACTATATAGCATGTGGTTGTAAAGATTCAAGTTGCTTATCTTCACAAGATCCCTATTGGATTATGACAAAAAAGGGAAGAAGAATTGAAGATCAAGATTTGCAGCTTGTTATTATGCATGGCATGGTTTAAAAGAAATCAAGAGTTAAGGGGAAGTTTGTGCAAGAAGATCTATATTTTGTCATCATCAAATAGGGGAAGATTGTAGGGAATTATTGATTTGATGATACAAAATAATTAAAGATGAGGGACTAAAAGTGAAGATTGTTTTAATTAGTTTCCTACTACAATTAGGTCTTCTTGTAAACCGTAATATCTCTAGAATATAAAGAGATATAGCGTGTAGGAAAAGGTGTGCACAGAAAATATGTAGACGTCTAGAGTTATTGTTTAGCCTCAAGATCAAGGTATTCTTGATCCTGTTATAATCGTGTAACCGTTTTATTTTGATCAAATAAAATTGGGGCTTGGTTTGATTGTATTGAATAATGATAACATTGATGTGTTCGTATTCCGCTGCATATTATTATCTTTATTATCATTGATCCTAGATTAGATCTAAACAATCTGAGCTTAAACGATCTCAAGTTTTATCATTCGTCGTTTAATTAAATTGAATTGCATACCAACATTTCATTTTGACACAAATTACAAATGTACAACATGTGTTGAATCCAAACTTACTAGATCATCATTCCAATCGGTTGAAAGAAAAACCGAACCACTTGATATAATTCACACAGATATTTGTGATTTAAAATCAACTCTAACAAGAGGTGGCAATAAGTATTTCATCACATTTATTGATGATAGCACGTAATATTGTTATGTATATTTACTTAAAAGTAAAGATAAAACAATTGATAAATTCGTGCTATACAAGAATGAAGTTGAGAATCAACTCAATAAGAAAATCAAGGTAGTTAAAAGTGAAAGAGGAGGTGAATATGTATTGCTGAATTTTGCGAGCAACATGGTATTAATCATGAATTCACCGCTCCTTACTCACCTCATGTAACACCCCCAAATTCACTGTTTAGCGGAAGCAAGCTTTGGGGTGCTACTAATCAAATATCACAGCACAAAAGTAAATCAAACGACATCTATATGCAACGTCGTACAATAGTACAAAAGTATTACATTGTTATTATTAAATGTAAACAAGCTTCGAGTTCGTAAATAAGTTTCCTAGAGATTCTAATACATAACTGATATAACAAAAAGTAATGCAAAAGAATCTCCAAAAAAAGTATGCATGTTGACTCGAGCTATCAGTCCTGAGGGTGTGCAGTCCTACTGCTGCTGTAAACCTGATATAAATGCTAAAAAGTGTCAACCAAAAGGTTGGTGAATCTTACAGGTGTAGTAAAGTAAATCATGTATGAACCACAAGTAAGTGCCAGTAATGCCCTCGAGCAAAGTAAGTTGTTTAGTAGCACAGTAAGACAATAAGTCGACACAATTACCATGAGCTTACAAGTTGAAGCTTAACAGTGTAGTGTGAATGGTACAATCAAGTACAATATCACGTACCCCCGTGAGCGCTATCCGAACACTCATATGTAACAAATACTAATATGCCTGTTTCTACGGTGAAATCCGTGGTAGCGCTACTACCCCAGGCAGGGATTGTCAGTCCCAAATGGATCCATCTACTAGTAATCGCGCTTAAGTCCATAACTAACAACTTATGATAGGAGGCTTTCAGTGGATAAAAGTAACTCATGTAATGTATGTAAAAGTAGTGTAATCAGTTCGGTACTTGTGTTCATACGTAAACGGTAGCAAATATCTCACCCCAAAGTAGAAAACAGTAAAAGTGGGGCTGTAAGACTCACCTGAGTCTAGCAAGTATGTTTGTGTAAGCAAACTAGTATAGCGGATGTAAGTTCGTAAGTATGTGTCGGATGTAATTTCGTAGCGTGGTTCTCCGAACCCTGCAACCTTCTGGCGTCCAAAACGCACAAGGTCGTAAGCAAGTAAGTAAGTAAGTTGGCGTCTCGAAAGAACACCCATGCTAGTTGTCCACTCAACTAGGTAATGTCCCAGTATTTGTTTGTATGTTTGTAATCATTTTGTAAATAAGTGTGGCCCGTTGGTGACAAAGGTGTAATAATAATTAAAATGTTATTATTATGTAATTCATCGTGTTTGTATACCTTGTACAGCATATACATAAATTGATTATTTGTAACGTGACGTGTAATCGTTGTTCGGATGTAAGTCCGTGCGAGTGTAAGCTCGTAAGTGTTTGAGTGTAATCTCATAATTATTAGAGTTGTAGTGTATACTTCCCAAAGTATATGTATATCATGTAAGTGTAGTGTCGTATAAGGTATAGTTGACGTACGTATTCCATACTTAGGGTAAAAAGCATTTTTGAAGTTTTCTGTAGTTAGCGACACTAGAATCGAGTGTCGCTATCCTAGCGACACTAGATGATTTATGGCGACACTAGGGTTAGTGTCGCTATATGCGGCACTCAATTGAGTGGCGGCACTAGGGTCAGTGTCGCTACGGGCAACACTGGATAATGTAGCGTCACTAGTGTAACACCCGCAAAAATTAGGACTTGTAATTAGTGCCTAATCATATGTTAATACATGTAATTAGTTCTGTGTTAGGCTAATTTATGTATCGAAATATATATTGTTGAATATATACGAAAATGCGATTTGATTAAATCGTACGCAATTTAAATCGAATGTATTTCGGTTCCATAAATACGGACGTTGGTGACACAATTTATATTTAAGTATAAAACATTTTCTGAAAACATTACGGGGTCCAAACTACTGTTTAAATTTTATTCCCAAAGTTGTCCCGCTTCGTACAATTAAAACTTACCTAATTAACAACAAAATACGCAAATTATTTAAATCACATTTTAAATCTTTAAATTATTAGATAATTGGTAAAACAATTTAATTAAATTATTAAACAAAATTCGTATTTTAAAATGGATAATTAATGCGCAAAATATTTATTAAAACGTTTGAACGACGGAGCGAACGAACACCACACGGAGCGGGATCGCGGGGCAAAAAATGGGAGTTTAACCTCCCACTTCCACCCTTTCTTTTTCATTTCTTTCTTTCTTTCTCTCTCTCTTCCATCTTTTTCTCTCAAAATTTCATCACCACCACCATCACTAAATCGCAAAATACTACTATCAGACGCACTCGGATCATCAATATTTTTAGAGATTCACGACCACCTCGCGACGATCTACAACGCTATCTTTTCGGATTTTCAATCCGGCACTTTGTAAGTTTCCGACAAAATCCCGAAACCACTTGATTCTTAGTATTTTCACTTGTTGGTTGTTTATATAACTTGTATATGTCCATTACAAAGTGTAGAACACGATTTTATAGCTTAAAAACGGGTTTAAATTGGGTTTTTGGCCGGAAAAATCTCGACAATCGGACTTTCTGGGCTGGTGTTCTTCAATGCGACACAAGCCTTGTGTCGCATGTAGTGTCGTATTTTGCCTGTTATGTCGCACCTTGTGTCGTATAAATCCTTTTGTGTCGTACCCTTTATGACATAACGTTATGTTGCATACTATGTCGCAAACTTCATACGACACAATCACTATGTCGCTGTTGAATCAGCATCTCGCATCTATGCGACACAACCCTTGTGTCGTATAGATATTGTGTTGCATTTCTATGCGACACAACCCTTGTGTCGCATAACTACCTTTGTGTCGCACGATTGTGTCGCATAAAACAGCAGGTTTTCAAACTAAAATTTCACTAAGTGTCGAACCTATATAACCTCAAACACTTATACGATACGACTTATAAAACACATTGGAACACACTTGTAAGTGCAAAACACCAATAACATGATAATAATACTTAAAGGTTATTATTTCAAACCCATCACCAACGGGCCGTACACGTTTTCAAACACTTAACAAATCAACCAAATCGTAGTAATTTGGACATATATATAGTTGTGTAACAACTACAAGGGTGATCTTTTGAGATACCCAATCATGTTTATAACCATCGCGTGTCGTGGACACCCTCAGGTTACAAGTCTTTTGACTTCATCACTCGGCTAATCAACTTACGTTTATTTAAACGCTTACAGACTCAGGTGAGTCTCATGGCCCCTCTTTTTACTGTTTTACTCAGGGGTGTGATATATTGCTCATTTTTAACATGTGAACGCAAGTACAAACATTTCATATACTACATGAGTTTTTCACAACTAATCATTTAAAGTCCTCCGTCAGCATAGTTGTTAATACGGTGTAGCGTGAATATTAGTATATGGTACCATATAGGATTGACCCTCCTCGTTCGGGTTAGCAAGCACTAACCGGGTAAACGGACGTACTAATATTTGGGAAGACGAATGTTGATTAGGCATTTGTGGAGGCACCTCGCCCGGAATTCTCTATAGGGGACCCGGCCCTCGAGTTAAGCTCAACTATGTGCTCATGGCTGTATACATATACATTATCAATTGCTGGATGCAATTCAATCATTATTTAAATCTTGCGGTTCATACTATATTACTTGATTTCAAACCTGTGAGCTCACCAGCTTTAGCTGACCCATTTAGCATGTATCGCAGGTACCAAGCAGTAGGTTGCTCCTGCTTCAGGACATTTAGCTCGAGTCAGCATACAGACGATTGAGATTTTCTTGCATTAGTATATTTTGTACAAGTACTTATGTACTGAAATCTCCTTTCATTTAAACTCGAGCTGTGTAAAGCTTTAAATGTTGTAAACATTTCAATTGTTAATATATTTTGATAAAACGACGCATATAGAGTCGTTTACTATATATCTTTGTGCTTTGTTATTCATTAGTAACACCCAAATCGTGCTTCCACAAATCACTAAATTTGGGGGTGTTACAGATTGGTATCAGAGCCTAAGGTTATAGTGAACTAGGTTGCATTTAGTGGGCCTAGACTATGACCATTAAGCAGTATTCCTTATTAGGTATAACTGGTTCAGTGATTACATCATACGAGTTTAATTTAACATAGCCTGATCAACTATGTACAATTAAGCAAAAATGATGTAAGATCTGAAGGTAGTTATGGCTGAACAGGGTACATTAGAAGACTCTGACCTCGAGAGAACCGAGACTTAAACATGTTTGTGCTAGACACTCAATAGGCTATATTATATAGGAACTATATGAATATACGCCTCACTCTTACTAACGCTTTGTCTCAGAAATGGCAAACACACCGTCCAATTTATCGCGCTCTCAATCCGGGTCACAGAACCCAAGGGTAGCAAGGAGGAACGTCAGGTTGCCTCGAGCTGGCCCGTACCCCACTCACTTCACCTTGCCGGCCTTAGCCGCTAGGGTGAACCAACACGAGCAGCGACTTCGCACCATGGATGTCGTGCTGCAGGAAACGAACGAAAACTGGAGACTTACATCCCTCGAACGCATCGAACAAGTCTCCGAGGATCACGAAACCACTGTTAACAATGTAGACATTCTTTTCAACAAAGTGGTGGAGATAAGCGTAGAGACCGCCCTTTTGAAACACCGGCTTGAAGAGTGTGAGCAACGCTCACGGGTATCAGAGGAATACGTTGGCAGTTTGGTTCAACGACTGGCCTTGGCTGAAGACAACGCCCGACAGGCTAGCAGACTTGCAAACACTGCGGATCGCCTCATTGAAATGATGGAACAGATTAATCTACGTTAAGACTAGTGTAGTCTTTGTCTTGTAATCTATCTTGTAGTCTAATAACTATCTAAGCGTTACTCTATAATTCGGTCGGATGTAACAATTCCCGACACCCTTTTGTAATACATCCGTGGGATGTAACCTTTGAACTCATATTATCTATCAATTATTCCTTGCTGTTTCAACCTATATTAATTGCCATTTTTATATTGATGTTATGTATTGCCGCTTTTATACATGAACATCTGTGACAATTACAAATTCCTACAAAGTCTCATGTATCTTCATTTCTTTTATTGAAGAATCATGCCGCCAAAGACAAGACCCTACACCGATGCTCAACTTACATCGCTCATAACCCAGGCTGTGACTGAAGCCTTGGCTCGAAATACTCCGCAAAATTCCGCGAGAAACAACGATGCCGCTGAAACCCCTGCTGCTAAACCTTGTTCTTACAAGGACTTTCAGAGCTGCAAACCCTCAAGCTTCAAGGGTACTGAAGGAGCCATCGGACTGATCAGATGGTTCGAGAAAATGGAAACTGTTTTCCGCGTCAGCAAATGCGCGGAAGGCGACAAAGTAAATTTCGCCACCTGCTCTCTCGAAGATGATGCCCACTCTTGGTGGAACTCATATACCCAATCAGTGGGTGCTGACACTGCCTACCAACTCTCTTGGGAGGACTTGAAAGCAAAACTCACTGCCAAATACTGCTCAATCGCCAAACTCCAAAAGCTGGACGAGGAGTTCTGGAACCTAAGGGTTCAGGGTGGTGATATCGATGGTTATACCACCAGATTCCAGCAACTCGCTGCCCTCCGCCCAGCTATGGTAAGCACAGAACCTGATAAAATCAGGAAGTACATCCTTGGTCTTCCGGAGCCTGTTCGGGGGCATGTTGCCTCTTCAAACCAAACCACCATTGATGGTGCAATCCTACTGGCCCAAGACCTGATGGCAATGAGCCAAGATTCTGAACTACCCACTTCATCCTCCCACAACAACAAAAGAAAGTGGTCCGACTACCACAACAACCATCCAAACCAACAAAACAAGAAATCCGACACCATCAAAGCCAACAACACCACCACAGACATCAAACGGGGCTACACTGGGAGCAAACCTTATTGTTCCAAGTGCAGCCGCCACCACGAAGGTTCCTGTGGTTCCTTTTGCAGCAATTGCAAGAGGCATGGTCACCTCACCCAGGATTGCCATTCCCCTACCAACAACAACTCTAACAACACCAGAACACCCAAAGTCTACTTTGAGTGTGGGAACCCCGGGCACTTCAGGGACACGTGCCCAAAGCTGAAGAACAACAACAACAACAACAACCACAACAGCAACAACAACAACACCCGAAGTAAAGCCTTCATCATCAAATCCGGGGACGCCCGCCAAGACCCGAATGTGGTCTCGGGTATGTTCCTCCTCAACAACTTAACTGCTTCTGTCCTATTTGATACTGGTGCTGATAGAAGCTTTATCTCCGATGACTTTTGCCCATTACTTGACATCACTCCTGTTGCCTTAGATGCTAAGTACACTGTAGAGCTAGCAAATGGGGAACTTATAGAAACCAATAGTGTGATACCTAATTGCACTTTAAATCTAGCTGACGAAACCTTTTCAATCGATCTTGTACCCATTGAAATCGGAAGTTTTGACGTCATTATTGGAATGGACTGGTTGTCCAAACACCGAGCCGAAATCATTTGCTACGATAAGATCGTCCACATCCCACTCGCCGTCGGTAGAACCTTGATCATACAGGGGGAGACCGGTGGGACGAGACTCAATATCATCTCTTGCTTAAAGACCCGAAAATTTCTGACAAAGGGTTACCCTGCAGTACTCGCACACATCACAGAGAAGAAGTCGGAGGAGAAGCGACTTGAAGACGTGCCAATTGTCAGAGACTTTCCCGAAGTCTTTCCGGAAGAACTACCTGGTTTACCTCCACTTAGACAGGTTGAGTTCTCAATCGATCTCGTGCCGGGTGCCGCACCGGTGGCCCGCGCACCGTACCGCTTAGCCCCATCCGAACTTCAGGAGTTGTCCACCCAGTTACAAGAACTCCTGGATAGAGGATTCATTAGACCGAGTTCTTCACCTTGGGGAGCTCCGGTCTTATTTGTTAAGAAGAAGGACGGTTCATTCCGAATGTGCATCGACTATCGAGAGTTGAACAAATTGACCGTTAAGAACCGATACCCACTTCCTCGCATTGATGATCTATTCGACCAACTTCAGGGTTCAAGTTTCTACTCAAAAATCGACCTACGATCAGGGTATCATCAGTTACGAGTTCGCGACACCGATATTCCAAAAACTGCTTTCAGAACTCGTTACGGGCACTACGAATTCCAAGTGATGCCCTTTGGCTTAACCAACGCACCGGCTGTATTCATGGACCTCATGAACCGGGTGTGTAAACCTTACCTCGACAAGTTTGTCATTGTCTTTATCGATGACATACTCATTTACTCGCGCAACGAGCAAGAACATGCGCAACACCTCAAAACCATCCTAGAACTACTTAGACGCGAGGAGCTTTACGCCAAATTCTCTAAGTGTGAGTTCTGGATAAAAACCGTTCAATTCCTTGATCACGTGATCGACAGTCAGGGAATTCACGTTGACCCATCAAAAATCGAGGCTATCAAAGACTGGCAAGCACCCACCTCTGCAACTGAAGTACGCCAATTCTTGGGTCTTGCTGGGTACTATCGGCGATTCATTGAAAATTTCTCCAATATAGCTCAACCACTCACAGTACTGACTCAGAAGGACAAAAGGTTCGATTGGACCGATAAACAAGAGTCAGCGTTCCAACTTCTGAAACAAAAGCTTTGCAGTGCTCCCATTCTATCCTTACCCGAAGGCACCAATGACTTCGTGGTATACTGCGATGCTTCCCACCAAGGTCTCGGTTGTGTGCTGATGCAACGAGACAAGGTCATTGCCTATGCTTCACGACAGCTGAAAATTCACGAAAAGAACTACACCACTCATGATCTCGAACTTGGAGTTGTCGTTTTTGCTCTCAAAATCTGGAGACATTATCTCTACGGCACTAAGTGCACAATCTTTACCAATCATAAAAGTCTCCAACATATATTCGATCAGAAGGATCTCAATATGAGGCAACGTCGATGGGTCGAGTTGCTTACCGATTACGATTGCGAGATCAAGTACCATCCAGGGAAGGCTAACGTTGTAGCCGATGCCCTCAGTCGAAAGGAACGACCAAAACCACTTCGAGTCCGAGCCCTCAGTATGACCATTCACAACGATCTTACCATTCAGATTCATACCGCTCAGATCGAAGCCCTGAAACCTGAAAACATCAAAAACGAAGCCTTACGGGGTATTGACAAACAATTTGAAATCAAATCTAACGGGATTAGGTATTTCTCAAACCGAATCTGGTTGCCTAATTTCGGAAACCTACGAGACTTGGTGATGGAGGAAGCTCACAAGTCCAAATATTCTATCCATCCAGGATCCGACAAGATGTACCATGGAATCAAGGAATTTTATTGGTGGCCGAACATGAAAGCCGAAATCGCCACTTATGTCAGCAAGTGTCTTAGTTGCTCGAAAGTCAAAACCGAACATCAGAAACCTCATGGTTTACTCCAACAACCGGAAATCCCTGAATGGAAATGGGAACAAATTGCCATGGATTTCATAACCAAACTACCAAAGTCGTCGAGTGGTTGCGATACCATTTGGGTGATCGTTGATCGTCTCACCAAATCTGCTCATTTCCTGGCAATCAAGGAAAACGATAAAATGGAACGCCTTGCATAAATCTACATCAAAGAAATCGTTTCTCATCACGGCGTTCCAATCTAGATCATCTCTGACAGGGATGCCTGCTTTACCTCTCACTTTTGGCAGTCACTTCAAAAAGCATTGGGTACTCGTCTCGATATGAGCACCGCGTACCATCCTCAAACCGATGGCCAAAGTGAACGAACCATTCAGACACTGGAAGATATGCTACGCGCCTGCGTAGTTGATTTCGGTACAAACTAGGAAAGACATCTACCGTTGTGCGAATTCTCGTACAATAACAGCTATCACGCCAGCATTAAGGCTGCACCTTTTGAGGCACTGTACGGTCGTAAGTGCCGATCACCGATTTGTTGGACCGAAGTGGGAGACAGCCAACTCACTGGTCCTGAACTCATACACACCACCATTGAGAAAATTGTGGAAATCCAAAACCGACTCAAAGCCGCACGTGATCGTCAGAAAAGTTATGCTGACGTGAGACGCAAACCACTCGAGTTCCAAGTTGGGGATCGAGTACTCTTAAAAGTATCGCCTTGGAAAGGCGTCATCCGTTTTGGCAAACGCGGGAAGTTAAATCCCAGGTACATCGGGCCTTTTGAGATCCTCGAACGGATTGGCCCCGTAGCTTATCGATTGCAGCTGCCATCGGAACTCAGCAGCGTGCACCCTACTTTTCACATTTCTAACTTGAAGAAATGCCTGTCTGATGAGACGCTAATTATCCCACTCGATGAAATTCGTGTTGACGACAAACTTCATTTTGTTGAGGAACCTGCCGAAATCATGGACCGTGAGGTCAAACAACTAAAACAAAGTCGTATTTCCATCGTCAAAGTCAGGTGGAATTCGCGGCGCGGTCCGGAATTCACTTTGGAACGGGAAGACCAAATGCGACTCAAGTATCCTCAACTATTCACCGATTTTACATCAACCACGACCTCGACCTAAATTTCGGGACGAAATTCTTCTAACAGGGGGAGAATGTAACACCCGCAAAAATTAGGACTTGTAATTAGTGCCTAATCATATGTTAATACATGTAATTAGTTCTGTGTTAGGCAAATTTATGTATCGAAATATATATTGTTGAATATATACGAAAATGCGATTTGATTAAATCGTACGCAATTTAAATCGAATGTATTTCGGTTCCATAAATACGGACGTTGGTGACACAATTTATATTTAAGTATAAAACATTTTCTGAAAACATTACGGGGTCCAAACTACTGTTTAAATTTTATTCCCAAAGTTGTCCCGCTTCGTACAATTAAAACTTACCTAATTAACAACAAAATACGTAAATTATTTAAATCACATTTTAAATCTTTAAATTATTAGATAATTGGTAAAACAATTTAATTAAATTATTAAACAAAATTCGTATTTTAAAATGGATAATTAATGCGCAAAATATTTATTAAAACGTTTGAACGACGGAGCGAACGAACACCACACGGAGCGGGATCGCGGGGCAAAAAATGGGAGTTTAACCTCCCACTTCCACCCTTTCTTTTTCATTTCTTTCTTTCTCTCTCTCTTCCATCTTTTTCTCTCAAAATTTCATCACCACCACCATCACTAAATCGCAAAATACTACTATCAAACGCACTCGGATCATCAATATTTTTAGAGATTCACGACCACCTCGCGACGATCTACAACGCTATCTTTTCGGATTTTCAATCCGGCACTTTGTAAGTTTCCGACAAAATCCCGAAACCACTTGATTCTTAGTATTTTCACTTGTTGGTTGTTTATATAACTTGTATATGTCCATTACAAAGTGTAGAACACGATTTTATAGCTTAAAAACGGGTTTAAATTGGGTTTTTGGCCGGAAAAATCTCGACAGTCGGACTTTCTGGGCTGGTGTTCTTCAATGCGACACAAGCCTTGTGTCGCATGTAGTGTCGTATTTTGCCTGTTATGTCGCACCTTGTGTCGTATAAATCCTTTTGTGTCGTACCCTTTACGACATAACGTTATGTCGCATACTATGTCGCAAACTTCATACGACACAATCACTATGTCGCTGTTGAATCAGCATCTCGCATCTATGCGACACAACCCTTGTGTCGTATAGATATTGTGTCGCATTTCTATATTACACAACCCTTGTGTCGCATAACTACCTTTGTGTCGCACGACTGTGTCGCATAAAACAGCAGGTTTTCAAACTAAAATTTCACTAAGTGTCGAACCTATATAACCTCAAACACTTATACGATACGACTTATAAAACACATTGGAACACACTTGTAAGTGCAAAACACCAATAACATGATAATAATACTTAAAGGTTATTATTTCAAACCCATCACCAACGGGCCGTACACGTTTTCAAACACTTAATAAATCAACCAAATCGTAGTAATTTGGACATATATATAGTTGTGTAACAACTACAAGGGTGATCTTTTGAGATACCCAATCATGTTTATAACCATCGCGTGTCGTGGACACCCTCAGGTTACAAGTCTTTTGACTTCATCACTCGGCTAATCAACTTACGTTTATTTAAACGCTTACAGACTCAGGTGAGTCTCATGGCCCATCTTTTTACTGTTTTACTCAGGGGTGTGATATATTGCTCATTTTTAACATGTGAACGCAAGTACAAACATTTCATATACTACATGAGTTTTTCACAACTAATCATTTAAAGTCCTCCGTCAGCATAGTTGTTAATACGTTGTAGCGTGAATATTAGTATATGGTACCATATAGGATTGACCCTCCTCGTTCGGGTTAGCAAGCACTAACCGGGTAAACGGACGTACTAATATTTGGGAAGACGAATGTTGATTTGGCATTCGTGGAGGCACCTCGCCCGGAATTCTCTATAGGGGACCCGACCCTCGAGTTAAGCTCAACTATGTGCTCATGGCTGTATACATATACATTATCAATTGCTGGATGCAATTCAATCATTATTTAAATCTTGCGGTTCATACTATATTACTTGATTTCAAACCTGTGAGCTCACCAGCTTTAGCTGACCCATTTAGCATGTATCGCAGGTACCAAGCAGTAGGTTGCTCCTGCTTCAGGACATTTAGCTCGAGTCAGCATACAGACGATTGAGATTTTCTTGCATTAGTATATTTTGTACAAGTACTTATGTACTGAAATCTCCTTTCATTTAAACTCGAGCTGTGTAAAGCTTTAAATGTTGTAAACATTTCAATTGTTAATATATTTTGATAAAACGACGCATATAGAGTCGTTTACTATATATCTTTGTGCTTTGTTATTGATTAGTAACACCCAAATCGTGCTTCCACCAATCACTAAATTTGGGGGTGTTACAACTAGGTCAGTGTCGCTATGGGCGACACTAATCAGGTTTGGCGTCACTAGGCTAGTGTCACTATAGGGTTTGTGCCTCTAGCGACACTAGGGGTCTGATTGGATTCAAGGCTCGGGTTTGTGGACAAACGACTCCGGTTTGACCCGATATTTTTAGGAAAGCCTTAAATATGTTAAATAAGCTTTATAAAATTGTCGTTACGTTTTATGGCCGACCCGAAGTGTCGGTTTTGTGAAATGACAAAAACAGCCCCTTTGGAGCTTCGGTTCCAGATTTTTAGCCCGATTCAACCCCCGATTTCACCCATTTCTAGTCCGAATCAAGCCTAACTAAAAATCACACATATTCTCCTAGGTGTCTTGTTGATTTCTGCATTTTATGGTAATTTTATAAGTCCATTTACTATTTTAACCAAAAATAAATATGAAGAGTGGTCAGATTTGTTCCAAAACAGACCTCTGTTCAAAGATCGAGTTATACATTAAAACCCGTGTATTTATGGAAGTAGCCAAAGAAGAACTTTTTGTAGAAGACAAAATTACCAAACTTTTCCAAGTGGTCTCATACATTTATTTAACCTAGAACTCAAGTTATAGCCGAAATGGTGTGACACATTTTCTGGGCAGATTTATGGGTTTAGTGTTTGTGTTTATAAAAACGTTTTTAAGTTACTTTTTGGACATTTCTTGGTTGAATGAGAATATAGACATGTTAATAAGTAGTAACCAAGTAAATCTAAGAAGGAAATAGGCTCACAATGGTTTGATGACCGATCTAAAGCCGGAAATGCGATGAGGAGGCGACTAGCTTCGTTTCCTTGCTTAAATCTTCGAAAACCAATGGTGGATGATGGAGATGAGTATGGTGGCTTATGGTGGATGATGGTGGTTGTCTTGGGGCTGTGAAAACCGAAAATGAGAGAGAGATGGAGGGTGAGAGAGTGTGTGAAGTGCAAAAATGAGGAAGGTGAGTGAGGTATGGAGGGAGTATGGTGTGGCTTAGAGTGTGTAAGTGGGCAAAAGGGTGAGGGAAGCCATTTCCCTCCCCTTGGCCGGTTCTAGTGGGCCCCAATGGGGTGTGGGTGAGTTGATTTTTGTTCCCAAAAGTTACGTATTGTCCCATGTCCGTTTACCCGATCGTTTTACGTTTTAGTTAATCGTATAGCGTTTTATATTATACGTTTTGTTAACGATTTAAAACATGATATTCTCAATGATAGTTTTACTCAAGTAATATATTCTAAGTTACCAAAATAACATTCGAGTTTTCATTCGGTCGTCGGTTGCGAATTGTGCGTTTATTCGAATCGTGTAATGTTTTCAAACGTTTTAATTGTACGCGTGCAATTGCTATTTTTTTTTACTTGAAGTATTTTATCAAAATACTTATTAATGAGTTATAAAATTATAACTTGAATTTATTTCGTGTGTCGGGCGCGTTTCGCACGTTTTCGTCGCGTTTGGAGTGTTTTTAGACGATAAATAATACGTATAATATATTACCATAATATATTAAGGTAAATAATGTTTATTTGGATATTTCCACATTATTTTAGATAGTTTGTCACCAACGTCCATAGTAAACAGTGTCGGACCTTGTCCGGGTCATGAGTGTACGATTTAAACAAATCGTATAAACGTGTATATAATTACACAAAAGGTTACATATATTTAGATTAATATAAACTAAATATACGTAATTACAAGTGGTTTAGACACTAATCATAGTCCTAAATTAGCGGGTGTCACACCTCAACAAAACGGTATCGCCGAGAGAAAGAACCGTACCTTAAAAAAAATGATGAATGCCATGTTAATAAGTTATGGGTTGAGTCAGAACATGTGGGGGGAAGCGATACTCTCAGCTAATTATCTTTTAAATAAGATACCTCGGAAAACAAAAGGATGAAACTCCATATGAATTATGGATGAGAAGGAAACCTTCCTTCAAATACTTAAAAGTGTGGGGGTGTTTAGCCAAGGTGGTTGTTCCACCACCTAAAATGGTAAAGATAGGACCTAAGATTATGGATTGCATATTCATTGGATATGCTCACCATAGTAGTGCATATCGATTTCTTGTACATAATTCTAAGATTCCCGATATACACAAGAATACCATTATGGAATCAAGGAATGCCTCATTCTTTGAAAACGTGTTTCATTGTCTAACTTCATATGAACAACCTAATATGGTTAATCATGATGAACAATCTATTGTGGTTAATCATGATAAACAACCTAACGAGGTTAATCATGATGAAAGACTAGATAGTCAAGTTAGACAAGAACAATCCGAGGAAGAGGATGTTGAACCAAGAAGAAGTAAAAGGGCAAGGGTTGAGAAATCGTTTGTTCCCGATTTTGTTTCTTTCATGGTAGAAAGTGAACCTAAAATCTATCGAGAAGCCGTTACTTATTCTTAAGGACCCCAATAGAAAGAAGCCATCAAAAGTGAAATAAATTCTATTTTACAAAACCATACATGGGAGTTAGTGGATCTTCCTCCGGGATGCAAACCACTAGGTTACCGATGGATCTTTAAGAAAAAGATGAATACGGTTGGCTCTATTGATAAATACAAAGCAAGATTGGTCATCAAGGGTTATAGGCAACGAGAAGGTCTAGATTATTTTGATACCTACTCGCCGGTGACCCGGATAACTTTCATAAGAATGGTACTTGCTATAGTCGCCATTAGGAATTTGGAAGTTCACCAAATGGATGTAAAAACTGCCTTTCTAAACGGAGATTTAGAAGAGGAGATTTACATGGAACAACCTGAGGTTTGTGTCACTAAAGGACAAGAGAAGAAAGTATGCAAGCTTGTTAAATCATTGTATGGATTAAAGCAAGCTCCAAAGCAATGGCATCAAAAGTTTGATCATGTCATGATAGATCATGGTTTTAAGATCAATGAATGTGATAAGTGTGTCTACGTGAAAGACACAACTAATGGATACGTCATCTTATGTCTCTATGTGGATGATATGCTAATCATAGGTAGTGATGATAAAATGATAAGATCAACAAAGGATATGTTGAAAGCAAAGTTTGACATGAAAGATATGGGTTTGACGAATGTGATTCTTGGAATCAAGATCACAAGGACCAAAGATGGTCTTGTGTTACACCAAACAACTCACTATGTGGATAAGATTCTTGAGAAATTCAATTCGGGTGATTCTAGTGTAGCTAGAACTCCAATTGATATAATGTCGCACCCCCAAATTCGGGTTGCGGAAGCGAATCGGGTCGGGGCGCGACTAATTACATATCAAGCACACAAGGTATAATGAACGACCACTATATGCGTCGTTTTGAACTTGTATTGATAAAAACATAAGTTTACATCAAAATAATGTTTACATTTGCTCAGTTACTGAAGTTGAGAGATTTACATCACATAATTACGTTATACAAAATATAATAATGCAATTTAAATCTCTGATGTATAAATGCTGACTCGAGCTAATGATTCCTGCTTGAGCAGTCCAACCTACTGCTATGTACCTGTGATACATGCTAAAATGGGTCAGCGAAACGCTGGTGAGCTCACAGGTTTGTATGTCAACACATAATTGTATGAACCGCAAGATTTATAATTGAATTTAAATGCAATTAAGCAAAATAAAAGTTATACAACCATGAGCACATAGTCTGAGCTTAACTTGAGTGTCAGGTCCAATTAAGGAAACCCAACTGAGGTGCCTCCTATGAGTGCCTAATCTACACTCGTCTTCCCAAATGCTAATACGTCCGTTTGACCATTTAGTGCGTGCTAACCCGGACAAGGATTGTCAATCCTATATGATATCATATACTAACATTCACGCTACAAATGTATTACCAGACTATGCTATGGAGGGCTTTAGTGATTAGTTGAAAACAACTCATGTAGTATTTGTTTGATTTGTACTTGCGTTCAACATGTGAATAAAACGAGCAATGTAATCACACCCCTGATTGAAAAGTAGTGAAATAGGGGCCATGAGACTTACCTGAGCCTTGAGTGTTCATCGAAATAAACTTGAATTGATTAGCTGTGAATTGATGTCCGAAGACTTGTAACCTGAGGGCGTCCAATACGCGCGATGGTTATTAATTGAATAGGTATCTTAAAAGACTACCTTTGTATTTGTCCGTTCCACTATAATGTCCAAATTACCATGATTTGGTTGATTGACTTGAGTTTTGAAAAACGTGTACGGCCCGTTGATGACGAATTGTAATAATAATTTCAAAGTATTATTATTATGAAGTCAAAGTGTTGTACGAGTTTGACACTTGGTGAAATGTATTTACAAACTCTAAGTGACGGGGGTCCACGGGCAGCGCCCCTGGGTAGCGAGGTTCCAGGGGTGGCAACCCCTGGCGGGGTCCAAGGGGCTGGCCCCTGGTTGGGGTCGAGATGCCAAGTCAGCTCAAAAATTTTTTATTTCTACTATATTGCTTTAGTGAAAAACGCGTCCAGGATTTGAATTTGGGTAAAATCAAGTGATAAATTTCAGTCTTCGACACTTAGTAAAATCTGAGTTTTCTAGGTTCTGTCATCTGCGACATTGTATGCGACATTAGGCGTTGTGTCGCAGGTCGTGACTGCGACATTGGTTATGGCGTCGCTATGTACGACATCCGCAATCTAATGCGACGTTGGGGGTTGCATCGCTATATGCGACATTGTTGGTTCTTGCGACATAATGGTCTGTGTCACTATGTGCGACGTCAGCCATGTAAGGCGACATTGAAACTGATGTCGCACCATGCGACATCGTGAGGTGTGTTGCGACGTTGTGGCTAATGTCGCAATTTGTCTGGGACAAATGCGACATTACGGTCTGATCGGATTCCGGTGGTCGGAAACGGGGCCAGATGACTTTCGTTTGGCCCGAGACTTTTACCCAACCCTTATTAGGACATTATAAGCTTATACAAACAATATACAAACGAAAATACACCAAATCGAAAGGTTTCGAGATTTTGTCGGATACTTACGCGGTGGCGAATCAAAATTCCGAAAAGATGAAGTTGTAGATCGTGATGCCGTGGTTCTTTTATTCCAAACGAGCGTGATGATTTGAGGTTGTTTAAGGGTGTTATTTGGTGATTTTAAGTGTTGGTGGTGGTTTGGGGTTTGAAAGATAGAGAGAGATAAAGAGAAGGTGATGATGATGAAATGAGAAGAAGGTGGGGGAAACCCCATCTTTTGGATGATTTTTCGTGGGGCCCACCCTTGTGGGTGTGTCCCGACTTTAGTCCCCCGTGTTTGCGCTCCGTGCGATGTTCGTTTTCCCGATTATTTAATTGTTTAATTAATTTAATACGCATTTAAATATTCCTCTTAAAATGTGAATAATTATCTAATATTTTTGTTGAAGTATTTTACCAAATACTTTATACTTGTGTTATATATATAACTTGGATTCGTGTGTGCGTTATAATATATTAATCGCGTAGACGTTATTTGTACGATACGAGATAAATACGAAATATTATAAAAATAATATCTTTGGATATAATTGCGTTATTAAATAATGTTATATTATTTAATAAAATTGTTCATCAACGTCCGTATTTAATTGAATCGAATTACATTCGATTTGAAACTTGAACGATTTAATCAAATCGAATACTTGTATATATTCAACAATATACATTAATTGATACATTAATTAGCCTTATCTTTGGATATAATTGCGTTATTAAATAATGTTATATTATTTAATAAAATTGTTCACCAACGTCCGTATTTAATTGAATCGAATTACATTCGATTTGAAACTTGAACGATTTAATCAAATCGAATACTTGTATATATTCAACAATATACATTAATTGATATATTAATTAGCCTAACACAGAACTAATTACATGTATTAAAACCTTATTAGGCCCTAATTAATAGCCCTAATTTGACGGGTGTCACATATAAGTCAACACCTCTCTAAGAATAAAGGTAAAGGTGTTTCCCAAGTCGAATATTCAAGAATCATTGGTAGTCTCATGTATTTAATGAGTTGTACAAGATCTGATATAGCATATGCAGTGAGCAGGCTGAGTAGATATACTAGCAATTCAAGTACTGAACATTGGAAAAGTATAACTAGATTACTAACATATTTGAGATACATTCGAGAATATGGACTACATTACAAAAGATATAATAATTGAAGGATACACTGATGCAAATAGGATCTCTGACATTAAAGATTCAAGAGCAACTAGTGGGTATGTTTTCACACTAGGAGGTGCAGCTGTATCTTGGAAATCGTCTAAACAAACGGTTATAGCTAGATCCACGATGAAATCTGAGTTTATCACTTTGGACAAATGTGGGGAAGAGGCAGAGTGGTCATGTCAATTTACCGAGGATATACCTAGGTGGCCTAAGCCGGTAACGGCCATTAGTATACATTGTGATAGCCAATCGGCGATTGGTAGAGCTCATAGCATAATGTATAATGGTAAGTCTCGTCATATTCGACGTAGACATAACACTATATGATATCACAATTGATTACGTGAAGTCACAGATCGTCAAGAGGAATGGGACTAAAGCCCTTGAATGAATAAGTTTGTACAAAGGAAAACCTTACGTAGTTGACCGGAGATCCCTAGATCTAGGTTCAAAAGGACAACCTAACTGTATGAACAAAGGGAGGTCATTGTGGGGGAAGTTATTTGATTAACTAAACCATTAAAAGGGAGTTTATTAAACTTCCTAGTCCATTCTTATATTAACAGCGATAGTTAGGTTAAGCTTGTTGCTTTTAATGATTCGAGGAATCACCTATGTGAGAGAGAAGTTGGGTCGCTTTGAAGGGAAATGTGAAGGCGCATTTCCTAAGAGCTCTTGCAGAACCAGACTAGTGTTCTGGACCATAAAGGACACGACTATGAGGAGTTGACATTGTCAGGAAGAGTCATGTTTGAATATGTATTGTCGTCTACATAAACAGCATATCAGTTCAAAGACATCGCAGTCTACTGACAGCTAGGAGACTAAGTACATTTTACAAGGGAAGGTTCAAAGGGTAACACCTACCTATCCTATGCAAGACTCATGGCCAAATTGGTCGGGGCTCCTGATCCATTGTGTGACTTGTGGACACGAATGCAGCTCGAAAAATCCCGGGCTCGCACAGGCCGGTTTTTGCTATGATCCGTTCTTTTTGGACCCGACCCGTGACCCATCGGTTTGACCCGTTTTAATATAGAAATGATTTACTGAATCATTACAACTACACTTCACAAACTAAAACGATTTGGTTGCCTTCAAATTCAAGTTTATTTTGAAACTTGATATGTTATAGATGGCAATGATTCGATGTCTAAATAAAACGATTTGGTTGAGCCTTATATATAGGATGCAATTCTCATCGTTTTAGATACACGAAAAACATATCTCTTTCTCTCTAATTCACGAACGAACGAATACAACTTCTGCTGCGATTTCACGCAAGTGTTAAACTCCGGCAGTACGCTGCTTTTGACCGCCATACCCTGGGAAAAGGACGCGAATTCGTTTAAAGAGAATTATGTTCAACACAAGCTCCGGCTATCTTTAACGATTCGTTACGATTACTTTACTTCTGTTTTATGTAAAACATCTACTCCATCTGTTTCGTTTAATATATACTTCCTACATGGAAGACATAATTAAAGGCCGATCATGTGATCAGAGTATTATGTGTGCACCTTTATAACTTCTATTTCCTTCGTATTATAACGCTTCAAATATTTACTATGAGGATGCATTTTGACATTTACAGTAAAAAGTCATAGTTGTAATCGTAATCATAATCGTCGTAATATATATGACTTTATATGCATGATATGATATTGTAAACTTTTCCCAATCTAGTGCCAACATAGTTACGTTATTCCTCTATATTTATGGAATTACTTAAAATTTGGTATGTTACATTTTTTTTATAATTAAATTCTGCATTGTAAATATACCTTATACCTTATACTCCTATATACATTATTAAAATTAAAATTAAAATTAAAAAGATATAAATGTAAATAGTACTCCGTATAACATATACAGCTCGACATGTATAGTAACACTTTATTAATTTCCCACATACATGCAGTACTGGCAGCAATTTATTTATACTTATATATCAGTATTACTATACATACATCCATATATAATTCTGAATATTTATTGTATTTCACATTATTATTTGGAGATTAATTCAATAATTCAACACATTAATTATCCATTACTGTCAAATATCATTCAAATTCCAAAGTTCTCCATATATAGAGTAGTAATAATATATAATATAATTTAAATTTAATTATAATATCAATATTACAATATACCATATAGGGACGACGACGATGTTGCCCAAAATAGATAAACTTGCAAAAAAAGGCAAATTTCTTAAAGGAACGTGATTTACTATAATGCTCGGTAAACTTATTGCGAAATGAAGTCGTACATTTAAATGGGTTAAGATTTTCACATCGTAAAAAAAGAATATGCATTAAAAGGGGAGTAAATAGTATCCTTGAATTGAGTTATACTCTCAAATATATATCTCCTTTAAAGAGTTTCACCAACTTTTTTTTTAAAGGCAGTTGTGGAATCACTGATGGACTCACTTGGGTCCACCCGATCATCTCCACTAACGGTTACTCCTCTGTTACGAGTAACCACCCATGAGTTCGCAGCCTAAGTGACGCCCTAAAGGAGTTTCACCAACTTCTAATGAGTGTTTTTTGTTTAGATCATGTTTTTGGGACTTTTTCTTTTTGAAATCTTGTGCATGTTCCCCTTTTCTATACAAAATGAAAATCATAACCCCTTTAAATACGCAATTTCATTTTACGATCCCCTTTAAATGATATTTTTTTTAGAGTATAAGTCCTAACAAGCAGGGGCGGAGACAGGGCGGGGGCAGCGAATGCAGCCGCCCCCACAAGAATTTTCAAATTACGTAAAAAAGAATTTTTTTAAAGGTATTAATGACATTTTAAAATTTTCACCCCTACTAAACTACAAAAGAAATAGAAAAAAATATTTATACCCCTCTACTTAGATTTTCTGGCTCCGCCCCTGCTAACAAGTAGCTAGTGCCACGAAATAAATTTACACTGAAATGATATAAGCTTTAATAGGACTACAGTAATCCAACAACATGATTTTATGTTTTAAATAATAATTAGGGATATTGTCTTTGATGAATTAGATTGTTCAAGTTTTTTCAATACATAATAATTATTTATATATGTATTATTATTATATCATAATATTATTATTATTATGTTGAGACAAGACAAAACCCAATGGTTAAACTTGTGTTTATGGAATGATGGAGTGAGCAATGAATGAAATCTTAAATGCAAACATAATAAAATCAACCAACCACATACCTCATCTTTTTTGCTTTAATTTACTACTATACTATACTAGCTAAACCCATTACTCTGTTTTTTTTGCTATATATATTACTTGAATCATAACCCTTTTCTTCACACACCATTAAAGCCACAAAATGGAGACAACAAAAACCCTAAAAACTTGCTTGTTTGTATGGGCATTTGTTGCTACTTTGTCTGCTGCTGCTGCTTCAAGTTTTCCAGATGAAAAAAATGTCTACTTTTTCTACCCTCCTTACCCAAATCCAGAAACTCCACCACCCCTTGGTAAAAAAATATATATAATTTTAAGCTTTGAAGTTATTTATATATTTTTATAGAATTACATTTACCCATTTGTTGGTTTTTTTTTTTTTTTTTTTTTTTTTTTTTTTTTTATATATAGATTCTTATCAAACTCCACCTGTTGAAGCAAACAATCCACCCCCAGGTACAAATTATGGACTTTTTTTATTTTTTTTTAATTATTTGTTTGTGTTATTTTTATGTATATATGTTATATTTATGGTGTTTTGTTTGCAGTTTCTTACCAAACTCCACCTCCTGTTCATGCAAACAATCCACCCACAGGTAAAAAATTAAGCTTTTTAAGTTATTTTTTCATAGTTATTTCTATATTTTTATAGAGTTATATTTACCCATTTGTTGATTTTTTTTTATATATAGATTCTTATCAAACTCCTCCACCAGTTCAAGCAAACAATCCACCCCCAGGTACCAGTTATTATGGATTTTCTTTTTAAATTTCTTTTTTGTGTTAGTATTTTTTATGTAAAAACTATTTATGGTGTTTTGTTTGCAGTTTCTTACCAAAGTCCACCTCCTGATCATGCAAACGATCCACCCGCAGGTAAAAAATTTAAACCTTACGACGAATAATTAACTCAAACATGTGTGGGTATGTCACCGAGATTTGAATCCGCAACTTTTTTTTACATAGCATATGTGTTGATAAAACTTTGGAAATAAATTTTGAGCAATTAATTTTATAAATTTATTCAGAAATGAATTTTTGAGCAATTAATGGTTCTTTTTGTAACGTTTGTTTCTAGTTTCATACCCACCGCCGGCTCATGCAAATCATCCACCATCAGATTATAATTCAAAACTTTTAAGTTATAATTTTTGTAAATTTGCGATTTTTTTATTAAAAAAAAAGAATATTGATATTGATGCACGTTCGGTTTTGTTCAAATATTTAGACATGTGAAAATCGTAGATAATTATTTACTTTGATTTTTATATTTAATTCCTTTTCTATGATTCTTGATTTATAATCCTTTTGTAACCTTTGTTGCAGTTTCAAGTCCACCCCCAGCTGATCATGCTAATAATCCAGTACCACCAGGTAAAAGATTAGAATTAGGAGTTACAAATTTCGTAAACTTCTTAATTTATTATTATCAAATCTAATTTACCAATTTTTGCTAATTCTTGATGATTTGTTGCAGTTTCGTACCAATTTTCACCACCACCACCACCGTCTCAACCGAGTAATCCACCTACAGCGCCAAATCAACATGGACCTTCTCACCATCACGGCCACCACCACCACCACCACCACCACGGACAAAACCCACCAACTAACTGCGAAATGCCGCCATCTAGTGGCTCTCACAACCCCTCTCCACCACCACCCACCGGATATCACAACCCACCAAGCACCGGTGGTAGTCCACCTACTGCTCCCACTACACCTGTACCTACAAGTCAACCTGTCGTAAAACCGCCATCCCCCACTGCGTACAACAACCCATCCCCACCACCACCCACCGAATATCACAACCCACCAAGCACCGGTGGTAGTCCGCCTACTGCTCCTGTACCTACAAGCCAACCTGTAGTAAAACCGCCATCCCCCACCTCGTACAACAACCCATCCCCACCTAAAAGTGGTTGCACTTGTGGAGATCCACCAAGTTCTACTCCTTCTGAACCCATTGCAGCACCCTCTCCCGCTGAACATAACAACCCCTCCCCTTCACCATCCACCGGATATCACTACTACCCTCCACCGTCCACCATCACCCCACCGTCCACCATCACCCCACCGTCTACCACTCCTTACGTTGACCCGCCGTCCACCACCCGTCCGCCCACTACGCCACGGTCACACACCAAACCCACCACCCCAAAGTCAAAAACTCCTCCTACCGCGTCCCAATCACCTCCATTAATCCCAAATATACCCTTTTTTAACGGCACTTGCAAGTAAGTGACAAATTAGTCAATATCAAACACAATAGATCATAACGACACGTTGCACGAATGTATTAGAATACAGACTTAATTATATCTTTTAAAAAATATATGCAGTGCAGGCCTACTATATGCATATATGTTTATTTTGAAAAAAAAGAAAAAGATATACTTTTAAACAAAGTTTTAATGCTAAAAGTATCTTCTAATATACAAATTAACTATTTTGATTTGTTATGCAGTTTTTGGAGGTCACACCCACACTTGCTCTCACATCTAATTGGGTGGTGGCGCAACACATTTGGTCGAGCCATGGGCTTTGGCAACATACCAGGGTTTGGGTCAAACATGAACTTGCAAGAAGCACTGTCGAACACCAGAACCGATGGCATAGGTGCACTCTACCGTGAAGGAACCGCTTCTTTACTAAACTCCATGGTCAACAAGAACTTCCCCTTCACAACAAACCATGTTCGTGACAGTTTCGTGGCAGCACTCACCTCAAACAAGGCAGCAGCGGCTCAAGCCGAAGTTTTCAAGCTAGCCAATGAGGGTCATCTCGAGCTACGAGTGTAATCGATTTATGTTTGATTATTAATATTTCATTATCAATTAAGCTTTCTTTAATTTGTAGTTCGTAGTGGGATTGCATGCTTTGCTAATTAGCAGTACTATAATGTTCTAAGTTAACCATGTTTACATGGATTTATTATCAGAAGTTTTGGGCGTTATTAATGAATGAGACTATGATTATGATGATGATGATGATGATGACCATGGTCAAAGTCGAGTACGTAACAGAAGTGTAGTGTTTAAAGCAATTTAAAAAGGTTGATGGAATTGCACTTAAATGATAAGATACTTGTAGGAGTATTGCCAGTAACATATACATACCGCGGTAGCAAACATCAATGCTTTGGTACTATTTTTTTGAAACAGCTTATCAAATCACATACCCCATAATCTGAAATAAAAATTTATATATATATCTATATCTTTTATTTTTATTTTGCATAGTTCTTTGTAACTTTTGGTCTTATTATATATATGGGGTGACATGTATATATGTTTAATTCGCTTTAGATGTTATCAATTTTTATACAGACAATTTTAATGCATATTAGCAAAAAATATATATGTGGTTAGAGTAAGGTTTAAATGAGTACAACAACTTCTTGTGAGAATAAGGGAACCAATAGGAATGAGCCTGTAACATCTCAAATTTCGAGGTTTTATTTTAGTGCGCGAGGGTATAATTGTTTTAAAGTGCTATTATTTTAAATGATTTAAAATAATAGAATACGTGAATAATTTTTAAGTTCCAGACAATAAAAAGTACGGGAGTAAAATTTAAACAGAAATATATACATGTGTACGTGTTTTATTCCATTCCCATTCTAAAACATTCCAGTTTTATTTCCACGTACAAGAAGAAAACGCAGGAAGCTAGGGTTCATTTAATTTCAATTCTTTAATCTCAAATTGAAGCTAAAAACATGAGATTACTCCTTCCTTGATTCTTCCTAACATAGGGTAAGTTTGATTTCTTGATTTCTTTAACCTAGAATTTGGGTTCTTGATGGGTTTCATGGGGTTTTTATTAATTGAAGATTTTAATCCGAAATTGAAGTTAGAAAATGATTGAATCGATGTTAGATAATGTTATTATGATTGTTGGTAATCATATAACATAGTGAAAATGATGAATTCATGATTTGGTGTTCTTGAGTAATTCTAGGGTTTTGCTAAAAATGTATGAATTGAGGTTAACAAGCTTATAAATGTCACTAATGATGTTAATAGAGTATGATTATGATGTTGGAACAAGAGTTTAAGAGGAAAGTTTGATAATTAGACTTTGAGTTATTATGATCATGAAAGGTGGTTTTGGTATAGTTAGTTAATGAATTAAACCAAGTGTAATCAAAGTGGGGAAAGGGTTGAATGAGGTTATGAAATAGTTTAATGATGATTAGAAGATTATAATGATTTCTAGTGTCTAAAAGTGTTGTTATGTGTTATGTATGAATCGTTTAGGTATTAAAGACATGGAAGCTTATGTGATCATTGTTGTGAAATCGTCAAATACCGAGGTGAGTGATATGGGGGTTAAATGAGTAATGGTTGTGTATGTACTGGATTGCTTCCGAGCAAGAGGTTTGCACAATCTAGTGGTATTTACTTGTATTTAGTTATTTATATATATATATAGTGAATTATACTTGTTTCTTATGTTTGAATCGATTGTATGTGTTTCCGGATTGCTTCCGAGCAAGAGGATCATACAGTCGGGTGAAAGATTACTTGTTTCTTGAGCCTTGTTTCTTGTGTTTGTATCTTATGTGGAGAATTAGTGTTGATTGTTGAATTATGTGGAATTAATATTTGTGGAAATTCAGTGTTGATAAGAGCGCTAACTGCGGTTAGCATAGTATTTACGAATACGTACTTGCACGTTATGATGATTTGGTATGCATATTGACGTGATATGGTACCACCAGACTTGTTTCTAATAGCCGCGGATCCGCATAAAGTTCAGAGTTCAATGGTTATTCAGTGAATGCTCAGTGTTTATTCAGTGGTTGATTTTATAAGTATTTATATAGTGTTGATATTGATTATGTGTTATGTGTTTTGTGGATTATTCGTTTAACCGCCTATATGCTCACTAAGCGATGCGCTTACCCCTTCCGTTGTTTCATGTTTTAGGGGAATAGTTCGGTTGAACCAAGTGGCTGATTAGTATTTTCAAGAAGATAGCGTGGATATGGAGCTAGCTTCACAGTTAGAAAATGCTCCATCTCTTTGAATCATTGTTGTTGATTATCACTTGTGTAATTCGCCCAAACAAAAAGTTTTTGAATTAAACATGTGGGCTAATATGTAGTATTTGATTTTGAAAGTCAAACAGTGATGTAGAGTCTTGTGTATGTGTTATTGAAAGTGTATGAAGTTATTTGAACATGAGTGGTCTTGTTTTGGGTCAAACATAGTGAACGTGTTAAAGTGTCGAATGTGATTGGTTGGTCAAATATGGAGTTAACATGTAGTCAACAATGTTAGAGTAGTCAAACATGTGTGAGATTGGGCAGTGTTTTGGTTGAAATGTGGTCATTGTAGTAAACGGGTCGAATAGTGTCAAAATGGGCCTAAAATGGTCGTATGGTGAAATATGAACATGTTAAGGTTATGGGTTGTTTGCCTTATGCTTTAAGTTTGTTTTGGTGAGTCAAATGAGTTTACAAAAAGTCAGAGTTTGAATGTGTGTGGTTTGTGATTTAAATTGTCATCACAAAGTGGTTAAAACGGCCATAAATTGGTCACACGTCCAAATCGGTCATTTTAGTGAAATTTGAAAAAGTGTCAAAAGGGAAAATTTTATATTGTTATAGTGGATGTGTGTGCAAAATTTAAGGTTCTAACTCGTAACGAGTAAAAAGTTATGCGCGTTTGAATTTGGTCAAAAATCTGAGTTTTACTGAGTTTCAAAATATACTATGGTACGCGATCCCAGAACTTTTCCAGGATCGCGTACCCAAGGCAAATTTCGTCACAGAAGGATTTCTTTGTACATACATGATCCCACTTTTTTCCAGGATCGCGTACGATAGTGAAAAATGCAAATTTTGATTTTAAAAGTTTGTTTCAACTATGGAAATGAATTAAGGATCAAATATCAAAGAGGGTAGTCGTGGGACATTATCGAGAGTGTTATAAACCGGAAAAAAAAATGATAAAAATTTGGGGCGTTTCAGAGCCACACGTCACTTTACCTTCTCTCCCCTACGTTTTTAAAAATTAAATATCTCCCAAACGGTAAGTCAAAAAATCAAAAAAATTGCACCATAAAAATCAACGTTTTATTCTCTTCGATTAGAAATGAGACAAGATATACTTTCGACAATTTTTCTTTTCCGTTTTTCGATTGTTTTGAAAACAACTAACATATGTGTTACCAGCGAGTAACGCATGTGTTACCAGCGAGTAACACATGTGTTACCAGCGAGTAACACATGTGTAACTAATATTGTACAATTTGTAAACCCAAAAATAAAAAGTCGTCGAATATATACCTTGTGAGATGGCAAATCGAAGAGAATAAAACGCTGATTTTTATGGTGCAATTTTTATAATTTTTCAATTTACTGTTTGTAAGATATTTGATTTATAAAAACGTGAGAAAAAATGGATTTTATGACCAAATTTTTCATTTCCATTTGAATCTCATTCTATATTGTTAACATGAAAACACGTTTTGTATAAATCTCTTGGATTGGTTATACGATAAGGTGTTCGAAAAGTATAAAATCAGGAAATGTGTGGTTATTGATTTTTTTTAGACAAAATTAATTTTACAAACTCTAAAAAGGAAGTGCACAAACGTGAAAACAGCAGAAGAATTTAAAGATTTGTTGGTCCATCTTTGGAATATATAGTATGATCTTGGCTATTAATTATTATATATGTTACATTATGATTATCTCAACTTTTGGTATAGAAATTGGTCCCTAGGTTTGGGTTTATCTGTCACCAACCTTGTATGCTAGCTTCATTAATTAGTATCTCAATATTGATGGCAAAGTTTTGCACTTTTTGAGACAATTTTTCCTTGACAACACAAAATGCCTTTTGTTACTTGCGTTTTGCGACTAGAATCTATGCCAGTGGTCCTCTTATCAATTTAACCTCCTGTATTGCATTTTTTTTTTGGGCATCGTGTGTGATTACTGGTTAGGATGTGTATATTATGCTTTAATTTTTTTTGTAGCAAGTATGGTTGTTAAGTTGTTTATGGATCAATTAATATATATAGGATCACGCATCAGTAGCAGCGCTTAGAACCCATATATATTAACTGGCCATCTCACATCTGCGGCATACTCGTCATGAACTCAGGTTCACTATGGAGAACCCAAAGCTCATATGTGAAGTGCGTTTTACACGTGAGTGTGTGAGAAATGTGAAAACTAAACATGTTGAGCGGTCTATTACATGGAATTCATGTAGGCATTCGCACTACAAGAAAAATGGCCTTTAGTGACCAAATTTTTAATGACGAGTCATATTTTGGTCTCTAATAATATCATTAATCACCAAAAAAAGTTTGTCACTTAATTTTGGTCTCTGGTGGAAACTTAGTGACCAACACGAACTAATCGTCACTGACTGGTCACTAATTTGGAAGATTAGAGACCAGAAAAGTAATGGTCACGAAGTAGTATTCATCAAGTTAATAATGTACTAACTTTATTAACCGTCCAAAATAGCGGTCACGGAGTTGGAAGTGTGAGTGACCAAAATAGTGGTCATTAAATTAGAGACCAAAAGATAGTTGTCATTAATTTGAAAATGATTAGAATTCAAAATTTCTATGAGACGCTAAGTCAAATGATTTTGGGAGGTTTTTGAGATTATTTGTTAAGTAGTATAATATTTGATAGAAAATTAAAATTTTATAATAATTATTCGTTGATATATATTACGGAGTAATATATTAATTATAAATTATAAATAAATTATTAAATTATAAGTTATTATTATTTATTATTAAGTTATTAAACCAGAATGGAATTTCTCTTTTGAGTTCACGTCCCTTAAAAGGGTTTTTTGAAAGTGTTTGACCAAATATAATAATATTGACCAATATGACTTGAATATGAAAGGTAAAAGATCCGAACCGGGAAAATGGAACACGCGGATCTAAACCATCACGTGAATTAAAAGCTCCCTCTTTTGCCCCACTATCAGAAGTTCTGAACCCTAATTTCAATTTTCATAATTTCTATCTTTAATAAATCTCAATTTCTAAAAATCGTAATCGGTACGTTTGCTTTTCAAGCTCAGATCAACGATAACAATCATCATCATCTTACGTAAGTCACTCTATGACGATTTGTTTCTAGGTTAAATTTGTTGCTCAATTAACGGTTTCACTGTATAATTTGTTTGATTTCTAGTTATCCGACTCGATAATCTAGCTTTTACTGTTCGTTAATAGTTGCGTCTAGCTATTTGTGCTCTTTTAGATTTAGTTTTATGTAAAGTGTGTATTATTTGCTCCATTAATATATATATATATATATATATATATATATATATATACACACACACACGTATGTATATGTATATGTATATGGATGTATGTATGTATATGTATATTGTGGATAGAAATTAAATTTAATATGTTTAGATATTGTATGTCTCTGGTCTGTGTAAGTTCACCTATGTTTAGATATATGTTGGTTTATAGGTACATAATGAGTATTGAATAGGAGAATTTATTAAAATATGTTTGTTTATAGGTACAGAATGAGTATTTAGTATAACATGTGTATTAGGTTTAGTGAAAAATAGACGAGTTAAACTATTAACGTGCAATGGAACTATGGAATATGAATGATAAGGTACTTCTTGTATAAGTTTTTTATTTTGGCAATTGAATTAAATGCTATTGATACTATATAACTCACAATCTTACTTTGACAGGGTATTACCATTCCACCTCATGTAATTTATGTAATCTTACTTTGACAGGCTTACAGTGGCTTTCTGCCTATCTTGGAAAGTAGATAGCTAAACCTGACCATAGTTTAACAGGTACTTCCCATGGCATTACTATTTATCAATGGTTTAATATGCAGATATGTATATGGATGGAGTTGCAAGATACTTGAACGTTACATTAAGTTTGATAAACCTGATTTCTGGACTGATCCAAGGTATGCCAAGTCGTGATAGTTGACTTATAGTTATATAATGGCAGAGTGAGTTTGAGGACATTCTTTATGTTGATCGTTTTATTACATCTTCGGAATCAGGATTTGTGCAAAGTATGTCATTCGATGCTTGGCTTGCCAATTATCAGCGCCTTGACTTTAAAATTTCAGGTCTACGAGTAAATTTTATATGGGTTTAGTATGAGTTCAGATTATATAAAGTTTATGGCTTGATGTAAAGAGTTTTTGTAGGTTGGTAACAAAATGTTCTCATTGAGTGCAAGTTTGATCCCTAGCTCTACCTCTCAACTAGGTATGGTATTTTTTGACTTTTTCTACTGTTTGCATATTGTCTTTGTTTAATTTCTATATGACTGACTCTAAATGTGTATAATGTTGATGTGATTCTTCCAGCAAGGTCATAAGTAAAGAGATTGGAGAAAAGTAAGTCAATTGGTCACAGTTAGTTGTTTTAGATATAACTGATACTTGGTGAACTTCTAACAACTCATCTAGGATCAAATTTGTTACAGAGCACACCCAAGTTTCAAGAGAGAGATGGTAGAGTCTTTTTACCTATTTATGTATTATTGTTTATGGGTATTACATAAGTTTGTTAATCATCATGTCATGTCCTATTGTAATTGTTATGACCAGGTGAAATGGTGGTATGCAGAATACATTACTACGTTAATAGAGCGGGTAATGGTTGTCTTACCCGCTGAGAGCTCAAGTGTGGAAATTTAAATTATGCAATTTCTGCAACGCAATGCTTCATGCTGATGAAGATGACATAAACAAATTTCTGAGGTAAATAAATTTATAAGCATATTTCTTCTAAAATGAGCTTTAGTTTATTGATTTATTTTTAATAGATTTTCGAAATGGTTATGTAACTTTTTCCTTTTCATGCAGGTTCTAAGAGCTCGACACATATTTGATAGTACTTTCACTAAATAGTTTATAGGTGAAGTTTGTTTTTAATCTTCATTAGAATCGTGAACCGGGTAATTTTGTAAGATGTGGATATAACATGATGTTATTAATAAAATTTATGCTTCGTATTTTCATAGTAAATTTTCAATTGGTTTCTATTTTGTGGAAATTTTTAGTACATTTAAGCATTTGCTCTTTTTTTTTTCTTCATATATTAAGAATAATGACCACTTTGGTCACTGATTGGGATGACCTGGGCAGTCTTTTGGGCAGGTTGTATTGACCACTAAAAAGTGGTCACTGATTTCATCAAATTAGAGACCAAATTCACCGATTAGTGACCACAATCAATGACCAAAAGAGTCGTCACAAATTCTAGTGACCACATATTTTCGTCATTTGTTAGAGACCAAAATTTTGAATTTGGTCACAGAAGGCTTTAGCGACGGACCTATAGTGACCAAGGGTGACCACCCAAATTTTGGTCTCTAAACCCGTTTTGTGACCATTTTTAGCCTGTTAGTGACCAAATTTGCTTTGTCACTATAGATGATTTTTCTTGTAGTGTCGGTTAGAATCCCGTTTATAATAGCGTTAGAGATTTAAGTGAGTAGGTTTTTAATACTCATTATAACTTGATCGATAAGGATTTTAATTTGTGTTAATCTCTCTTTTATTTATCTAATATTTTAATTTTATTTTGGGTAAGGATCAGAGGAGCAGCTCCTCTTAGAGGAGCAGGAGGAGCAGGAAAAATTTACTGCATTTTAAAAACAAATTTGAAGGTGTCATAATGCAGTGTCGCTAAAATGCAGTAAAATTTCACTAAAATGCAGTAAAAGTATCGCTAAAATGCAGTAAATCGTCGTTAAATCGCTAAAATGCAGTAAATCGTCGTTAAAATGCAGTAAAATATTATAAGTGTAAAATGCAGTAATTACTCCGTTGGTAAAATGCAGTGAATTTTGAGCGAATTTTTGCCCTAAAATGCAGTGAATTTTTCCTGCTCCTCCTGCTCCTCTGATCCAAATCTTTTTATATTTTATATTAACAATGCACCGTATGTGGTATAATTTTGAAAGTAGAAATAGCATCGGTGTCACTTCCTTAATTTAAATTTAGAACGTTTTCATTATCCAATTAGACGTGTAAAATTGATATTTATATCTGGTTACAATGTTACATAAGTACTTATACCCACAAATAAAAGAAAAAAATATTTATTCAGTTACAGGGCCTCACAAGGCCCAGGCCCAGGAACAAGTTGATACCATCAATAAATTGTCGAAATATCTATGTCTAAAGTAGTGTGCGTCGATTTGATGAAATATGCAGATATCTAAAACAACGAAAAGAGTAGATAGTTATCTTCTGTAATGTTTTTAACATTATATTTATAGGTGGTAATTTGTATATCATCAAAAATTAGTCATGAACCACTTTTATGGATTAGCATGTTATACTGTACAACAGTTTAGAGCATAGTTGGTGATGTATGACTCATTTTTAATGGGGAAATTAACAAAAATGCCATATTTTTCGAAGGTATTTTTCGATTTGGCCCTAAAAAAAAACTTGCCGATTTACCCTACCCGGGCACAAGTCGCATAATGCGACCTGCGACCCGATCAATGCGACCGGCGACCAAACGAGTTACTGAGTAAAAGACAAGCCCAAAGAGCAAGCATACTAGATCACCCAGGCGCAGGTCGCATCCTGCGACTCGTTCACCGCGACCTGCGACCCGTATCGATGAACGATTAAATGACGGAAGCCGGCTAGAACGAGTAAACGATGAACGAGTAAACGATGAAAGAGTAACGATGAACGAGTAACGATGAACGAGCAGGTCGCATCGGCTAGATCATGCGACCATGTTTTTTACGATGAACGAGTAACGATGAACGAGCAGGTCTACATTTTTTTTTCTTTATCTTTTTCGATAAGATTTTTCGCGATTTTCTTACATTTTATCCGGATAAGATATCTTATTATCTTTTTTAGATAAGATATTTTATCTTTTTGGATAAGATTTTCCGCGATTTTCTTACATTTTATCCGGATAAGATATCTTGTTATCTTTTTGAGATAAGATATTTTATCTTTTTGATAAGATTTTCCACGATTTTCTTACATTTTATCCGGATAAGATATCTTATTATCTTTTTGAGATAAGATATCTTATCTTTTTGGATAGGGTTTTCCGCGATTTTCTTGATTCCTTACATGTTTATTTATAAATAGTGTAACTGTAAGATAGAATTATCAGCATTCCACATTCTCACCTTTTTCACATATCTTTCTCATTAATCTTTTGAAAATGGTTGAAAATGATCATTTTTGGTATTTTCGGTCTCCAAATGAAGAACCATCAACTGAGAAAATATACGCAGAAGTACCCTGGATGTTTAGTGTTGCTTCCCGTCACGCCGGACATTTTCAGGGTGCTTACAGAATGTACACTCAAGGTTTGTTGACTGCGTTGAGGCCGATGAATTTTCAACTAAACTTTTGGAAACGGCTTTGAAAGAGCTCGGTTACTGGCCTCCACCGAAGTGGTATTTTTACTTTAAAGGGCATGAAAAAGACCTAGATAATGGTTTACAATTGATAACAGATGATGTCGAGCAACTCAAACAGATTACTGACTATGCCAAAATACATAGAGAAATTGAGGTGTATGTTACACGCAACGATCTGTCACATGTCTCGAATTCTGATACTTTAATGCCGTTTGCAATGTCTAAGGTTATTACCGGCTCTTCAAGTGCAAGACGTTTATTCGATTAGTTATTAGTTAAATCTTGTAATTCATATCTTTCTTTCAATAAATTAGATAGTTTGCCAATTATGTACGTTGTGTTGTTAATGTAAGTAATTTTTTTTAATCCTTATGTAATGATAGGTTTATTAATGTTCAAACAAAGTAAGTTAATCAAATACACCACAATAATGCAAACATAGATAACATTGCTAACAAGTACATAGCATAGTTTTTGTCATCACAACAATTTCAAATGTGACTCAAGGTTGACTCAAATGTACACTCGGAAAAGTTTGAGTCGCCTGGGATGGCTCTCCTTGATCCTCCTCGAACTCGCTTTTCGTTGATTTTGTGGACGTCTTCTGCAAGTCAAATAATGACGATTGTATTAATAATACAATGTAAATTTTTTGTGTTAATATGAATAAAATTAATAACTTACTTTCTTCGATCTTGATTTGGATCTTGATTTGGACCTTGAGTTTGATCTTGCGGTGGTTCTTGATCGTGTTGGCTCATCGGTTCTATCGTAAGGAGCCGTACAATTAACTCGACTATGACCGTGTTCCTTGCACCGACTACATTGATTTTTTTATTCCCGTTTCTCCTCTCTTTTCGAAGGAATACGAGCACGACCAGGTGGGCGGCCAGATTGCCTCTTCACAAGTACCGGAGGTAAGCAAATCTGCAGATTACCTGGATCTTCCCATTCTGAAGGATGAGGTGTTGGATTTATAGCCTCACTGTAGGTTGCCCGATATGTTTCCGTGGTGAAATACCTCTCCGCAAAGCAGCTCACATTGTCCATTTTAATGTGATGGGTCACTGCCGCTACGTGTCTGCAAGGTAAACCAGACAATTGCCATTGCTTGCAAGTGCATGTTTTTGCTTCCAAGTTGACTGTACCATTCTTTTTCCGATCCACCACCTCACATATCATGTTTGTGGATGGCCTGACCTTCCAGCTAAGCGATCTGCCAACCCTCTTACCAATTTTGTGTTCGGCATATGTGAAACACCCTGAAAATTTTTCTTTAATATCCTTTTATATTCAAACCTGTGTACTTTTAAATTTTATAATATCATTTCGTTGAATCATCTTTTATACTTTGCAGTCAAACATACATACAAACATTTGACTACATTGGTCCCATTAGTTTGACCCTCCAATCAATTTCATACACGATTATTTAAAAATCGTCTAACTTTACTTTCTTTTCGACTTTGACTATAATATCATTGATCGGGTGACTTATACAAGTATAGTCATAACGATAATTTAAAAGAATAGGAGCTTATCTAACCATTTCATTCAAGCTCCACTCCACGTCATTTCTAGCAAGCATAGTCAACTCTTAAATTCATTGGTTCAAACTAACCACATACCTGCAACATAATCAACTTAACGGGGTAAGCCAAAGCTTAGTGAATAATATGAACAACTAAATAAATAATGTACTTTCACATTACACATCAACATATAATCTGTACTTATTCTGTTTCTGTTCAATCATATAACTTTTAGGAAATTGTAGAGATCATCTGAACCTTTATTTCTGACTAGTACCCTACCTCTAAGTGGTAGGCATACTATATTATAATCTGTACCGTTAAGGATCCTCAACTATCTTACATGCCAATTTATACATATTGACATCATACCAAGCTAATGACCTCGTCATTACTTGGATACTGCCAAGCAAATGATAACTCATTCCTTGGCTCCACATATCCATCTACTCACTTATCTGAGTAATGGAAACATAACATAACCACGTGCTCTGCACACCTTTATCTGTGAACCTGTCATCTGTCATAACATTAATCTCTAAAATTCCCAATACACATAAATCACATACACCTTTTCTTTCATTCATATATGTGCATTTATTCTTTATTTACAATCATATCATAATAACGTATAACTACTGAGCACATATAACAAATGAGTATAAACCTTCAGGTAATCTCAACCATAACACTCTATAATAGTAAACTGGCATATAATAATAATATACTCAAACATACTGCATTCTAATTGTGTAACCCCTTCCGGTGTATACAATCATTACCTATTCAATCCCCCATATTACTCACCTGGGTCTTTAGCAGAATAAGTAAGTAAATCATAACGCGTGCAAATGCCGTGTCTTGGATCTTGAATCACATATCTGATAAACACATAATTATAATACACATTTAGCTTGCTAATAATCGTCATCGGCACTTACTTCATCAAACGTCATATAACTACTTAATTACACTTTTCATAATAACCTTATTAACTTTTATCGTTTATTGTATTGAATACCACTAGAACTCATTTCTGAATAATCATTATGTTTCATACTCCACTTTAACTCTAATCTTTACTCTAGTGAATCAAACCATAACTTTAATAGTAATAACAACTCATATTTAATTTATATATTACTTTATATAGAATTTGTGACCACACAGTCATATTAAAAATCAAGTTTCTCAAACAGCAGACAGAATCCGCCGGATTAACGGGAATCCGCCGGATTCCCCTTCGTTCTCAGACCTGCACTTTCAGCTCAACATGGCTATTCGATTTCCTTCACAAAACTCATCAAACTCAGATTTCTTATTACTAATAACAACTAATTGCATCAAACTAACATCTTTTATGGTCTTATTCCTTTTACAATTCATTACTCCATACCAATTCACCATAAGCAATTATTTAGGTTAAATCTAATAAAATTAAACTTACTTACAAGTAAAAATAGGACAGAGATGAAGAACCAGCATCTGTGACTAATTTGAATTCAAGAATAGGAATGGAAATTGGTATTTTATTTGATTCCTTGTTCCTTTTTCTTCCTGCGACCCTACTCTTTCTTTTTCTTTCTCCCGTTCCTTTCTACTGTATGTGTTTGAGTGTGTGTAAGGAATAATTGAGAAGGGGATAAAGAGGGTAACTTATTTTCCTAAATTCTTGGTCAATTCCACACTCCCTTTTGAGTCCCATCGCAATCACAGGGATATAATATGTTTTCTCCCTTTTTCTTTCTTCTTATTTCTTTCTAAATAATACGTGAGGGTGTGTGGAAGTTTTGAGAATTAAAAGTCATATATATCCACTTGTACACTTTAAGTCGGTCCCCCTTTGGACCTCTTGTCTGGAACTTAAAACCATTTGCGTTTTCTACCATTTTATTTTTCTTACCACTTTATCAACTTAAAACAATTATTTATTGACTTATCACAATAATACTTTTACGTTTTTGGGGTGTTACAACTCTTCCTCACTTGTCTCATTCGTGTCCTCACGAATGTCATTCATATCTATTCCATCTTAACACTTGCTATTTCAGCGAAAGCATTTACTTATACATACATTACAATAATTTAACCTGTCTCTTTACTTTGGCAGCTTTTCAGCTACACATATATCTTTTTCACTTTACACACATACTGCATATCAGCTTTACTACCTAAATATCAATTTAAGTAGTAATTATATCTATATTTATTTGTTTTAATGCACAATTTTACATATCTCACATAATAATCTCATCCACTAACGTGCATAATTCTTTATTCATACACATTTTACTACGAAATCACTTATATCACATATAACATATAGCTTGTACATGTATATAACTTTATCATTATATGCACAAAAGGTGCGTTCTGTCCCTTTTACTTGCACACAATCCGTGTGCTTTTAACTTTCTCACATAAGCACATATATCCTGTGCATCTTTTCATTCACTTTCTTACTGGCACCAAGTGCTATAACCAGCACAAGTGCAACATTAACCATTTCTTTCTTGTCACGGAATTAACTTTTCGTTTAGTAGCAAATACATATAACACTCAGTACCCAATGTGAGCAACTTAAAAACTTAAACATGCACTTTCAATTCTTTCCATACACACTCAAAGTGTGTATTTCATTTGCTTTTATTAACATTATTCATAAGGGTTACTTAAGCTTAACCCTTAAATATCTTTAAACATAAGTACTTAAGACAACTTTACCATTTAAAACTATCAACCATGCTAACATCATTACGCATATGCGTGCACTTCTTTTTCTGCAACAATTATATCAGTCATAAAACATATCTGAAACATATGAAATCTTTTACACAAATGTGATTCAAAATCACATCATTTTCATTTATCTGGTTTCACTTATGTAGTGAAATACATCATCATTTCCTTAAAAACTATTCGGTTAATAAAGCCGTTACTAGTACTTTAACATCATAAATTATTGAACATATCTCTATAACAATAAACATATCTTTTCATAACATTTTAGTCTTCTCCCCCACTTAGATTTCTGTTACTATTTTCTTTACAAGCTAACTCACACTTCAATGTATTTATAACCAACTTTTATCATAACAATTGAAGTTGATTTCACTTCTGAAAACTTAATATCACGTAACCCTCATCGACTAATCAAGTCAATGCTACATACTTGTACCCTTTACAATTTGTAAAACTAAATCGCAATTTCTTAAATCATTATACAATCTTTACTTATTTATATTGTTGCTCTATCAATCGCATACATTCTTATTTTAAATTTTAAACTTGAAGGTTTTCTGAAAACAGACGAATCCGCCGGATTCATCGGAATCCGCCGGATTCCATTCACTTTCAGACTCAACTCGTGATCAGACCAAAATCTAAGCAATCCGGTTGGGAATCCGTCTGGGAATCCGCCGGATTCAACATATCCCCGCCGGATACAGGGGTTGCCCGCCGGGTAAACCCCTTGTACAGCAGACCCTGAACCTGTTTAACTTAATACCAAAACACAAGTTTCCGATGCGCATAAAATCAAAGCCACTTTAAATTAGACTCTGAAAATTTATACACACTTCCACTATGACAAAATGAAACTTTATACTTTTGCATTTTTTTTTTTACACTTTTCCCAAAAACGACAGTTTTAGACGTGTCACTTGTTTTCGGCTATTTTAACCCTTTCACATAACATATCTTTAAACATACTATTACAAATCTGACATCCAAATTTCGACCATATTTTCAACATCATAATTGCAACCTATTGGTGCAAAAATATTCAACCATCATCAATTCTAGTCTAAATAACACTTAACCTTATTAGTGACCCGTTTGGGCACCAAAATGACCCATTTGGGTTTTTAACCATATTGACACCATTTTCGTAGCACTTTTCATCCAATTGACTTATTCAAGTCAAACTAACTTACTAACATCATCATTTGACCATAATATTAAAACTTAACACTTTTGATTTTCATAGCATACCCTCTCATTAACAATACTTTAACTTTAATCATTCATTAACTTTCTAATTACTTTACAACATTAACTATTTAAAAATGACGACTACATGTCATCACTTAGTTGGACTAAAGTCTCATTTTGTCACTTTACCACATTCTCAACACTTATACATTAGATACAAGGCTATAACAATATTCCTCAAGCCTTGACTTTAATATACTTTAACATTCACATAAAGAATCATTTGACCCGTTGAGGGTATTAATAATAACTTGCATCATATAGCATTTATCTTTAACTTTCTCATTCAATTACTTACTTAACATGTCATTTCTATCATCACATTCACATAATCATGCATACCCGTGCATTGAAACTCATTTCTGTTTTACTCGATACCGAGTTTATACATATCTTACACTTACTCACAACATAGTCACATTAAGTCTCTCTGATAATTGGTGACCTCAATAACTTCCGGTGACATAGCATAATATAGCTACGGTGATCAAGCGTGGCTAGATTATGTTTTTCACTCTTCCATCATCAGGTTACTTCATATCATTAATCCTCACTGTAACTATTCTTTCATTTAAACACATAACACATAACATAACAATTCAGCAACAATAATAACTCGATTATAAGTTGCCATTTAGATACTCATCTTCACATAAACAAATAATCTCATATAATCAATCAACAAACTTTTATAAGGCATTCATCACAGCCTTTACTACTTAATCTGTTCTCATGACATTCTTTACTTTTCAACTGAACTAAGTCAGTATTCTGATTGTTTAAAATTCTATACACATATAATATTTACTTATCACATCAATTGTAGCTAACTTAAGTTAGCAGAAATTCTTTCATCTGAATTCGTATCACATTGCCAATATACCCATTAGCAATTATCTGTACTTCTGAACATACGACCAACATAAGTTAACCTATCTGCATACTTAACATAACTGAATCTTTACACATAACTAAACATGTAAGTATACTCTTTCACATATTTCTGTACGACTATCGATTACATTTGTTCATATTATATAAACACAATCATAATAAAATCTTTCTCTACCTCCTCTGGCCATTCTCACCTTTTCTTTTAACATTCTGTTACTAAATTAACACATAATCAATATCGAATAATTCACTACTGGGAAGCATATCAGTTCTGTCTACTGTACTTTACTACTGAACTTACTCCACATACATAATCATGCATTTCATATCGGTTTAAGATTAGGAAATCTCACTGTGGATTACCTAATTCTCTCAAACCATCGCTCTGATACCAACTTGAAACACCCTGAAAATTTTTCTTTAATATCCTTTTATATTCAAACCTGTGTACTTTTAAATTTTATAATATCATTTCGTTGAATCATCTTTTATACTTTGCAGTCAAACATACATACAAACATTTGACTACATTGGTCCCATTAGTTTGACCCTCCAATCAATTTCATACACGATTATTTAAAAATCGTCTAACTTTACTTTCTTTTCGACTTTGACTATAATATCATTGATCGGGTGACTTATACAAGTATAGTCATAACGATAATTTAAAAGAATAGGAGCTTATCTAACCATTTCATTCAAGCTCCACTCCACGTCATTTCTAGCAAGCATAGTCAACTCTTAAATTCATTGGTTCAAACTAACCACATACCTGCAACATAATCAACTTAACGGGGTAAGCCAAAGCTTAGTGAATAATATGAACAACTAAATAAATAATGTACTTTCACATTACACATCAACATATAATCTGTACTTATTCTGTTTCTGTTCAGTCATATAACTTTTAGGAAATTGTAGAGATCATCTGAACCTTTATTTCTGACTAGTACCCTACCTCTAAGTGGTAGGCATACTATATTATAATCTGTACCGTTAAGGATCCTCAACTATCTTACATGCCAATTTATACATATTGACATCATACCAAGCTAATGACCTCGTCATTACTTGGATACTGCCAAGCAAATGATAACTCATTCCTTGGCTCCACATATCCATCTACTCACTTATCTGAGTAATGGAAACATAACATAACCACGTGCTCTGCACGCCTTTATCTGTGAACCTGTCATCTGTCATAACATTAATCTCTAAAATTCCCAATACACATAAATCACATACACCTTTTCTTTCATTCATATATATGCATTTATTCTTTATTTACAATCATATCATAATAACGTATAACTACTGAGCACATATAACAAATGAGTATAAACCTTCAGGTAATCTCAACCATAACACTCTATAATAGTAAACTGGCATATAATAATAATATACTCAAACATACTGCATTCTAATTGTGTAACCCCTTCCGGTGTACACAATCATTACCTATTTAATCCCCCATATTACTCACCTGGGTCTTTAGCAGAATAAGTAAGTAAATCATAACACGTGCAAATGCCGTGTCTTGGATCTTGAATCACATATCTGATAAACACATAATTATAATACACATTTAGCTTGCTAATAATCGTCATCGGCACTTACTTCATCAAACGTCATATAACTACTTAATTACACTTTTCATAATAACCTTATTAACTTTTATCGTTTATTATATTGAATACCACTAGAACTCATTTCTGAATAATCATTATGTTTCATACTCCACTTTAACTCTAATCTTTACTCTAGTGAATCAAACCATAACTTTAATAGTAATAACAACTCATATTTAATTTATATATTACTTTATATAGAATTTGTGACCACACAGTCATATTAAAAATCAAGTTTCTCAAACAGCAGACAGAATCCGCCGGATTAACGGGAATCCGCCGGATTCCCCTTCGTTCTCAGACCTGCACTTTCAGCTCAACATGGCTATTCGATTTCCTTCACAAAACTCATCAAACTCAGATTTCTTATTACTAGTAACAACTAATTGCATCAAACTAACATCTTTTATGGTCTTATTCCTTTTACAATTCATTACTCCATACCAATTCACCATAAGCAATTATTTAGGTTAAATCTAATAAAATTAAACTTACTTACAAGTAAAAATAGGACAGAGATGAAGAACCAGCATCTGTGACTAATTTGAATTCAAGAATAGGAATGGAAATTGGTATTTTATTTGATTCCTTGTTCCTTTTTCTTCCTGCGACCCTACTCTTTCTTTTTCTTTCTCCCGTTCCTTTCTACTGTATGTATTTGAGTGTGTGTAAGGAATAATTGAGAAGGGGATAAAGAGGGTAACTTATTTTCCTAAATTCTTGGTCAATTCCACACTCCCTTTTGAGTCCCATCGCAATCACAGGGATATAATATGTTTTCTCCCTTTTTCTTTCTTCTTATTTCTTTCTAAATAATACGTGAGGGTATGTGGAAGTTTTGAGAATTAAAAGTCATATATATCCACTTGTACACTTTAAGTCGGTCCCCCTTTGGACCTCTTGTCTGGAACTTAAAACCATTTACGTTTTCTACCATTTTATTTTTCTTACCACTTTATCAACTTAAAACAATTATTTATTGACTTATCACAATAATACTTTTACGTTTTTGGGGTGTTACAACTCTTCCCCACTTGTCTCATTCGTGTCCTCACGAATGTCATTCATATCTATTCCATCTTAACACTTGCTATTTCAGCGAAAGCATTTACTTATACATACATTACAATAATTTAACCTGTCTCTTTACTTTGGCAGCTTTTCAGCTACACATATATCTTTTTCACTTTACACACATACTGCATATCAGCTTTACTACCTAAATATCAATTTAAGTAGTAATTATATCTATATTTATTTGTTTTAATGCACAATTTTACATATCTCACATAATAATCTCATCCACTAACGTGCATAATTCTTTATTCATACACATTTTACTACGAAATCACTTATATCACATATAACATATAGCTTGTACATGTATATAACTTTATCATTATATGCACAAAAGGTGCGTTCTGTCCCTTTTACTTGCACACAATCCGTGTGCTTTTAACTTTCTCACATAAGCACATATATCCTGTGCATCTTTTCATTCACTTTCTTACTGGCACCAAGTGCTATAACCAGCACATGTGCAACATTAACCATTTCTTTCTTGTCACGGAATTAACTTTTCGTTTAGTAGCAAATACATATAACACTCAGTACCCAATGTGAGCAACTTAAAAACTTAAACATGCACTTTCAATTCTTTCCATACACACTCAAAGTGTGTATTTCATTTGCTTTTATTAACATTATTCATAAGGGTTACTTAAGCTTAACCCTTAAATATCTTTAAACATAAGTACTTAAGACAACTTTACCATTTAAAACTATCAACCATGCTAACATCATTACGCATATGCGTGCACTTCTTTTTCTGCAACAATTATATCAGTCATAAAACATATCTGAAACATATGAAATCTTTTACACAAATGTGATTCAAAATCACATCATTTTCATTTATCTGGTTTCACTTATGTAGTGAAATACATCATCATTTCCTTAAAAACTATTCGGTTAATAAAGCCGTTACTAGTACTTTAACATCATAAATTATTGAACATATCTCTATAACAATAAACATATCTTTTCATAACATTTTAGTCTTCTCCCCCACTTAGATTTCTGTTACTATTTTCTTTACAAGCTAACTCACACTTCAATGTATTTATAACCAACTTTTATCATAACAATTGAAGTTGATTTCACTTCTGAAAACTTAATATCACGTAACCCTCATCGACTAATCAAGTCAATGCTACATACTTGTACCCTTTACAATTTGTAAAACTAAATCACAATTTCTTAAATTATTATACAATCTTTACTTATTTATATTGTTGCTCTATCAATCGCATACATTCTTATTTTAAATTTTAAACTTGAAGGTTTTCTGAAAATAGACGAATCCGCCGGATTCATCGGAATCCGCCGGATTCCATTCACTTTCAGACTCAACTCGTGATCAGACCAAAATCTAAGCAATCCGGTTGGGAATCCGTCTGGGAATCCGCCGGATTCAACATATCCCCGCCGGATACAAGGGTTGCCCGCCGGGTAAACCCCTTGTACAGCAGACCCTGAACCTGTTTAACTTAATACCAAAACACAAGTTTCCGATGCGCATAAAATCAAAGCCACTTTAAATTAGACTCTGAAAATTTATACACACTTCCACTATGACAAAATGAAACTTTATACTTTTGCATTTTTTTTTTTTTTACACTTTTCCCAAAAACGACAGTTTTAGACGTGTCACTTGTTTTCGGCTATTTTAACCCTTTCATATAACATATCTTTAAACATACTATTACAAATCTGTGAAAACGTATGATCGTTGAAGCTCAGACTTTTTAGGTCTTGAACTAGGATTAACAATAAACGATAACAATGATAATACTACGCAGCGGAATAAGAACAAACATCAATATTATCAATGGCCAAATCCCTAATCTTATTAATGAATTAACAAGACGGATACCCTTTAGTATCGGGGTTACAAGAACCTTAGGGATAACGGAATACTATAGACGTCTACATTATTTTGTGCACACCAAAACCTACCTCCCTACATCTCTTTATATACTAGAGATATTAGGGTTACAAAGAAATCATTAAGGTACAAGGAAACTAATTTAAACAATCTTCACTTTTAGTCCCTCATCTTTAATTATTTTGTATCATCAAATTAAAATATCCTAACAATCTTCCCCTATTTGATGATGACAAAATAAAGATCTTCTTGCGCAAACTTCCCCTTAGTTCTTGATTTCTTGTAAACATGTCATGCATTATAAGCTGCAAATCTTGACCTTCGAATCTTCTTCCCCTTTTTGTCATAATCCAATAGGGGTCTTCATGAAGATAAGCAACTTTGAATCGTTACAACTACACGCTATATATTACACTACTAATCCAACCTTCAAATGTCTCAAATTACCCTCCATGACGCATCCTCAGAATAATGAATTTGAGCATTAGAAACTTACACTAGTAGTTGTAATATACAACTAGCAGTAGTAATAAAACATTTATCCCTCAAATTATGCATGAACATCTCCCGATGGTTAAACACCTTTTCAATAAGCTTCCCCTCAAATCAATATGTTAACCATCTCTTGAATCTCGAACTTTGTATTAGCTCTATGTAATGATTACTGGTCGGTGAAGAAAATAGAGTATAACAAACTTAATAAAGAAGTTAAATCTTCCAAACTTGTACCTTATATCTTGTACTATCCACGACGTCGAACTTATAATCCTATGTATAAGTAGACCGCAATCTCTTTGACAAAAATCCTTATTCTTCATAATAAGTCACCGAGCAACCCAAACTCTTCCAAGTGATAGCAAATGTGAGCATTGAGCATCCTAAGTTTAATCTCACACGTTTGCTAGATTTTGTCAAGTCTTCGTCGTCACCATACAAACCAAACAAGTTATCTTCAAAGTTTACAACCATTACTTTGAGATATGATAAGATACACGCCTGTAAAACCCAACTACAATATCAAATAAGCTATAATCAATCTTCTTCGTAATCACATCTTCTTCGAAAACGAGCCATAAAATCAGTAAGAATAAATTGTTATAATAACAATTCCATTCGAGATCCGAAACCATCAGTTGAACAAACAGTGGAAACTAATTAGTACTAACAGTGTTAACTGTTTTGCACTAACAGTGATAATCTCAAACTCCAAATCAACTAATAGTGGTAATATTCTTAAAAATACCCAAACAGTGGTAATCTTCAGTAATTCGGCACAAATTAAACAAACAGTGGTAATGACACCAACTAACAGTGGTAATTTGATTCCACTATCAGTTTCAGTTCTCTTCAGCAACAAACAGTTGTAATCTCCATGAAGTCCATGTGCAATAATAATTATTATAGCAACATCCTGTAATAGCATATTACCACAAACCACAAATAATACACCATCGAATTAAACAATGATCGTCTTCTTGTATTTAGAGATACTTTAATTTGATTAAAGTTTAATCAAAACCATAACATCTTTTACACATGCTCTCATCGATCTGTACGTCTTGTACATGTATTCTACCATCACCCATCGGTGTCTATTCAAGATCGAGTTCACCCTCAGTGTTCTTCTTTATCGATCCAAAACAGAAAACCAGAAACCATCTTTATAGACTCCCCAATTTGATCGTGAACTTTGAAACTTCTTTTCGCATTGCTTTCTAACTTCTTTCTGCATCGCTTTCATGAGACTTCAACAAACATACGAAACAAGAAATCCAGAATGAATCTTACCTCAACGAACTTGAAATCTTGTATCTTAAACTTGCAGATCGTCCAACATCTAGTCAAGAATAATACCACGATCTGAGCAAGCAGCTGCAACGAGTTATAACCATAATCAAAGTAATCCGGCCAAAATAAACTTCACAAACTCTATCGGAAAACCAGAAACAACCACGCAGAAACATAATAACGATCGTGAACTTCCAGATTTCTTTATGCTTTATTCCAAATAATGTTTAAAGAAAACCCTTAATCAACTTAACCATTCTCTTTCTACTGTATACGATGTAGGGTTGAAGAAATAACCCTTAATATTGTTGCTGCATGCTTTCAGTATCCACTTGAAAAACAAAAAAACAATTCTCCCAATATCGGCTATCAATACAACCGATCTAATCTTCTGAATGTTTGAATATTTAATGTTGAACAAAGATAAAGAACATTAGTGATATTCAGGAAAAGTAATATGTCGGTAGAAAAAAAATCTTATGATAAGGACATGTCGGTTTATCTTTTCAAGTGTCGGCAAGAATTAAATTAACCAAGAATTTGGTTAATATTAAATCACTAAAGCAGCGCCTCAAAAGATCCAGACTTGCGAATTCATAACCAATAAATAATCTAATAATTCCAGAATCTTTGGTGTCGGCAAGCACTAGGGACATGAATCAGCTATTGTGATTAAATAAACCCCAAGAATGAAAGCATATTTACGATTGTAGGGGTTTAAAAAAAAAATCGTCACCATATAAATTCTTGAATCTCGTACACTTTGTAAATCCTAGATCATGAGCAACCTTGCTCTGATACCAATTGTGAAAACGTATGATCGTTGAAGCTCAGACTTTTTAGGTCTTGATCTAGGATTAACAATAAACGATAACAATGATAATACTACGCAGCGGAATAAGAACAAACATCAATATTATCAATGGCCAAATCCCTAATCTTATTAATGAATTAACAAGACGGATACCCTTTAGTATCGGGGTTACAAGAACCTTAGGGATAACGGAATACTATAGACGTCTACATTATTTTGTGCACACCAAAACCTACCTCCCTACATCTCTTTATATACTAGAGATATTAGGGTTACAAAGAAATCATTAAGGTACAAGGAAACTAATTTAAACAATCTTCACTTTTAGTCCCTCATCTTTAATTATTTTGTATCATCAAATTAAGATTCGAAGGTCAAGATTTGCAGCTTATAATGCATGACATGTTTACAAGAAATCAAGAACTAAGGGGAAGTTTGCGCAAGAAGATCTTTATTTTGTCATCATCAAATAGGGGAAGATTGTTAGGATATTTTAATTTGATGATACAAAATAATTAAAGATGAGGGACTAAAAGTGAAGATTGTTTAAATTAGTTTCCTTGTACCTTAATGATTTCTTGTTTTAACAGCTGATTCAATATCTCCTATTACATTCTCAAGTGGATGATCTTTATGAGAAATGTATTTAGATGTTGCTGTTTCTTGAATACTCTCCTCTAAGTTGGTAAAATTTCCTTCTTGCCCAGACTCACTACTTGACACTTCTCTTGCAATTCTCTTTGACAAAGGAGTAGAACTCATCAAATGTAGATAATTCAATTGTTCCTGCTCTGTGTCAAGATGCTTTGTAGGTGTCTGATCAACATTCACACCTGCCTTTGTATTCTTCTGTACTGGACTCATATCACTGTCTTCTGTACTGTCTTCAATAACAGGTCTATCAGAATCATCAACATGAGAAAATGATGTTTCATCTGATTTTCCTGTTTCCACATCCTGTGATGTCGTTGGTTGATCAGTATCAAACACTTCTGGGGGATCAGGAGACCAAATTGGAAATAATACATATTCCAATGAATCATTCTTCTTTCCAACTGATATTCCTGATTTTGCTCTACCTTCTTCATCACCTGTTCCTGCATTTGTACCTGCACTTGTACCTGCACTAGTATCCACATTTGTATATCTAAAAGCAGTATTAAGTGCATCAATATCAAACAGTGATTCAGGACCTTTTCCCTCAGGATTAACAGTGTTTTCATTAAAAGTAATGTGCACTGTTTCTTCTATGATTCTGGTCCTTTGATTGAATACCCTATAAGATTTACTTTGAATAGAATAACCAACAAATATCCCCTCATCAGCCTTACTCTGAAACTTACCTAAGTGATCTTTGGTATTTAAGATTGTACAAGGACACCCAAAAGATTTTAAGAAACTAACCAAAGGCTTTCTCTTAAACAACAGTTCATATGGTGTCTTGTTATGAGGCTTAACAACTAATACTCTATTCTGAACATAACAAGCTGTGCTAACTGCCTCTGCCCAAAAAGACATAGGTAGCTTTGCATCAGATAGCATGGTTCTAGCAGCCTCAATCAGTGTCCTATTCCTCCTTTCAGCTACTCCATTTTGTTGAGGAGTTCTAGGTGCACTAAATTCTCTCTTAATACCTTTAACTTCACAGAATTTATCCATCTCATGATTTTTAAATTCTGTTCCATTATCACTTCTGATGATCTTTACTCTTTTATCCAATTGATTCTCCATCTTAGTTATAAATGATCTAAGTATTTCACCTGTCTCATCCTTTGTCCTAAGAAAGAAAACCCATGTAAATCTAGTATAATCATCAATAATCACAAGACAGTAAGACTTTTTCCCCATACTACTTATACTGGTTGGTCCAAATAAGTCCATATGCAATAAGTGTAAGGGTGTGCTATTTGTGTTCACAGATTTGGACTTAAATGAGGATTTGTGTTGCTTTCCCTTTTGACAAGAGACACAATGATCATCACATGAATAGACCTTTTCAGGCAAACCTCTAACAAGCTTGTTTTTGACAAGTTTATTAATGGTTTTGAAATTCATGTGACACATCCTCCTATGCCACAGTTCAGATTCATTCACACTTGCTTTAGAAATAAGACAGTTTAAATCAGGTTGAGGTGTCATATTTACTAAGTCACACTTATATACATTATCTTGTCTTGGAATTCTCATCAAAATCATGTTTTCTGGTATTTTGAATTCTTTGGACAAGATAAGGCATTCAGTGTCAGTGAAAAGAACTGGGTTCTTTTTATCTGTGATTTGACTTACACTTAGTAAATTATACCTCAGTTGTTCCACAAAATAAACATTATCAAAACTTAGCTTTTCACTCTGAACTGTTCCTTTCCCTGTGATCCTTCCTCCTTTTGGATTGCTTCCAAAAGCTACATATCCTCCATCAAAAGATTTAAAGTCCTGCAGCTTTTCTTTGTCTCCAGTCATGTGCCGTGAGCATCCACTATCAATATGCCATAAGCTCTTAGGCTTGCCCTGCACAAATAATCAAAAAAGAGAATTAATTTCTCTTGGGAACCCAAACCAATTTGGCTTTGGGTTTCCCATGTGCATTCACATAATCAACTTTCTTAAAGATTATTGATTGTGAAGCACTGTTGGTATTTGGATCTGTTAATTTATCAGACTTAATAGGTGTCCAAATCCAACTAATTTTAGACTTAACAGTGTTCTTTGGCTTAACAGTTTTAACTGTTTTACCAATTGAAGATTCAGTGTTAATTTTGTTAACACTGTTTTTGAAATCAGTTAACACTGTTTTAGTCTTTGAGCTTTTGGCTAATTTTGTTATTACTGCTGCGGTAGATTTACCTGTAACAGTGTTTAACATGGTAGCCTTTGAGTTTATCTTCTGAACTCTGGCAGTATGATCAACTTTTGATTGAAAATTTTGTTTGTTAATCATATTTGCTTTCATCCATGACTGTTTTCTAATCCTTTGAACATTCTCAGGATTATGATAACAGTCATATTTAAGATGACCCATTTTTCCACATATAAAGCAAGACATTTCTTTAATCACAGTAACATTATTACCCAGTTTTTGTGAAATCATTTGATTCCAATTTCTTTGATTACCTCTGGGTTTTTGATTTTGTAAACTCTGTGAAGAAGAAGCACTTGCTTTACATTTACAATTCACACAGTTATTCACAACAGATTCAACAACAGGTTTAGTAACTGAATTAACTGTATTACTAACATATCCTAACCCATGTTTAGATTTGTTAGTATTCAAGCTCACCTTCTCTAAGTCCAGTTTAACCTTTTCCTTAAACATTTTCTTACCCTCTTCTAGTTTATCAGTTTTAAGATTAACAACTAGATCAGTAATTACTCTCTTCACATCCTCACATGTTGACTCAGACTTAGATGATTCAGATTTCACACTCTGATCATCTTCTTCAGTCCAGTCACTAACTTCACCTTCTACAAACAGATCATCCTCAGATAAACTTTTAATTGGATCAGCCTTTTTAACCTCATCTTCCATTCCTCTTTTAAGCGAATTGATATCAATTTCACTTTTGGGAGGAAAGTAGGTGTGATTATAAGGTGGAGGTACATTATTGTATCCTAATCCAGTCTTAAGTTTATCATGAATCTGTGAATTAATAAGTTTATTTACACTCTTTGAAGCATGTTCTAATTTACTTACATCAAGCCTTATACTATCTCTTTCACATGTGACCTCAGTAAGTTTCTTAGATAACAACTCGACTTTATCTTTGAAAGTGTCTCTCTCCCACCTAGCATATTCAATGTCATACTTAAACTGTGTTGCATTGACTTCATATGCCTTTATTTGATTTTCCAGATTTTCAATGACTGCTATGGTGTGTTTACTTTTGATTTCCCATTGTTTTAGTTCCTCACACACTTTTATATTATGATCTCTGTAGTGTTTAACAGTTTGTTTACAAACAGCAGAACATAATTTATTTTGTACCTCTGTAGGAACTTCTGACTTTTTGTCAGATTCTGCAATGGCCATGAGACATTGATTCTTCACAACATGCTCTTCTTGATCACTCCAATCCCATCCACAGCCATCCATAGACACCAAAGCATTTGCTGAAGCCCCCTGAATTGGAATGTTTCTTGTCTGTGTTCCAGTGCTTCCAGATCTCTGACCATTACCATTCTGCTCTTGCCTAGGGTTTCTGCATTCTCTGGCAAAGTGTCCCATCTTGTGACAGTTGAAACACTCAATCTTGCTCTTATCAAACCAATTTGCATCATTCCTCTTGTATGCAAAGTTATTTCTACCAGTCCTCTGCATGAACCTTTTTGCTCTCTGAGTAATCAATGCAATTTGCCACTTGATGTCCATCTCCTCTAGATCATCACCATCAAATTGTTCCAGATCTTCATTAGTAAGTGAAGAATTCACATTACTTGCAAAGAAAGATTCTAATATTTGATCATTAGAACTATTTGATGATGATCCTGCTCCTCCTGAAACATGAGTAGAACCCATTTGACTTGATTCTGCTTTTGTTCCAGCCATAGACATAAAAGCAGCATTATGACTGTATCCAGTTGCTTGCTTCTTACTTTCCACCTCAGACTCAAAGTTCCTCAGATCATTGTATATATCTTCTAGTTCCTTAACTTCAATGTCTGAACTCTGCCTCAATCCAACAGTATAGATTGTCCATTCATCACCTAATGATCTCAAGAACTTTCTGTTAAGATCTTCTTTGTCAATCTTTACCTTGTGATTTTCCAATTCTCCAACTAATTTAGTAAACCTATCAAAGGTTTGAGTTAGAGTTTCAGATTTCACATGGCTAAAATTTTCAAATTGTTGTTTTAACAGAGATCTTTTATTCTTTTTGGTGTTATCATTACCACCAAACCTCTTCTCAATTGCCTCCATCAGTACCTTGGGATCTTCACAATTATCAAATCTGCTCTGATGCTCATTCGGAATGGAAAGCAACAGAGTACTAAGTGCTTTGTACTCAGTAGATCTGATTTTCCTCTCTGCTTCAGATGTTGGTGGTGCTCTTGGTTGCTTTACTCCATCACCATCAAGCGTTACTGGTATACCATTAACAACAACTTCCCACATCTGATAATCCGTGAGAAGCATATATTGCCTGATTCTGACCTTCCATAGGTCAAACTCATCAGGTTTAAGCATCGGTATCTTTGTTGCTTGAATTCCTTCATTGCCTTCAGTCGCCATTGAAATCAAAACTTAATATCTGAACTAAACTCAAATACTAATACTAATAATCCCAGATCTTCCTGTCTTCAAAGCTTCACAAGCTCTGATACCACTTTGTTAGTCCCTGTTTAACTTATTAAACAATCTTACGTAATAAGCTTTGAATATATTATTGAGAAGTTGCGGAATCACACTCAATAATATTAAGAAGATCAATGAATATTAATTAATTTAATGAACACGCAATATACCAAAAGCTTCAATCTTATTAATGATATAAGACGAATACACTTGATGTATTAGGGTTACAGAAAACCTTGAAGCTGTGCAAAAATCATTAACCTATCTAGGTCTAAAGGATCTCTATTTATAACATATAGAGTCCTATACAATCTCCTACAAATATGGAATAAAATAACTTCCATAACCGACTCATACTTATCACAAAATCATAAACAGTTTTAACTACCATTCTGATGTAAACAGTTGTAACTGTTACACATTCAGTGGTAACTGCTTCAATTGTAATATGCGACCAAGTACAAATACATAATCAGTGTTAACTGTTTCATATATAACTAACAGTTACTAATACATAAGCAGTTTTAACTACTTACAGACACATAACTATCAGTTGTAATCTATCTTCAAACAGTTGTAACACTTGTCTTCTCATCAGTTTTCTTCTATCAGTTGTAACTTCATAAAGACAGTTTTAACCTTCAAAGCAAACAGTTTTCTTATCATCTAAGAGATCATCTTTTGAGCAGTTTGGAAGCAACATTGCTTATGCAATTGCTTGTCTTGCAACTGGTCAAAGGTTTAATTTTTCAAATTTGATTTTTTCTGGTATGCTTAGAAACATTGAGCAGCCAAAGATTAAATTTTTGATGTATCCACGTTTTGTGCAGTTGTTCTTAAATGAACAAATTCCTAATATAACTGCACTTGACAAGATTATTGGTATTGTCTCTTTTAAACCAAAAGTTTTTGTAAATATGAAGAGAGATACTAAATTTTCTGGGAAGGTTACAGCATTATTTTCTACAATGCTTCCTGCACCTTCCACCACAGCATCAGTACTACCAACTGAAGCTGAACCAACTACTGAGAGAATGGTTCCACCCACCACTTCTCAACCCACAGTAGTTGGGGGTACTAAAAGAAAACAAGGGACCACAACAGCTAAACCTTCTAAAGCCAAAAAGGCTAAAAAACAGGCATTTGAGGCTGCTGCTGCTCAGGTGTCTCAGATAAATGATTCATCACAGCAGATGATCAATGAGGAGGAGGATGATCATTCTGAGAGGGCTGCTTCTACTGCTTCTAGCCCACTGGCAGAGCAGGACAGAAGTAACATTAATAAGACCCAATCAGAGGCAACACATGGACATGATTCTACACCTGTAGATGATCCTAGTGGTCCCAGTACCAAGAACCAAGGGGACTTTGATGATCATGCTAGGCATGAGTCAGACTTTGATGATGTCAATGATTCACCAAAGGAGTCACATCCTGAAGGTGTTGAGGCTAGAACTAACTTGGAATTGACAAAAATGGTTGATTATGTATGGGCTGAGTTTGTACAGGAGAGGAAGAAGAATATGGCTAAGGATGAAGTTATTACTCAATTGCAGAGGAAAGTGCAGCAGTTAGAGAGGATTGTTATTAAATGTTTGAAGAAAGGGAGGAAATATGTGGTTCATGATACTTCAGAACCTGAGGAGACTTATAACTTTAGACAAAATGCTTTCAAAAAGGGGGAGAAGGTCTGGACAAATTTGGGTGATAAGAGGAATGAGAATGATAAGGTTGTGTCTGATGATGAAAAAGTTGATGAAGAGATTGAAATGGAACAACCAGTGGATGATGATTTTGTGCATACACCTCCAACACCACCTACAGAGCCAGAGCCAGAAATAAATGAATCAGTATATGAGACAGTGGAAACAGAAATGAAGGAATCAGTGGCAGATGAAGATAAGTCTGATCATACTGAGGTTATTGGGTCAGTGGAGCAAACTGAAGAGGTGAATTTGGATGATAAGACTGAGGAGTTAAAGATTGATGAGGATGATGGTGAAGAGGTGAGTAAACCTGAGATAGCAGTTGAAAAAGAAGAAGTAAAGACTGATGTTAAAACTGATGCTCAACAAGTTGAAAAGACTAGAAAGAAGAGCATTCCAGTTAAAACTGCTAAAATGACTGGTACAGGAAAGAAGGTTGAAACTCCAAAGAAGAAATCTTCACAACAACCATCTTTGCCTGGATTTCAAATTAGAGAACCTGCTGCTGCTCCTGTTCAACAGAAAGAATTGCCAAAGATTGATCCAAAAGATAAAGGCAAGGGAAAACTGGTAGAAGAACCAAAGAAGAAAAAGCAAAAACCAGTGCCACCAGAAGTAACTGCTCATGATATTGAGTATGCTCAAAGGTTACAGGCTGAGATAAATGCAGAGGGATTGATTGATGTTGAGATTGAGGAAGGAAAGTTTGTGAAAATGACAAAAGAGCAAGTGGCAGAGTGGGATGAATATTTATTGAAAGAACAGAGACAGGATGATATTGAATATCTTGTAGAGCAGGTTAAGAAAAGAAAAGCAGAGGAAGCAAGAAAGAAAAGAGCTGCAAAACCACCAACAAAAGCTCAAATGAAGAAGAACTTAATTGCAAAGTTGAAAGGTGGGTATATTCCTTTGAATGCATTGAAACAGATGAGTTTAGAGAGATTGCAGGAGTTATGGGATAAAGATGAGTTGAATCCTGATGTGATTGAAAAGAAACAAACAGAAAAGAAAGAAGCTGAGAAGAAAAAGCAGGAAGTTGAAAAGGAAAAGAAAGAGGCTGATAAGGAAAGAAAATTGAAAGAAAAGGAAGAAAAAGAAAAAAGAGAAAAGATAGAAGCTAAGAAGAGGAGGAAAGATGAACTTGAGAAAAAGAAGAGAGAGTTAGATGAAATTTCTGATAGAGAAAGGGATATTGATGAATTGAAGGAGTTTATTCTGTTACAGACTATAGAATCTGAGGTAATTAATGTTGAATTACCTGGTATCATTGATTGGTCTATTGAGCAATTTGTCAATCCTGTTAAGATTCACAAGATTAAAGTTGAAAGAGCAGATGGAAATATATCTTGGTGGAGATCTTTTAGGGATTTGATAAAGAGAATTAGTAGGACTGATTTGGTGAGAATGTATGAGATTGGGATGGAAAAGAATTTAGATTTGAAAAGGTTTGATAATCTGGTTGAAAAAGTTACATGGCATTGGATTAAAGCTATGTTTGAGCCAGAAGAGTTTCCATTTCAGTTTGCTACTTTTAGCAAGGTCAGAAATTGGATTTATCATGCCAAACCTGGAGTACATCAGATTGTTATGGAGGATGCAGTGTTTATGTGGTTATTGACAGATAGATTTTATGATATCAATCTGAGATTTTTGATGGGTTTGAGAAATGCAAGGCTACAAGCTGCAGTTTTAGATGATGTAGCTCTGGAATTGGTATATATGGTGCTGAATCAGATTCATAAGAAGGAGGAGATTGATAGGAAGAAGAGAAGAAATGTCTAACAGTTTTGAAAGAATTTTGTGAAGCTTATAATGGAGGATTAGAAGAAACTTAATGCTGTGAAGGACAGATTAAGTTTAGGGGGAGATTGTTGGGTCAAAACTGTTTCAGGTCTGAGTTGAAGTTCTGATGAGAAGACAGAGTGCAAGTGATTAAAACTGTTTGCTTTGAAGGTTAAAACTGTCTTTATGAAGTTACAACTGATAGAAGAAAACTGATGAGAAGACAAGTATTACAACTGTTTGAAGATAGATTACAACTGATAGTTATGTGTCTGTAAGTAGTTAAAACTGCTTATGTATTAGTAACTGTTAGTTATATATGAAACAGTTAACACTGATTATGTATTTGTACTTGGTCGCATATTACAATTGAAGCAGTTACCACTGAATGTGTAACAGTTACAACTGTTTACATCAGAATGGTAGTTAAAACTGTTTATGATTTTGTGATAAGTATGAGTCGGTTATGGAAGTTATTTTATTCCATATTTGTAGGAGATTGTATAGGACTCTATATGTTATAAATAGAGATCCTTTAGACCTAGATAGGTTAATGATTTTTGCACAGCTTCAAGGTTTTCTGTAACCCTAATACATCAAGTGTATTCGTCTTATATCATTAATAAGATTGAAGCTTTTGGTATATTGCGTGTTCATTAAATTAATTAATATTCATTGATCTTCTTAATATTATTGAGTGTGATTCCGCAACTTCTCAATAATATATTCAAAGCTTATTACGTAAGATTGTTTAATAAGTTAAACAGGGACTAACAAAATCTGACATCCAAATTTCTACCATATTTTCAACATCATAATTGCAACCTATTGGTGCAAAAATATTCAACCATCATCAATTCTAGTCTAAATAACACTTAACCTTATTAGTGACCCGTTTGGGCACCAAAATGACCCATTTGGGTTTTTAACCATATTGACACCATTTTCGTAGCACTTTTCATCCAATTGACTTATTCAAGTCAAACTAACTTGCTAACATCATCATTTGACCATAATATTAAAACTTAACACTTTTGATTTTCATAGCTTACCCTCTCATTAACAATACTTTAACTTTAATCATTCATTAACTTTCTAATTACTTTACAACATTAACTATTTAAAAATGACGACTACATGTCATCACTTAGTTGGACTAAAGTCTCATTTTGTCACTTTACCACATTCTCAACACTTATACATTAGATACAAGGCTATAACAATAGTCCTCAAGCCTTGACTTTAATATACTTTAACATTCACATAAAGAATCATTTGACCCGTTGAGGGTATTAATAATAACTTGCATCATATAGCATTTATCTTTAACTTTCTCATTCAATTACTTACTTAACATGTCATTTCTATCATCACATTCACATAATCATGCATACCCGTGCATTGAAACTCATTTCTGTTTTACTCGATACCGAGTTTATACATATCTTACACTTACTCACAACATAGTCACATTAAGTCTCTCTGATAATTGGTGACCTCAATAACTTCCGGTGACATAGCATAATATAGCTACGGTGATCAAGCGTGGCTAGATTATGTTTTTCACTCTTCCATCATCAGGTTACTTCATATCATTAATCCTCACTGTAACTATTCTTTCATTTAAACACATAACACATAACATAACAATTCAGCAACAATAATAACTCGATTATAAGTTGCCATTTAGATACTCATCTTCACATAAACAAATAATCTCATATAATCAATCAACAAACTTTTATAAGGCATTCATCACAGCCTTTACTACTTAATCTGTTCTCATGACATTCTTTACTTTTCAACTGAACTAAGTCAGTATTCTGATTGTTTAAAATTCTATACACATATAATATTTACTTATCACATCAATTGTAGCTAACTTAAGTTAGCAGCAATTCTTTCATCTGAATTCGTATCACATTGCCAATATACCCATTAGCAATTATCTGTACTACTGAACATACGGCCAACATAAGTTAACCTATCTGCATACTTAACATAACTGAATCTTTACACATAACTAAACATGTAAGTATACTCTTTCACATATTTCTATACGACTATCAATTACATTTGTTCATATTATATAAACACAATCATAATAAAATCTTTCTCTACCTCCTCTGGCCATTCTCACCTTTTCTTTTAACATTCTGTTACTAAATTAACACATAATCAATATCGAATAATTCACTACTGGGAAGCATATCAGTTCTGTCTACTGTACTTTACTACTGAACTTACTCCACATACATAATCATGCATTTCATATCGGTTTAAGATTAGGAAATCTCACTGTGGATTACCTAATTCTCTCAAACCATCGCTCTGATACCAACTTGAAACACCCTGAAAATTTTTCTTTAATATCCTTTTATATTCAAACCTGTGTACTTTTAAATTTTATAATATCATTTCGTTGAATCATCTTTTATACTTTGCAGTCAAACATACATACAAACATTTGACTACATTGGTCCCATTAGTTTGACCCTCCAATCAATTTCATACACGATTATTTAAAAATCGTCTAACTTTACTTTCTTTTCGACTTTGACTATAATATCATTGATCGGGTGACTTATACAAGTATAGTCATAACGATAATTTAAAAGAATAGGAGCTTATCTAACCATTTCATTCAAGCTCCACTCCACGTCATTTCTAGCAAGCATAGTCAACTCTTAAATTCATTGGTTCAAACTAACCACATACCTGCAACATAATCAACTTAACGGGGTAAGCCAAAGCTTAGTGAATAATATGAACAACTAAATAAATAATGTACTTTCACATTACACATCAACATATAATCTGTACTTATTCTGTTTCTGTTCAATCATATAACTTTTAGGAAATTGTAGAGATCATCTGAACCTTTATTTCTGACTAGTACCCTACCTCTAAGTGGTAGGCATACTATATTATAATCTGTACCGTTAAGGATCCTCAACTATCTTACATGCCAATTTATACATATTGACATCATACCAAGCTAATGACCTCGTCATTACTTGGATACTGCCAAGCAAATGATAACTCATTCCTTGGCTCCACATATCCATCTACTCACTTATCTGAGTAATGGAAACATAACATAACCACGTGCTCTGCACGCCTTTATCTGTGAACCTGTCATCTGTCATAACATTAATCTCTAAAATTCCCAATACACATAAATCACATACACCTTTTCTTTCATTCATATATGTGCATTTATTCTTTATTTACAATCATATCATAATAACGTATAACTACTGAGCACATATAACAAATGAGTATAAACCTTCAGGTAATCTCAACCATAACACTCTATAATAGTAAACTGGCATATAATAATAATATACTCAAACATACTGCATTCTAATTGTGTAACCCCTTCCGGTGTACACAATCATTACCTATTTAATCCCCCATATTACTCACCTGGGTCTTTAGCAGAATAAGTAAGTAAATCATAACGCGTGCAAATGCCGTGTCTTGGATCTTGAATCACATATCTGATAAACACATAATTATAATACACATTTAGCTTGCTAATAATCGTCATCGGCACTTACTTCATCAAACGTCATATAACTACTTAATTACACTTTTCATAATAACCTTATTAACTTTTATCGTTTATTATATTGAATACCACTAGAACTCATTTCTGAATAATCATTATGTTTCATACTCCACTTTAACTCTAATCTTTACTCTAGTGAATCAAACCATAACTTTAATAGTAATAACAACTCATATTTAATTTATATATTACTTTATATAGAATTTGTGACCACACAGTCATATTAAAAATCAAGTTTCTCAAACAGCAGACAGAATCCGCCGGATTAACGGGAATCCGCCGGATTCCCCTTCGTTCTCAGACCTGCACTTTCAGCTCAACATGGCTATTCGATTTCCTTCACAAAACTCATCAAACTCAGATTTCTTATTACTAATAACAACTAATTGCATCAAACTAACATCTTTTATGGTCTTATTCCTTTTACAATTCATTACTCCATACCAATTCACCATAAGCAATTATTTAGGTTAAATCTAATAAAATTAAACTTACTTACAAGTAAAAATAGGACAGAGATGAAGAACCAGCATCTGTGACTAATTTGAATTCAAGAATAGGAATGGAAATTGGTATTTTATTTGATTCCTTGTTCCTTTTTCTTCCTGCGACCCTACTCTTTCTTTTTCTTTCTCCCGTTCCTTTCTACTGTATGTGTTTGAGTGTGTGTAAGGAATAATTGAGAAGGGGATAAAGAGGGTAACTTCTTTTCCTAAATTCTTGGTCAATTCCACACTCCCTTTTGAGTCCCATCGCAATCACAGGGATATAATATGTTTTCTCCCTTTTTCTTTCTTCTTATTTCTTTCTAAATAATACGTGAGGGTGTGTGGAAGTTTTGAGAATTAAAAGTCATATATATCCACTTGTACACTTTAAGTCGGTCCCCCTTTGGACCTCTTGTCTGGAACTTAAAACCATTTGCGTTTTCTACCATTTTATTTTTCTTACCACTTTATCAACTTAAAACAATTATTTATTGACTTATCACAATAATACTTTTACGTTTTTGGGGTGTTACAATATGGTGTGACGGGTGTTTTAACTTGCGTGGCAGTGTTTCAATGTTTGAAATACCATTGTTGTACTGAAGATCTAAAAAACTCCAATAACATTATCACCGGGAGTTTTCTTGCATGCTTGGTCATGGCGTTAATGGACTCTGCACTGATAGTTGTGAGGTAAGCATATCGTGTCTTTGTTGAATGATGCCTTAACCAACTTCTTTCCCCACCTCTGTAAGAACATTAGCTGAAGTTGGTAAATGTCTAGAAATGACATCAAAATGTTCATCGAAATCCGACTTTCGGTAAGCCTTACACATTTTCCAGTAATGCCATTCAAAGTGCTTGACTTTTGCATATTTGCTTTTCAGGTTCATCAACAAATGACGGCTACAGAGGGCATGAAATGCCTCTGGAAATACATCTGAAATACCGGATGCAATTGTTGGAGCCCTATCAGAGATGAATGTGAGGTTATCAATCCCACCAGTAGATTCAAGGGCGTCACGTAAGTTTCCCAAGAACCAGGTCCACACGTCGGTCGTCTCTCCCGCACGAATTCCATAAGCCAGTGGCAAGATGCCATTATTACCGTCCATCGCCACAGCAATTAAGTTAGTACCCAAGTACCCACCCTTCAAATGTGCCCCATCTACGATTATTATTGGGCGTGTATGGTTGACAAATGAACGTATCTGCAAATTCAGAAAAAAATATATGTAAATTATATAATAATGTACGTATGTGAACTAATAATAATTACTTACAGCTGCACCGATGGACATGTAACACATTACAAATTTATCCTCATCGTCTGTACGGAGATTCGTAGTGCTCCCCGGGTTATGTAGTTTTATGTTGTGCATGTATATGGGAAGCTTGTTAAAAGATTCAGCGGGACTACCTCTCAACAGCTCTATAGCATAACACTTTGCTTTCCATGCTTGGTTGTATGTAAGGCTAATTTTAAAGCATTCAGTCATATGAAGTTTGATCTCTTTGCCTCTGTATACACGACCTTCCAAAGTCATCGCCTCCTTCAATAGGTTACCAAGCACTTTCTTGGTTGCATGACGACTATTTGCCAATTTTTTAGTGCGAGAACATGTGTGAGCGTCATGTAACTTCCTTAGTTGGAAGTTGTCACAATATTGAATACACGCTGCAATTATCTTCCATTCACAATAAGGCAAAATACATTTTGCTGTGTACCTTTTTTTGTCTGACTTTATTGGTTTAATCTGAAAACCCTCTTCTAGACACTTGGTCTGCAATTGAAGTAGAAATTCCTCTTTACTTACGAATGTTTGGCCCTCTCGAATCCGACAAGATTTCTCATACATTGTATCTGGTCGTTTAGGAACTACTTTTTCTTCCTCTCCTAACGACGTCGGTATATTCCAGAATATATCATGTTCGGATGCTTTTACTGGTATAGGTTTTTCGTACATATCTCTTGGATCAGGCTCAGCATCCTCATCATCTTCAACAATGTGATTACAAAATGGATGGTCATAATCCTTTGGTGGATTGACATTTTCCTCATCATAATGATCATAATCATGAGGATGTGGGTCTGGATCTGGCTCCTCCACATAGTAATTTGAATTAGAATGATCATAATGAACATCCGAATCAAATTTAGAATCATCTTGGGTCTCTTCAACTACCTTAAATGAAGGGTTCATGAGGTGTTTTGTTGGATGAAAGACTGTATTTTGTGGAGGAGCATGATAATGAAATTGATATTGTGGTTGTTAAGGAAACGGAAATTGTTGAAAGGGCTGTTGAAATGAATGATATTGAGGTTGTTGAAAGGGTTGTTGAAATGACTGATATTGAGCTTCTTGGTAATATTCAGTAGTCTGTTGTTGGTGAAACTGTGGTTGAAAACCAGAACTACTACTACTAGGTTGATTGCTACCCTTACCAGAAACATTTCGTACAATATCAACAATGTAAATTTCTATCGGAGCATTGTTAATTGCATGTCATAGAAAATCACCAAAATCATCAATATCATCATTTATATCAACAACATATTGACCGAGCTTATATTTTAGACAAACCGGTGAATCAAGTGGTAGACCTATTTTTTTAAAAACGTTTTTCAATAAAACTTTGCACGTCATGGGCCTTTCTGGTGCCACATGAAGTTTTAACGGCACTCTACTACATTATATTGGCAAATACATTGGCATGTTTTTAACATATTCAAAACGACCCCCATAACAGATAAAAAGTTTAAACTTATCCATTACAAAACGCAATACTAATTGAGTGGGTGAAAAATTGTACCTGAAGAATGATTTGAAGAGTTTTGCATGTGTTAGATTGATGATGAGAAGAGTGACACTGAGTTGTGAGTGATTTCGGAGATGGATTTCAAGAAGGTTGTTAAAATGGAAATATTGAAGAAATGTAGTAATTTTATAGTACAACTCTATCCAAATCGTTATCCAAAAAGTACAAAAAATCCAGAATATCTTAAAAATGTCAGGAAATCTTATCTGAAAAATCTTATCTTGAAAAATCTGAAAGTGGTATTTACGACTAGTGACCAAGAGTTGCAACTAGTGAACATGATTTGCGACTAGTGATCCGGGCGCAGGTCGCAGCTTTTGGGTCGCAGGTCGCATGATGCGACCTGCACCTGGGTGACTAGTTCGCATGGCGCGTCTTTTACTCGGTAACTCGTTTGGTCGCTGGTCGCATTGATCGGGTCGCAGGTCGCATGATGCGACCTGCGCCCGGATAGGGCAAATCGGCAAGTTTTTTTTTAGGGGCAAATCGAAAAATACCTTCGAAAAAATGGCATTTTTGTTAATTTCCCTTTTTAATGATGTAAAAATTATTAAGCTATATAAAATATTTATATGTTATATCATCATCCTTATATAAAATCATCACTTTCATTCTCGAACACATTAGCACCTAATGAGGTGCCACGTCAAAACTCAATATTTACTAAACTTGTTTAAAAATCAAACACGTGGTTAGTCTTTTCCACTCATCTTCTAAAATAAATAGTGTAGTATTTAATTTAATTAGGTTTTCGTTTTCTTTCTTTTTTTCATCTTGTTTGTAAAACATATACATGTACAAACTCTTAACGGTGGGTTTAATTAGCTCTGCTTCACTCTCAACCGTAAATACCATTAAAGTCAAAGAAACGTATTCTCTGTTCCTCAACAAAATTTTGCACCCTTAGGACGCTAAAACGCTATACGGAGCAAAAGTCTTAAAAGGGAAAAGTAAATGACTACTTTACCCTTCTATTATCTTGAAACACCTAACTTTAATATGATATAATTAATTACAAAAGTTAATATATCATTAATACTATCATTATTAAACTTTAAAAACAATAAACACATGACATTAAAGTTTGATTCATTAAAGGTTTTCTATATCTATATCTATATCTATATCTATATCTATACTACTATATAATATATTTGAGTAAAAGTCTTAAAAGGGAGTAGTTAATGACTAATTTACCCTTCTATTATTTAATATAATTAATTAGAAAAGGTTAATATATCATTAATACTATCTTTATTAAACTATAAAAGTGATGTTTTTAAAAAAAATGGAATTTACTAATTTACCCTAACATTATTATTAATATTTGAAAAATCCACATGAAACTACTAACATAACCCTGCATATCTACAATACTCTAAATTTTGAACCTTGGATCTAATAATGATTAATTACCTCTATGATAAATGACGGTAAAAAAATTTAACCACTATAATAAGTGATGGTAAATATATCTTGGATTTAATAACGATAATTATCACTATGATAAATGATTAATGATGACAATAACAAATAATCATTGTACTAAATATTATGTCTACTAAATAATACTAATGATGTTAATAATGATATAAATATACATGCTATAAAAATTTATCAGTCGTCTTAGTTAATGCTCCGTAGTATTTACTTCTTAAGTTATCTATAATGACATGAATGAATTTTCTAGAGTTTATTAATTAATAATCATTAAAATTTTAAACATTTCATTTTCCTCTCTAATTAACAACTAATGATCGAGAAACTCAACAGAAAATCATAATTGCATTGTAATAATGGCTTGAAACCTTACAATTCTCTCACAAATGCAATACATAAATTCGCTTATAGTTACAAATCAATTTACATAAACTCTTTCGTACGTTTATCTAAATAAGTGCACCCACCATTTAAATATAACTCTAATTGTAAATAAATATGGGATGGGATGTTCGATAGTCCCTCGATCACCATCCATGTATATATATATATCTGAACGACGAAAGTATTTTCCCTTTGGTTGGCATAAAAGTTAGACAAATGATGCAACACAAGTACACATTTATTGATCCTTCTGTACGGTTTTTTTTATAATCGGAATATCCAATATCTATATTTGCATTCGGTAAGCATTAGGAAAGTGTTCCTAATTTACTATGAATTCACTACTTTTAGATAGGGCTTAGTGTCTGGGAATGTATCAAACTTTCACCAAATCTCTATTGTGTGTATCCAACTTACAAAACTCAATATTAATGCACTCAACTTGTAAAAACCCTTATATTCTAAATTTTGAACCTTGGATCTAATAATGATTAATTACCTCTATGATAAATGACGGTAAAAAAATTTAACCACTATAATAAGTGATGGTAAATATATCTTGGATTTAATAACGATAATTATCACTATGATAAATGATTAATGATGACAATAACAAATAATCATTGTACTAAATATTATGTCTACTAAATAATACTAATGATGTTAATAATGATATAAATATACATGCTATAAAAATTTATCAGTCGTCTTAGTTAATGCTCCGTAGTATTTACTTCTTAAGTTATCTATAATGACATGAATGAATTTTCTAGAGTTTATTAATTAATAATCATTAAAATTTTAAACATTTCATTTTCCTCTCTAATTAACAACTAATGATCGAGAAACTCAACAGAAAATCATAATTGCATTGTAATAATGGCTTGAAACCTTACAATTCTCTCACAAATGCAATACATAAATTCGATTATAGTTACAAATCAATTTACATAAACTCTTTCGTACGTTTATCTAAATAAGTGCACCCACCATTTAAATATAACTCTAATTGTAAATAAATATGGGATGGGATGTTCGATAGTCCCTCGATCACCATCCATGTATATATATATATCTGAACGACGAAAGTATTTTCCCTTTGGTTGGCATAAAAGTTAGACAAATGATGCAACACAAGTACACATTTATTGATCCTTCTGTACGGTTTTTTTTATAATCGGAATATCCAATATCTATATTTGCATTCGGTAAGCATTAGGAAAGTGTTCCTAATTTACTATGAATTCACTACTTTTAGATAGGGCTTAGTGTCTGGGAATGTATCAAACTTTCACCAAATCTCTATTGTGTGTATCCAACTTACAAAACTCAATATTAATGCACTCAACTTGTAAAAACCCTTATATTGATGTACTTTGATGACGTGTCACGCACATAGCATGCCACGTGGCACAAGGAGAGAGTGACACGTCATCAAAGTACATCAATATAAGGGTTTTTACAAGTTGAGTACATTAATATTGAGTTTCGTAAGTTGGATATACACAATAGAGATTTGGTGAAAATTTGATACATTCCCAGACACTAAGGCCTTTTAGATATGTGGTTCAACTCCTTGATTTATGTATTCATGGCTTTTGATTGGATCCCTTTATCAAGTTCCATTTTATTCCTTGATATTAATAATCAGTTTTTTGATATTATAATCAATTTTAGTTTTTCTATTTTCATTTTTTTTGGTTGGCTTTTGTTTTAGGTGAAATGATAGAGAGTGGGTCTTCAAATGATGCAACACAAGTACGCATTTATTGATCCCTCTATGCGATTTTCTTATAATCTGAATATTGATATCTATATTTGCATTCGGTAAGTATCAGAAAAGTGTTCCTAATTTGCTATTAATTCACTACTTTTAGATATATGGTTCAACTCCTTTATTTATGTATTCATGGACTTTTGATTGAATCCCTTTATTAACTTCCATTTTATTTCTTGATATTAATAATCAGTTTTATGATATTATAATCAATTTTAGTTTTTCTATTTTCATTTTTCATGTTGGCTTTTGTTTTAGGTGAAATGATAGAGAGAGTGGGTCTTCATCTTCAATGTCAATTCCTAATGGTGATAGTTCTTTGAAGCGAACTACAAATATATTGTATGTTCTAAATGTGTCTAATTTTAGTATGACAAATTCAGTTTGTTTTTGTAATATATATATATATATATATATATATATATATATATATATATATATATATATATATATATATATATATATTTGTTTTGTGTGAATTTTGTGAAGCATTAATATTAATGAAACAATTCATCAAGTGAGATTCCTCAATTTAGTATTTGCATAATATGGATAAGTGAGATAAAAATTTCTTTCTCCAAGGGATTATTGATTGTAAGGTTTTTTCAACTATCTTGATACAATCAGATACGTACATAATTGAAAGTTTTAATGCTCGATATGAATACGAATATTAGTTATGTGCGTAATAAATAAACTAATAATATTAGTTATGCGCGTAATAAATAAACTAATAATATTCCTTGATTCTCAGTTTATTTATTTCTCAAATATACATACCGATGAAATCATGTGTAAGGAGTTAAAAAGTTTTTGTTTTGAAATCAAATTGTCCTGAAAGAAAGATTTTTGTTTTGATTACTTTAAAAGTATACTGTGACTCATACAAATAGTGCTTTGCTAAATTATAACTATGGTATATACTTAACTCTCATGTTATATACTCCCTACATGATTGCAAATAAAGCTTTTTGTACTTGACTCCAACATTGTGCGAGAACAAATTATAAGAGTTGGTAGTAAGTACAAACAATCATCAAAACATAAATACGCAAAGACTAATAAATAGAGTAATAAAACCCGTGCATCGCACGGGCTCTACCCACTAGTATATTAAATTATCATTTATATTATCGTCATTGAAACCTAAACTAATTAACATATGACATAACTTTTTAACCGTAAGGAGTTACGGGACGTGTCAATTATGGATGGAAAGCTCGGAACGAGTCGAACATGTTAGCAGCTTGTATTTTGTATGGTTTTCGAGCTATTCGACCCATTTCCGCTTACTCTAACCGTCACATCTATACTGTTATACCAAAAAAATACACTACGTTTATTTGATTCGGTTTTTAGTCAACACACCATCTTTTTTATTTTGTTTTTTACATTTTCATTCAAAAATCATTAATTTGCAATATCATTCTATTAATTAAATAATAAAAATCAACATGAATAATATAAATAAGATTAATAATGTTCTTTGGTTAATTATACAATTAAAGAAATTAAATGTGAAACCAAGTTATCTGTACCTATATCTATACTACTATATAGTACATTTGATCAAAAGTCTTATTAGGGAGAAGTAGTAAATGACTACTTTACTCTTCTATTATCTTGAAACACTTAACTTTAAATTAATATAATTAATTACAAAAGTTAATATATCTTTAATACTATCATTATTAAACTTTAAAAGCAATAAACACATTACATTAAATTTTGATTCATTAAAGGTTTTCTATATCTATATCTCTACTACTATATAATATATTTGAGTAAAAGTCTTAAAAGGGAGAAGTAGTAAATGACTAATTATCCTTCTATTATTTAATATAAATAATTTGAAAAGGTTAATATATCATTAATACTATCATTATTAAACTATAAAAGTAATAAACACATGACATTAAATACTTATTAATTAAAGCTTTTTTATATGTATCTATACTAATATATAATACATTTGTGATGTTCTTTTTAAAAATGAATTTACTAACGTAACCCTGCATATAAATTAAATTATCATTTATACTACTATCATTGAAACATAAACTAATTAACATATGACATAACTAATTAACTGTAAGGAGTTACAGGACGTGTCAATTATGGACGGAAAGGTCGGAACGAGACAAACTGTTGCACCCCCAAAATTGTACAGCGGAAACGGATCGGGTCGAGGCGCGACTAATCAAGTAATCACGGTGCAAAGATATAGCAAACAACCTCTAAATGAGACATTTGAAAAATAGTTACATTACCAAAATAAAATGTTTACAAAGTTGCGAGTTCGCAAATAATTCTAGAAATTCCAATACATAACTAGTAGTACAAAAGTAATGCAAGGAAATTTCCAAATGTTTGTAAGCATGCGACTCGAGCTAGCATATCCTGTAGTAATCCTATTCCTGCTGTGAACCTGAGAATACATGCTAAAACGGGTCAACATAATTGTTGGTGAGTTCATAGGTTTTGTTAGCTATAATTAAAAATGTTATCCATAAGTTTTCCATGTTTGTATTTGATCAACAATGTTGTATGCTTTTCGGAAGTAGCACGAACGCCAAGTTTGTAAGTGTAATCCAGAATGTTTTTCGGGAGTAGAACCACGTGCCCAGTAGTTAATATAAACTATGTGTTTTTCGAAAGTAGCACAATGTGCCAAATAACCTATCATGTTATTATGTATGTATATATGTATCGGAAGTAGCACAACGTGCCCAAATAGTTATCATGTATATCAAGTATGCATATATTAATCGGAAGTAGCACAACATGCCCGGAAGTAGCACAAAGTGCCGGGAAGAAGCGCAACGTGCCCGGAAGTAGCACAAAGTGCCATACAATATATATATATATATATATATATATATATATATATATATATATATATATATAATCAGATATAATCCACAGGTATTCACAGTTCAAAGCTTAACACGGAAGTTGGAGCCTCTAGTAGTTTAATCATGCAATCAGTTTAACAGTTTTTCAGTTCTAGTATAAAAGTAAATCATACGATTTAAGCAGATGTATTGCTCTACAACAGTCATGGTAATTGTAATTTGTAAGTGTTAAACAGGTGTATTACTCCACAGTAATATTGTATTTGTAAATCATAAGATTTAAATGATTGTATTCATAAAACAATAAAGGAAACATGCATTCTCACCCCAAAGTAATTTCAAAATAGTAAAAGGGGGGGGGGGGGGGGCTATGAACTCACCTGTGGGTGCTAGCGTTCCTAAAGTACGCGTGTTGTCCCAATAGTAACCTCCTAGCGTCCTAAACACGTAAGGTTATAAGTAAGTAAGTGGACATCTTAATAGAACATCCATGCTAGTTGTACACTCAACTAGGTAATGTCCAAGTAGTTATCGTGTGTTTATGTTTGTAGTTTGAAAAGCATGTACGGCCCGTTGGTGACGGTTTGTAATAATAATTCCCAAAGTATTATTATTATGTTCGTTTTGTGTAAGTATATCACGTACGTTCATGTGTTGTATTGTATATTAGTATTCGTTGTTACGCAAGTTCGACACTTAGTGTAAAAAGTATTTATAAGTTTTCTATTATTGGCGACACTAGGGGCGACACTCGGTTAGAGGTAGCGACACTAAGGTATGTAGGTCCGAACGTCCGAGCACGAAAGAGAGACCGGTTTATGGAACAAGGAGGCGGCATTCAGTCAAATGCCGTTAGTTATGATTTTGTGGAAAGCAGTGACACTCAGAAGTAGTGTCGCAGGTGGCGACATTCGGTTTGATGCGGCACTCGAGATCAGTGTCGCAGATAATAGGTTTCGTGCAAGTTGGCGACACTTGGGTGAGTGTCGCCAAAAATTCGGCCCTCGTGCGACACTCATGGTCTGATCAGGTTTTAGTGATTTTCGTTTTTAGAAACGTGGTCAAACGGGTTCGGTTTGACCCGAAACTTTTAGAAAAGTCTTAATATGTTTTCAGAGCTCGGGAAAATTATCGTTGCGTTTAATAGTTGACTCAAAAGTGTCGTTTTTATTTTGATGCAAAAACAGTCCCTAGACACAAGTTTTCCAGATTTTATACTCATTTCCAAGCTCGATTTCACTACTAAAAATTCCGAAATAAATTCCGGGAAAAATCATGGTGGTTCTATAATGTTGAGTCACTGGTCGCTGACCATGATGAAGTCACTGGTCGCTGACCAACTCAACTATTCACTACTTAATGAAGAAATGGATTGTATCGAAGCTGCTGTTGTTAATGATAGGTTTCGCTGATCGTCATTCATTCTGTTGGATATTCTGAGGAAGATTTAAAGCTCAACATTGGTGTGTCGCTGATCTACGTCAGCGAGAGCCTTACTTCTTCAAATCAATAAAGGCAAAAGTCACTGCCAGAATAACAGCTAGTCACTGAAGATCTTTTGTTCAATTCATTCTACAAGAGCATGTTAGCTCGCAGTGAGTGAGGAGGATTGCTGCATCTTCAGTGACTATTCAATAAAGCCTCTCAATCATCTAGTACTAAAAAGTACTGTACTTAATGATAGTCCCGTACACTTCGAAGATCTGATCGGATCGTTTGATTGATTGCTATTGCGGAATGATAAACAATCGATAATGAATTCACGAACACACAAACAATTCTCTATAATCTTGTATATATTCACAATTGAAATATAAACGATTACAGAATACAAACTCGTTTCTCTCTGTCTCTCTCACACCAAAAACGGCTCACCTCACTCTCACACGTCCAACCCTAATTCTGAGGTTTAACTCACTATATATATCGACCCTATTAGGCCCTGCGACGTTAAGCCCAACGTCGTAGGCCCAGACCCTTGCGACGTCTGACCCGACGTCGCAGGCCCAATTACAATGTCACCATTCTATGTATATTCTATAATTACAGACTCGAATATACACACTAAACACATCACATACGCAGACTAATTGACTTTGACAATTACAATAGTTTGACCAATTGACTGACACACAAAATGCACCAACAAACTCCCCCTTGTCAGCAGCTTGGTCAAATAAGTCTTCAATTAGTCTTCATCAACAAACTCTTTCATGTCTTTGACAATCAGAAACTTCCCCTTTGAGATAGCATGGTCTTCAAAGAAATCTTGGTGTCCAAATTCATGTGACTAACACAAATTTATCATACAATAAGATCCTCAAACTCAGTGACCATCTCTCAATCATCAGCAGCTTCTCCGATAGAATTATCTTCACAATCTTTGGAGAATAACCGACATTCTTTACATCTTCAATATTTGACTTTAACAAGATATGTGATATTGAAGAAAATAACATAGAAATAAATTTTTTTGAATTTTTCTTTATAAATGAAAAGTAAAGAACAAAGATTAAAATAAATTGGGGATAAGATTGTTTTAAGTCTGCTTAGGGATCATATCAGGCCAACATGCAATTATTAGCAAATAGTAAGTGTTATCTCGATTATCAGTATATTTGTCCACTTTAAATTTACTTAGCACATTTAATACACCTAGTATAAAAATTATTTCAAGACGATTACTGGTATTGTTTTTCCACTTAAACATGTTACATCCGTATCTGCAAGCTAATCTTTATTATTAGTATGAATATTTCACCATGGTCCCCACCATAGACATACCCCTTTAGCCCAGACAAGAACATAGTTTCCAATTTTAGAAAGAATATAAGAGAATCAATTTTAAGAATCAAGCCAGCGGTGACAGGTCTGTACTTGTGTACAACAGAGCAACATACACTTGATTCAGGTTTAAGCAAAACCGATCGCAGTCAAACCAAACTTGATTTATTCAATTGGCGACCTTGACTAGTATCTTAAATATAAGACTTTGCAAGTACATTGACTCACGTTTGCTTAGTTTTGAGAGTAAGCTGAATTGAGACCAGGTCTGCACTTACGTACAACAGAGGAAACAATCAGCTAACTCCCCCAAGAGATCTCAGATATTCAATCCAAAATTAGAAGTATGTCAAGCTACGCTAAGGAATTAAGACTTAGTGTCGTACATCACAAGGTGTTTACCACAAGATCATAGACACATATTTGAATTACTTCTTAATAACCCATAGACCGGTATGTATCATGCCTACCAATACATCATATGATGAAGATAATTTTCATAAAAACTGTATTAAGTATGCTAGATAAACCTACTGATACATCAAGGATAAACCTTAAAATTTCCATCTTGTGCATGTTCCCCGATGTACTATCATATCCCAAGTTGTTTTACAGACACACAATCCAACATCTTTTCAAGAATTAAGAATCTTGCTGTTCACATTTCTGAATTAAATAATCAGAATTTTTAATATTCAGAATTACTCCCCCTGAACAGCAAATTCTTATATCCAATCCAAAAATACTCCCCTTAAACATTAAACATATTTTTGTATTTTTTAATTGAATAAATTTCGCAACATTGCATTTCTTTGATACTAAAAAGTATAAAGAATGGCTGTTGCATTTCTAACAAATAAAAAATAGATAAAATTTAAATAAAAGTTTCAAAATCACATATCAAGTCAATTCAAATGCCTTTTAGCACTTTTACCACCTCATAACATCGAAAATCTCATCCAATCACAAATCATCATCGCATTCTTCCAACAATATCCACATCCATGCAGTCACTAAAAATGTTAGCTAGTAAAAATCTGACTGCACCACCACAAACAAACAAACGTTAGTACTTATGGGACACCCAAGCCTTAATTGACTTGGGTTGTCCATGGTCATCCATAATCATCACATCAATGAGTTTATGATATTTTAAAAACTCAGAAGATTTCATTGATGCGTTGTTTGTGGATTTGGGTTTCCAAACCTTTGTAGGTTCAGATGAGTTGTTTTCAACAATGTTGTGCTGTTGAACTTGAGGTTTACTAGGCACAACTTTGTTTACTCTAGCCACGGGTTTTGGAGAAGAGGATGCATATCTTGATATAGGCGAATACGAAGCACGCCTAGAAAACGATTTTGAATAAGAATTCCTAAAGGAGGAAGTTCTTGGCATCCCTCTACCAAACCTATCTAGGGATAACAACTGACAATCCCTAATAATATGGCCCTGTTGACCACAATGAAAACAAGAACGTTTCTCAACATAAGATTGATTCCAATGAGTTCCCTCAAATCGTTTCGGTGGAGGACAATACACAGAAGGTCTATGACCAGGAACATTTGTTGAACATGCACTCTTAGGAGAACATGTTGAAGTAGATGTTCCTGAGGTTGAGTTAGTTGATTTTGAAGGTTTATTCTTTTCAGATTTATCAACTACAACTTTTGAGGATTCATTGTCAACCTTAGCTTTGCCTTTGCATTTAAAACAATCATCATTTGCAGTTGTAATGATGAAATTTTCAGGTTTGACATTTATTTTCTCAACCTTAATGGTAGACTCTTCAGGTATATCTTCTACCTCAACGACCTCCTCAACACGAACTGGAGGTGCACTATCAGACTTAACAAACTTAGGTAAAGGATACTCTGGCCTTATGGTTTTCTCCTTTGCCTGTTTGTTTTGCTTAGCTTCTTTAGCTTTAATACCATAAAGCTTCATATAATCAACTGGAATCTCTTCAAGACCTTCCTTAACAGGCGTAGGACAGTATTCGGCGTGGGAAGGTGGTGGTACTTGATTATAACCAAGTCCTGCCTTCTTTTTACCGCCTGTCCCTTGCTTATTAACGATTTCATTAAAGACAAAAGTTGCGGATGAAGAACCTAAAATTTTGCTTTTATGGTTATCGTACTCACTTTTTAAATCAAAAAGCTCTTTATTCAACAATTCAATTTCAGCAAGATAACTATTAATTACATCTTGTTGACTAAAGACTTTTGCTTTATAAGTTTGTGTGTCTAACTTATATGCCTCAATTTTGTTATCATAAAGTTTCTCATTAGCTTTAAGAAAATTGTTTGATTCAGTAAGTTTGACAACCTTTTCTCGCAACTCTAAATTGTCATATTGATAATTCTCAAGAGATTCAGTCAATGTAAAACAGGAAACACAGTTTATGGGTACCTCAGGTTCATCATGTACCGCATGTATCTTTGCCAAAAGCGCACTGTGTTGAACCTCTCCTTGAAGTGCACTAAAATCAAACACTCCCTGAGAATACACCGTCATAGCCTGTGATGTTGTGTTCTTCTCTGGAGTCGTTGGAGCTGTAGGAGTAGTGAATCCAGATGAAGGATATTTTACTTTCTCACACTCGTTAGCAAAGTGCCCATGAATCTGACAGTTCTTGCATTTCACTTTGCTTTTATTAAAACCAAGACCTGTATCACCATCGTCATCCAGGTCTTTTCTACCCGTTCTCTGGAGAAACTTCTTAGTTCTTTGGGTTATCATGGCCATGCTCCATTTGATGTCCATCTGCTCGAGATCATCTGAATTAATCTGTTCAAAGTCTTCTTCAGTAAGCTGTAGAGTACTAGCTTTCTTTGAAAGAAAATTATCATAAGAGTTCAGGAAAGCTGCAAAGATTGTAGCATGTTCCTCAGTAGCCTTTGAAGGAGCTGTATGAGCTGTATGAGAAGTATAGGAAGCATATGAAGTGCTAGTAGAAGTAGATGCTGCTGAGTTAGAAGTAGATCTGGAAGTATCATTTAGACTAGGAATTTGAATATTAGCCTCTGACTGCTTTTCCTTTTGATCGTAAGCCGCTATAAGAGCATCCCATAAACCTATAGAAGTTGCTTGATCTTTAAATTTATTAATCACAACTTCTGGCAAGCACTTGGTAATCATCTCATACGCTCTATTGTCTTTATCAAACTCTGCTCGTTCATTGACTGACATTTGTGCTCTTGACTTAAGCACCCCATCGAGTCTTGGTTGCTCATATCGATCAATGGTGTTAAACCAATTGAACAGATTTGGATCTTTGTATTCAATGAAATTGCATAACTTAATCTTCCAACTCGCAAAATCACTATAGAACAAAGATGTAGAATGAGGCACTCTGTTACCAAAAGCCATTTACGAATTTTCCCTCCAAAACGGATTTGAAAATTTTTTAAAAAAATATCCGAGTACAGCGAAACTTTTCCGACACTAAAATGAAGCTATTCTAAGCCTAAAAACAAAATTTGAAATTACAAAATTTTTGCGTTTTTCCCGCCAAAATTTCGTCCGAAAACGTCAAAAACTGGCGGGGTAAAATGAAACTTTTTCCAGACTAAAATTGAACAGTTTTAAGCCTATGGAAAAATTTTGAAAACGCAAAAAAATTTTGGAGTTTCCCGCCAAAATTTCGTCCGAAAACGTCAAAAACTGGCCGGGTAAAATGAAACTTTTTTTTTTTTTTTTACGAATCTAGAGCGAGGGTAATGTGGCAGAAAAAATTAGAAGTCCGATGACTCAATTAAGAATCGAAAATGCGACGTAGTGTATAACGTCGCAATCCAACGTCGCAGAGGCTAGCGACGTCGCAGCCTACGTCGCAATAACCACTTAAGGTCAAAATAACGACGTCGCTAACTACGTCGCAAAGACCAGTCAAGGTCAAAATTAATAACGTCGCAAGCTACGTGGCAGGTGACGTCGCAAAATCAAGCGACGTCGCACCTGACGTCGCGGCTAAGGTCGCAGTGACCAATTAAGGTCAAAAGTGAGACGTCGCACACAACGTCGCAATTAACGTCGCTAGTAACGTCGCAAAACGCGCTGAGCAGCGGCCACAAACCCTAAAAAACGAATTTTAACCCTAAAACCAAAACCACGAATGTCGAACGACGGAAACCTTCAATAATCCCAGTAATAATGATCGAAAACCTGTAAAAACACAAAACAAACGTGATAAACACGAAAACTCACGAATATCACGTCCTTTTGAATCCCAAACTCGATCCGAATCGCCAAAACGAGCACTTTCTGCTCTGATACCAGTTGTTTGTCCCTAACCTTGGATCTATACGGCACCGAGTCAATCTAATCGCTAGCGGAAATAACAATTAGATCACGAACAATCACACGAATAATCAAATACTCAATGAATATCAAACGAAACGTATTATATTGTATTATAATCGATCAGATTACAGGGATTTCGACAAATAGCGTTTAGGGTTTCGTCAACCCTAAACAGAAAACGAAAATACGAATTTATACAAAATCTGGCACCTGCGACGTCGCACACGACGTCGCAGGCCCAAGCCCATGCGACGTTGACTACGTCGCAGGCCCAATACCTGACGTCGCACCTGCGACGTTACGCGCTACGTCGCAGGAGTCAGGAAACTCAATCCAATTACAAACTACGAGCTAGACCAACTGACAGACACTAAACATGTACCAACAAACTCCCCCGTGTCTTTAGCTTGGTCTTCAAAAACCTTCTTTAAACCCAGCCCACAGGAAATTGGCCGTCAGCATGAATTCCATTAGCCACACAAACAGTAACAACATTGTAAAACTGCTCGGCTAAACGTCTGTTGAACTCATTCTTCTGACCAACACGAATCCGATCATCATAGAGTTTTCTTAAATCTTTTTCATGAAAATTAATCAAACTCATCGGATCATACAGTCTAAACGTTGCTTGCTTTAAATTCCATATACCTCCAACTTCTGGCCACGGTTCTGAATCTGGTACAAAAGTAATAACCGCTTCACCAGTCTGTGAATCAAGTTCCCATTTTACAAGTCTTCTCAGAAAATAATAAGGAACTGGTTCCAGAGGTATCTCAGTCAAACAGTTAGCAGGCGGATAATGAACTTTAACCATAGGCTTCCTAGTGACTGGATCAATCTTCCTTTTCCATGTATACCGAGTGCCCAACGTCGGTTTCAATTTAGAATATGTTTTCGATAACACTTCCCGACGTAAATTTCTCTGAATGAACTCAGCATAATCATTTTCGAACGGATTAATCAATTTAAGCTGAGCTAATCGATTAATCTCTCCTTTTGGCAACGTGCTCAATCTATCAAAACGCATTCTGAAGTACTGAACTCCATCTTCTCTCTTAATCATAAAAAGATTCCTCTGACACTTCCAGCTTTTAATAACTCCGGTATAATTTCGACTAACCCGGTACACTTGACATTTAACTGGAATAGGAACTGGATTTCGTCCCTTAGGCCACCATTTCTTATTTCTTTCTCTCTTTTCTTCAGCAGTTAATTTCTTCTTAGGAATATCAGAAGATTCAGTTTCAGGAACTGCTGAGTCCGGTGCCTGTGTCTCTGGAGCTGGAGTTGCAGCAGAACTAGATTCTCCATGTTGAGCTTTAGCAGGTCTCTCATCTTCACTTAAATCAGACTCTATAATCGGTGCACCATCATAAGCTTCCCCAGAATGTGCATCATCATACGTTTCATCTGAATTCAACTGTTCCTCTTCAATCGAAACATCCTCATTCATCTGAAAATCATTATCCGTTTCTTCCTCAGAGCCAACTCCACTAGCCATTCTTTGAATAAACGATAAGTCCGCAAATGAATAGTCAACAGCCAGCGGTCTCGGTTGCCCTGGAATATCATCAACACAAAAGTAATCCAAAACAGAAATATTTTCATTAACAGTTTCAAGTGCAGGGTTGGGATTTACAGACGCAGGTTCACTTGACTCTAAAGTGGGTATCCCAGACCCAGACTCCCCCGAGGCAAGTAACCTGCCTTCCAAAACATTAACCCTAAACTTCGTTTCCTCAAGCTCCTTAGATTGAACCTCGATCAGCGCAGCTTGTTCAGTAATCTTTTCGTCTTGAGCCTCCAGCTTTTGCTTCATCTTCTGCATATCATCCATAATCTTTTGCATGAATGCTGGAGTCGGTTGAATCTCAAAATCAGCTTGCGGCGATGGGTTGACTGAAGTTCTTGCAGACGAGGAACGACGAACACGACGACGAGGCTCAAAGTCTACATCCTTAGGATCATCACCGTCTCGAATACGTTTGCCAGTATTCTTTGGAACATACACACGCCCATGTTTCAAACGACGCTGAATTCTTTTGTACCTCTGAGAAAACTGACGTCGAATTGTTTCCATCTGAGACGGGTGCGGGACCGCACCATCAGAATCCGAAGGCGTTGGCCCGCCATCATCAGGTTGTTGAACAGGAATTTCTTCAGAATCAGAACTTTCAACCGTGTCATGAGATGCTAGATTGTCCGAGTCAACATGCCCAAACTGCTCGATGTTCTCCAAAAGAGCATATACATTCTCCCCCGCAGCTTGAACAGGAACGTTCACAAATGGTTGCTGCGGTTGTTGGGGTGCCGGAATGTCCATATACTGAGGTTCCGGTGGCGGTACATAGTTCTCATCCACAATAGCACTAAATAAGGGAACATCCCTTGCCGCCTGAACCCCTTTCTCAAAACCTACACAAATGGTAAAGATCCGACTCATCATCGGTGAAATCTTTAATTGTTGATCAATATCACCCTGTGCCTGAAGATCTGGATGATAGTGATTGATGTGCAGCTGAATAAACCTCGGATACAAGATCCATTTCTGATCCCCGGCATTTGCATTGTCGACCATAGCCTTGAATATAAAACCCGAGAAGTTGAACGGCTTGTTGTACACTAATGCTAACATAGCAGAAGCCAAACTTCGGCTCATACCATCCGTTCCACCTTTCCTATTTCCCAAACAAACGATAATCACATGCATCAGATATCTCCAAACACGTGTGAGGTTCGCTTTCCTATACTGATCAGTGGGAATCCCGGGATATCCAATCCTTTGCATAGCTCCCGAAACGAAAACATGATCAAAACCGACTGGCATATTCGGTTGATCGTTCAACTGTAACAGTTCTCGAATACTCTGTTCTGTAATAGTGACTTCCGTACCAGCAACCGTTGAAACCAGTCTTCGAACGTCGTTATCAGTAACAACATTTGCGTTTCTCCAGAAAGGGTTGATCAGATTTCCAAAAGCCACAGTGTTATCCGAAATGGCGTGGAATACCCTTGAACGCCTCAAAATCGCAATCATCTGACGATACGGTGCAGCTTTATCAGAAGTATCATCAAGGTAAGCAGCAGTATTGTGACGCGCTTCGAAAACAAGAGCCATATCTGCAAAAACAGAAACATACAAGATATTCTCGAAAAGCGTTAGAACAAACAAAGTATTCCAAACTTATCACAAACGAAAGGTTTCATTGATATGTTAAATAAGTACAAAGTTACAAACACACATATCAAATCCTAAACCCTAAACCCTAAACCTAAACCTAAACCTAGACCGAAGATCCTGGTTAAACGAATACAGCCAAAATCCAAGACAAGGTCAGGCTAAAATCCAAGACAGGGATGGTATCCCACCAGACCAGAAGGCCGAGATCCAGGATAATAAAGGAATTCCTCCAGACCATAAAACCAAGATTCAGGACAAAGAGAGAATTCCACATAACGGTAAAGGGATTCCTCCATACCAGAAAACCAAGATTCAGGACAAAGAGAGAATTCCACCGGATCATTAGCCAACTGAGACAAAAATGGTCATATCTAAGTGACCAGATAAAAACTTTAAGGTGCTGGACCACCAGAAAGCGCAAAAGAATCCACTACCGGAAGAAGATCCTTCTAGCCGCGGACGGGCGAGTAGTGACACTCTTTTGGGCTGAAGCAGTAAGCACTATCTTTGTCGTTCAGCTAGGAACTGAAAGAAATCACTCGCCATTGCTGGACAGAATTTAAAAGTCAGAAAAACGTAACATTTGATTGTTGACAAAAAATGTCATTTTTCTGTAATTAGCGACGTAGGTGATGACGTCGCATTTCAAATAGCGACGTAGAAAAGGACGTCGCAGAAAATCAGAATAATAACAATAGCGACGTAGCCCGTGACGTCGCACAAAAATTTGAGCGACGTTAAAGGGGACGTCGCATTTTGCTATTTATTGTGAATTTAATCACAGTAATAAAAGTAGCGACGTAGAGCAGGACGTCGCGTAGGACGTCGCGGTAAAGGCGACGTAGGGAAGGGCGACGTAGGCAAGTAAGAATAACTAATTAGAGCGACGTAGGCCACGACGTCGCAGCATACGTCGCACTGACGAACAGTCGTCCCCAACCCAGAAACCTAACTTTCGAATTTAGGGGTTTTCAAAACAAAACACACCACAAGGTGCGGTTTTAAACGGTGATCACGAAAACATAAATTATACGATGTTTAGATCACGATTACACAACTAAATCAACCCAAACCGAGAACCCTAAAACCCGCAATATACATTTAACGATTAAAGCTAAAATACACGGTGAAAAAGGGTAAGATTGGTACCTAAGTGTGCGGAATAACGAGTAGAAGTAAACTACGAGAGTGAATCGGAGTGAAAACGGCTACAAATCACGAAAATGCTCGAAGAATTGCTACGTCGCAAATCGCCAAATGGTACGTCGCAGGCTACGTCGCAGGTGTATATTGAATAGTGTGACGTGTTACGTCGCGGTTGAGACTATATATAGTCTAACCCTATGTGCGACGTAGGCTGGGACGTCGCAGGCGACGTTGAGTGGGACGTCGCATAAAGCAGTGAGGATGTGATTTGAGTCGATTTCGAATTTTAAGAACCATTTACTCGTTATTTTAGCAATGATTATCCAAATGACTTATGACTTGGGAAAAATAACTTAGAATAAAATAAAGCATAAAATGAAATAAGTAAACTAGAAAAAATCTTTTTGGTATTTTCTTTAATATCACAAAAAGTAAAAGTATAACAAAATAAAATTACTAACACTCTATTTTTTGGTGACGGAGTTGTTTTGTCTGATTAGGGATCATATCGGAATAACATGCAATTATTAGGAATAGTAAGTGTTATTTCGATCATCAGTATATTTTGTCCACTTTAAATTTACGTGGCACATTTAAAACACCTTTTATAAAAATTATTTCAAGACGATTATTGGTATTGTTTGTCCACCTAAACATGTTACATTCGTATTTGTGAGCTAACTGTTATTGTTAGTATGAATATTAATTTTGTGAAACCTATTATATGATATACTGATAAACTTTAGTAAAACACAAAACACTGCATATTTTCGCAAGGTAGAGATTACAAGACCAAGATTTCTCGGCTCTCTTGTAACATACACTTGCCCTACAAATTTAGGCATACATCAAACCAACTATGAAGATACTAGTGGCCCCAGATCTGTACTTAGTACAACAGAGGGTCCCTTAGTATGAACATAACAAGTTTGAGACTATTTGCATAACTAATGGATTCAGGTCTGTACGAGAGTACAACAATAGTCACCATTAGTTAGGCGAATAACCATATTATTACTATATGCCAATTTTACATTTACATAGTAATTATGACAGTGTATGACAGTACTTCCATTTATCAATTAAGACTTATGTCATACATCATATAACAATTTTCACAAAATAATAGACAAGTTTTAATATTACTTCTTACTTACTCACAAACCGGTGTGTATTATGCCTACCAATACATCGTGTGATGAAGATAATTTAGATAGAAACTGTTTTAAGTGTGTCAGATAAACCTACTGACACATCCAAGATAAACCTTAAAATTCCATTTTGTGCATGTCACCCGATGTACTATCATATCCCAAGTTGTTTACAGACACAACTTCAACGTCTATTTTAAAAATGTTGCAACCTCGCATTTTCTTTAATACTAAAGAGTATAAAGAGTGGCTGTTGCCATTTTTTTTTTCTTTAAATTGAATTTAAAAACTTAAAAATCCAAGTCACAAATCATTTCTTTGACTGAAAGAACCTTAAACCTATCAGATTGACTAGTTCAATAAAACATGATCGCAAAAAGGCTTTTGTGAAAAGGTCCGCACACTGCTTAAGGGTCTCTATATGTACGACATCTATAAGGTGTTTCTCAAAGCAATCCTGTATGAAGTGAAACCTAAGTTCAATATGTTTGGTCTTAGAGTGCGGTACGGGATTGTGTGTTATAGATATAGCAGCTGTATTATCAATGTAAATAGGAGTCATAGAGAGATTGAACCCGTAATCACGCAGCTGATGCTGAATCCAGAGAACTTGAGAACAGCAACTTGCAGCAGCAACATACTCGGCTTCAGCTGTGGAAATAGCAACCGCAGTCTGCTTTTTGCACTGCCAAGAAACTAAGCGCGATCCAAGGAACTGACATCCTCCAGTAGTTGACTTCATATCTATCTTGCAGCCACCTAGATCCGAATCCGAATAGGCAGTTAACTCGAAGTTTTTTTCGTTTGAATACCATAGACCCAGAGATGGCCTAAAAGCGAGATATCCAAAAATGCGTTTTACTGCCTTCATATGAGACACCTTCGGATTTGCTTGAAATCGTGAGCAGAGTGAAACAGCAAACACTATATCTGGTCTTGAGGCAGTCAGGTACATGAGAGAGCCTATCATTGAGCGATAGTCTTTCTCCTTGCAATCTTCATCGTCCTCATTAGGTCCAAGATTGTGTCTTGCTTCAATTGGAGTGCCGTAGTGTTTATAGTTGAGCAATTCATATCGCTTTAACATGTCAGTGACATATTTTGACTGGTGGATATAAATTCCATTGTCAGATTGCTCAACCTGTAGTCCCAGAAAGAACGTGAGTTCCCCCATAGCACTCATTTCAAACTCAGATTTCATCAGTCTTTCAAAATCCTTGCACAACTGATCATTAGTTGATCCAAAAATTATGTCGTCCACATAGACCTGCACAAGTAACAAATCCGCTCCTTCCCGTTTGATGAAAAGCGTGCTATCAATCTGTCCTCTGTCAAAACCATTCTTCAGCAAGTACTTGGCAAGTCGCTCATACCAAAGTCGAGGAGATTGATGAAGACCATACAAAGCTTTCTTCAGCTTGCAAACATGATTAGGATGCTTTGGGTCTTCAAAACCAGGAGGCTGACACACATAAATCACTGCGTCGACATCTCCATATAGAAAGGCACACTTCACGTCAAGTTGATACACACGGAATCCTTTAAAAGAAGCATAGGCTAGAAAAATCCGAATTGATTCCAAACGAGCAACAGGAGCGAAAACTTCATCATAGTCAATACCTTCTAATTGACTATATCCTTGAACTACCAGACGGGCTTTATTTCGAATAACCGCCCCACGATCATCCATTTTGTTACGGTAAACCCAACAAGTACCCGTCAAGTGAGCACCCTTGGGTAGAGGAACAATTTCCCAAACATTCATCTTGTTTATTTGCTGTAGTTCCTCCTGCATAGCCTCGACCCAAGATGGATCCTTTAAGGCTTGTTCAACCTTTTTAGGTTCAATTTGAGACAAATGACATGAATCGATATGAGCAATAAGTCCCAAAAGCTGCTGAGCTGAGTTCTGCTTTGCTTGTTGTCGTGTTTGAAAAGATGCATGAGGATCACCAATGATATTATCAATGGGGTGATCCTTATGTATACGAGTTTCTGGTATGGCAGTTGGCACAACATCCACACCTAGATTGTTCAAATCTCCCTCAGTTTCAGGAGTAGCAGCAGACTCAGGAGAGGCTAACTCTTCTTCTTCTCCTTCATCTTCAGGAGAAAATAAGTGAGAGTAGGCCATTGTTTCTTCCATTTCATCTTCTTCTTGAGGTTCCTCTAAAGGAGGCATGTTTGGATCATATGGAAGCTCCTTTGTGTAGATATAAACTGTTTTAGAAGGAGCAGCCGAAGATGGTGGAGTAGGAGAAGGTGTAGTTGGTGGTGATTTGGTTGTTGGTTGTGGTTGTGTGGGTGTTGTTTGTGAAGGTGTAGGTGTAGTTTGTGGAGGTGTAGGATTAGTTGGTGGAGGTGCGGGTGTTGCATTGGGAGGTGGGTCGGATGGTTTATTATTAACAGGTGTATCTTGAGTAAGATCAAGTTCATGAAGTATAGAAACCAATTCTTCCGTTTCATCCTCTTCCGGAATATTGAAAGAGTTGAAGAGGTTTCCATAGTTGAAAAACCAATCCGGACCCGTTCCTTGAGGAGGTTCCGTATACCTTAAACATTTCACTTCAAAATGTTCCTCAATCTGATTCGTTGATTTGTTAAAGACTCTTTTGTTCGGAGAGTTGACTGAATATCCAAGAAAAATCCCTTCAACAGCTTTATCACCAAACTTAGAGACCTTATCTTTTGTTATCATGATCAGGCATGGACACCCAAATGGTTCTAGGAACTGCAGATTTGGCTTACGGTTATTGAAAAGTTCATAACATGTTTTGTTCTTTTTCTTAACCGTGAGTACTCTGTTGAGAACATAACAGGCAGTATTAACTGCCTCAGCCCAGAAGATGATTGGTAACTTGGAGTCAGCTAACATAGTCCGAGCTGTCTCGATGATTGTCCTGTTCTTTCTTTCTGCAACTCCATTCTGTTGTGGAGTCCTCGGAGCACTAAATTGATGCTCAATACCTCTTGTAGCACAAAACAATTTGAGAGTTGAGTTCTTGAATTCAGTTCCATTATCGCTTCGTATCCTTTTCACCTTCAAGTTGCACAGATTTGCTAACTTGTCCAACAAATACACCAGAATCTCAGGAGTTTCCCCCTTTGTGGTCAAAAAGTAAACCCACGAAAACCTTGAGTAGTCATCAGTAACTACCAAGCAGTAAGACCGACCACCAATGCTCTTTGTAGAGACTGGACCGAAAAGATCCATATGCAGTAGTTCCAATGGAGCATTTATGGAATTAACCTGCTTAGACTTATGGGACTTCTTACGTAGCTTTCCTTTTTGGCAGGAGATACAGTCATCCTTTAGAGCAAATGACTGTTTCGGAACTCCTAGCACTAGGTCATTTTTAGTCAAGAAATTCATTTTTCGGAAATGAATATGTCCCATTCGTCTGTGCCAAAGCAGTGATTCCTTTTCAGAAGCCTTAGACAAGAGACACGTATACTCGTTCGAGGTCTCAACAGTTCTCATGTTCAGAATGTATGTGTCATTCTTTCTTGGTGCTCTCAGTAACACCCATTCTTCTGGAATGACATACCCAGGCTTCAGTATCACACACTCTGTCTTTGTGAACGCAGTGGTATAATCTTTATCACAGACCTGTGAAACACTTAGCAAGTTGTGCGTAAGCTGTTCCACGTAGTTCACATTTTCAAAACTAACATTGCCGTTAGTTAGCGTTCCTCTTCCAGAAATGGTTCCCCCAATATCTCCAGCAAAGGCAACATATCCTCCTGCGTATGGTTTAATATCCACAAGAAGAGATACATCGCCTGTCATATGTCGCGAGCAGCCGCTATCTAAATACCATTCACTATCTTTAACACGTTCTAACTGCTGCAACACACAAACGAAGGAGATTAGTGAGAAACGGTGACCCAAGCCTTTACAGACTTAGGTCGACCGTGGTCATCAACAATAAGCACGTCAGATAGGATTTTATCTTTAAACAAATTAGAATTTTTATCTGATGTGTTATTGTTGACGACTGAAGAGTCAACATCAGACTCTTTTCGTTTCCAAACTTTAGAAGGTTCGGAATTGATATTAGAAGTAATGTTGGGCTTTTGAATTGACAAAGATTTTTGCTCAACATTACTTGGCTTTAAAACAGGCTTGGGAGAGTTTGAGTGACGCCTAGGTGGAGATTTTGAAAAAGAATTTCTATAAACAGATGTCCTAGGCATCTCTCTCCCATAGCGCTGATTTGACAGCTTTGGGCATTCACGGATTAAATGTCCTTGTTTCTTGCAGTAGAAACGAGAACGAGTCTCAACAAACGGTTGAGGCTGAGGAATTACCACAGGAGGTGCAGAAACATTTCTAGAGCATGAACATTGAGTACACGTCTTAGAAGATGTTTGTTTTGGTTGAGAGGTTGAAGTTGATGGTTTATCATACGAAACATTTTCATTTAATAATTTTATTTGCAAAATCTTTACAGGTGACTGTAAAGTTTGTTGTTTCGAGTTTAAAACCTTGGCTTTTCCCTTATTTGGTTGAACCTTAATTTCAGGTTCAACCTTTGAAATCACTTTTTCAGGTTTAACTGCAACCTTCTTAACCTCAGGATACTCCTGATCCGTAATGTCCTCAATCTCAACAATCTCCTCAATACTTACAGGAGATTCATTCTTTAACTCAACACTCTCCTTAACACTAACAGGAGATTCATGCACAGACTTAACAAACGTTGGCAAGGGGTACTCTGGCCGCTTGGTTTTCTCCTTTGCCGGTTTGTTGTGTTTGGTCTCTTTAGCATCTTTAGCTTTTATACCATAAAGCTTTGACCAATCAACTGGAATCTCTTCAAAGCCTTCCTTAACAGGCAGGGGACAGTGAGTAGTAGGAGGAGGAACTGAGTGGTATCCCAATCCCTCATTCTTTTTCCCACTCGTACCATGCTTGCTAAGAATTTCATTAAAGACAACCGTTGAGGAATTTGAACCTAAGATTTTACTCTTATAATTCTCATACTCATTTTTTAAATCTGTAAGTTCTTTCTTTAGCAGCTCAATTTCAACAAGATAGCTTTTAATGGCATCTTCTTGACTAAAAACCTTAGATTAATATTTCTGAGTATCTAACCGATGAGCCTCAAGATGTTTTTCATAAAGTTTCTCATTAGCTTTTAAGAAATTATTTGATTCGGTTAGTTTTTCATTCTTTTTCCTCAACTCAGCGATGTCTGTCTGATATGCCTTTAGAGATTCAGTTAACTTAATGCATGAAATACAATTTAACGGTTCATCAGGTACCTCATTCACAATGTGAGCCATCAGACACTGTTGGTAATGCTGGGAGATAGCCGTCCAATCCTGACTTGTGGGCTCGAAAACAATCAGGGCATTATCAGCAGGTCCTTTCTTAGAAACTTCCTTTTCTTTGGTCTTTTGAGGAGTAGAAGGTGTTGTGAATCCTGATGCTGGCATCTTGGGTTTCTCGCATTCCCTGGCGAAGTGACCCAAGTTTTGACAATTGTAACATCGGACCTTACTCTTGTCAAATCCGAAGCCAGTTTTTCCATCACCTTCCAAGCTTTTACGCCCTGTCCTCTGCAAGAACTTTTGAATTCTTCGGGTGATCATTGCCACATTCCAAGTTAGATCCATTTGTTCCAGATCATCTTCATCAAGCTGAGCATAGTCTTCCTTAGTCAATTCCAAAGTAAGATTCGGTTGAGTAACCAAATCCTTGTATGAGCTTAAGAAAGCTGTATAAATTGCAGCTTGCTCCTGAATAGCAGGTGAGACTTGAACCTGTTGTTGATTTGAAGAAGGTCCAGACATGAAAACAGAATGAATCCCATCAGAAGAAGAAGAAGTCGATGAAGCATTTGTATTTGTTACAAAGGCGACTCCAGATCCATAAGTCTTTCCAGAGTTAAGCTGAACACCATAGACACTAGGATTCTGAACAACAGCACCAGACCTAGTTTCTTTCTTCTTAATCTCCATCACGTGAGCTTGAAGATCCCCTATCAAAGTATCCAAAGACATGTTTTCAAGTTCTTCATTTTCTTTTAAAAATTGGACTTTAACATCCCAAGAACTCGGCAACACATCCAGTAGCTTCTTATTGACTTCAATTGCAGGAAAAGTATAACCCCCTTCAAACAACTCACCTACTAACCGTGAGTACCTAGTGAATAAAGAAGTTGAGTCTTCATCAGGAAGGATGTCAAAGATATCGTACTGTTTCTTAATTAGTTCAAGCTTGGCTTCCTTGTACTTATCATTTCCTCCACAACGAGTTTCAATTGCCTTCCATAAATCAAAGGCTGTTTCATGAGTTCTGAAAAGCCATAGAACATCCTTAGTTAAACACATTTTAATCATTGAAAATGACTTTCTCTCAGTATCAAAATCTTTCTTCTCCTCGGGAGACATAGCTTTATAGGTCTTAGCAGGACGAATACCACGGTATTCCCCTTCAGCTAAAGGAGGTACATAACGCTCACGTAATGGTCCCCATAATTCTGGACAATGAAAATCAATGTATTGTTCAACTCGGTCTCTCCAGTATACATAATCCATGTCCGCAGTAAATAGTGGAGGTTTATTACTCGAACCTATGTCATTACTTTGTTTAATCATTTCTCTCAGACCTCTAATATCCTCTTTATCAGCTGCCATTGTAATTACTTAATCGAAAAAAAAAAAAACAAGCTTCTGATCTTAGCGACGTAGGTGAGTACGTCGCACAAAGATTATGCGACGGCGATAGGTACGTCGCAAAAAGCAAAGGATTCAATTAAGAATCAGAAATATGCGACGTTGAGAGGTACGTCGCAGATGACGTCGCAGAGGACGTCGCAGAAACAAACTACGTCGCAACAAGACGTCGCAACACAGCGTCGCAGAAGACTAATTAAAGTCAAAATAGCGACGTCGCAGATGACGTCGCAACAGTACATCGCACAGACTAATTAAAGTCCAAAACACTACGTCGCACGCGACGTCGCAGCTGACGTCGCAGGTAACGTTTGATTGAAAGATTGTTCCAGTTCAAAGTATGTCTGAAAGATTACGTGGCAGCAAGTGATTGATTTAAAGGTAACGAGATATTTGCGGTAACAGAATTGGGACCCGCAGAATGTCGGTTTATCAGAGATCAGGACCAATCAAGCAGCGACACGTGTCCATCCAAGATCCTATTTTGTAGGCGATATTTTAGGAACTCTTGTAGTATAAATAGTTCAGTGTTTTGTACTATTGAGGCTAGTCGTCATATGCACCGTTCTTCTGTTTGTCAGAGAACTAGTTTGTCTAGGTGTGTATTAAGACTCAGCGAGGTTAACTATCAGCGTGTATGTCCACTGTAGTTAATTCTCTTCATTGTAATAATTTAGCTAAGTGTTTGAATTGGATTAACTTTGGTTAATCCATTCCGCATTCAACACTTCGTGAATTTAATCAATACAATTCACTTTCAGCTACTATTACTTGTCGTTCTTTGATTCTGTTATATCTTTAATCTGCTATTTCAATACCGTCATACTCTGTTATAGATAATCAATTTAAAACAAAACAAAACACTTGGTAAAATCTGAAATTGTTTTTAATTGTATTCAACCCCCCCTTCTACAATTAAACTTTACTCTTTGTGATTCCAAATCACTAACTAATAGTGATTACGGGACTATCAATTGGTATCAGAGCAGAGTTGGTTTAAATTCAATTAACCAGGTCTGCTATGGAATCAGTAAAGTACAGCTGTGTTGACTCTGATTATCAAAAGGGAAATGGTTCCACAACCAAACCTCCAGCTTTTGATCCTTCAAGGATTGAAACCTGGATGTCCCGAATGATGATGTTTTTGGACTTAGTTGATGACCGTCTTTGTAATATAATAACCAATGGTCCACATATCCCAACTACTATTGTTCCTACTGTAATTGCAACAGCTACTACTCCAGCTATACCAGAAATGGTTTTACCTAAAAGAGAGGAACAATGGACTGATGAGGATAGGCGATTGGTTAGACTTGATAAACAAGCTAAAATCTACATAGGCATGGCACTTCCTGATGAAGTGTTCGAATCAATCAGGCTTTGTAGAACTGCTAAAGATATGTGGGATACCCTTAGGAATATATATATTGTAACTCCTGATATTATTCGCTGCAGGGAAGTTAATCTCACTCGCCAGTATGAGCTGTTCGCAATGGAACCAAATGAATCTCTGTCTTCCACTTACACCAGATACCAGTCACTGATGAATAAAATGGAGAAGGCTGGTATAGGCAAGGAACAGAGATTTGTTGTTGAAAAGTTTCTTGAGTTGCTGCCAAGGAAAATCTGGGGAACCATTGCAACGTGTACCAGACAGAGAAATGATTATTCCATTCTGAATTTAACTCAGGTCTATGGTATTTTGCTCAATTGGGAGCAGTCTGAAAAGCAAGCTGATCAGAGTGAGCATATTCGTGTTACTCTTGGAAGTCAGAAGATATCTAAGAAAAGCTCGAAGTCACTGATAGCTGAAGAAGAGGGTGGTCAGAATGAAGAAGAGTCAGAATATGAGTATGATGAAGGATTGGAGAAGCTTGAGAAGGATATGGCCATGATGGTTGCTAATTTCAGAAGGAACACCAGATCAAAACGATTTGCTGGTGCTCCATCATCTGATAAATTTCAATCAAAGGGTGAATGCTACAAGTGTGGCAGAATTGGTCATTTTGCAGCAGAATGCATATCAAAGTCAGTGAATCAAGTCCCTGAACTCATGCCAGATGTCAGAAATGACAAGTACAACAAGTACAAGGCAAAATATAAGAAGCTGAAAGAATTGTCGAAATCTGGAAAGAAGAAGAGAAGGATTTGTTGCTGAAGAAAGTTCACTCAGCGACTCTGATTCATCCTCTTCATCTGATGATGAAGAAGCAATGCTTTGTCTAGACAAAGATTATTGTCTAATGGCTAATGATGCTGAATTCCATGAAAATATTAAGGAAGTAGCTCAGAAATGTTCAGCATCAGGATGGGACTCTGACAGCATCTACAAAAGCATTCTTAGAGAAACCATCTGGTATTTGGACAGCGGATGTTCCAGGCATATGACAGGATGTAAGTCGCTGCTCAGTGATTATCAGGATGAAAAAGGTCCTGATGTAGTTTTTGGTGATAACAAAGTTAGGGAAAACCAAAGGGTATGGTGTTTTAACCAATGGTAATGTAATGTTCAAACGAGTAGCATATGTAGAAGGTTTGAAGCACAACTTATTAAGCATCAGTCAGTTTTGTGATTCCAAGAACAAGGTACTTTTTGATCATGAAGCTGGTGTTGTTTACAACAAAAAGAGAAGTGTTGTTCTTGCTGCAAACAGGAAAGGGAATACTTATGTGGTCAATATGGATTCAGCACAATCAGGAACATGCTTTTACTCCAGAACCATTTCAGAAGAAAAATGGTTATGGCATAAGCGACTTTCTCATCTGAACTTCAAAGCAATTAACAAACTGAGCAAGAATGGTTTAGTCACTGGATTACCAAAGATGTCTTATGACAAAGACAAGCTTTGTTCAGCATGTGAAAAGGGAAAGCATCACAGCTCGTCCTTCAAAAGTAAACAGACTTCATCTATAACAGAATATTTTTACTTGCTACATATGGATCTGTTTGGACCAGTAAGTACATCAAGTCTTGGAGGAAAAAGGTACTGTTTGGTGATAGTAGATGAATACTCCAGATACACTTGGGTATTTTTTCTCAAAGCCAAAAGTGAAGCTACCAGCGAGATCATATCCTTTGTCAAGAAAATGGAAAATCTAAATGATGTCACGGTAAAACATCTGAGAAGTGATAATGGTACTGAATTTCGAAATTTTGACCTTGAAAATTTTTGTGATTCAAAAGGTATTTCTCAAAATTTCTCAGCACCACGAACACCCCAACAAAATGGGGTGGCAGAAAGGAGAAATAGAACCCTGATTGAATCTGCAAGGTCAATACTCATTGATGCTGGTCTTAAGACCTATTTCTGGGCTGAAGCAGTGAGTACTGCCTGCTACACTCAAAATAGGTCACTGATTGTCAAAAGGCACAATAAGACAGCATATGAGCTATTAAGGGGGAGAAAACCTGATATAAGTTTTCTTCATGTTTTTGGTAGTACCTGCTACATTCTAAACAAAAGAGATCACTTAGGAAAGTTTGATCCCAAAGCTGATGAAGGAATATTTGTTGGTTACTCAATCATCTCTAAAGCTTTCAGAATTTATAATAAACGAAGAGAATGTATTAAGGAATCAATGGATGTTACTTTTGATGAATCATATGATGAGTCACTCACTGATCCAAAAGAATATGAAAATCTTGTTTTCAACAAAATGGATAGTGACTTATCAAATGAAATCAAATCAAATGATAAGGAATATAAAATTTTCTCATCTGATTCTGAAGGTGAAGATAATATTCCTGAAGTCAATTCCAGTTCTACTTTAGCTGAGAATAATTCAGGAACATTATCTTTACCTACAGATGTCCCATCATCATCAACTCAATGTCCAAACCAAAACTCGCATAACAATAATACTCATACTACAGATGTTGATTTGCCCTCTGAACCCTCACAAAGTAATCAAGTCACTGCTGAACCTCAGTGAATGACTAAGTGGACAAAACATATTGATAATCAATTGATTATTGGTAATCCATAATCCAGGGTTCAGACAAGATCAACAACTGCTAACTTCTTCTTGTTTGTAAGTTTTGTGTCTCTAATAGTACCAAAGAAAGTTGATGAAGCACTTACTGATCATCACTGGATAGCTGCCATGCAAGAAGAGCTATCTCAGTTTGAAAGAAATAAAGTTTGGAAGCTTGTACCACATCCCACTGGTAAATCAGTGATTGGAACACGATGGGTGTTCAGAAATAAAATGGATGCTGATGGTGTGGTTACAAGAAACAAAGCTAGACTAGTTGCACAAGGTTACTGTCAACAAGAAGGCATCGATTATGACGAAACCTTTGCACCAGTAGCTAGGCTTGAAGCAATCAGGCTATTTCTTGCTTATGCAGCTCACAAAAAGTTTAAAGTATATCAAATGGATGTGAAAAGTGCCTTTCTGAATGGCAAGCTGCAGGAAGAAGTGTATGTCAAGCAACCACCTGGATTCATTGATCCAAAACATCCGGGTTATGTTTACAAACTTGATAAAGCCCTGTATGGACTTAAACAAGCTCCCAGAGCATGGTATGATACTCTCTCTGTCTACCTGATAAAATGTGGCTACGTCAGAGGCAAAATTGACAGCACATTATTTATCAAAAGAGATAAGAGAGATGTCATATTATTCCAGATCTATGTTGATGATATCATTTTTGGATCTACTAACAGTGACATGTGCAAGGAATTTTCTGATCTCATGACCAAAAGTTATGAGATGAGCATGATGGGTGAATTAACATTTTTCCTTGGTTTGCAAATAAAACAAACCAAAACTGGAATTTTCATTAATCAAGGAAAATATGTTAAAGATCTGTTAAAGAAATTTGAATTTGCAAATTGCTCAACCCTTGCTACACCCATGTCACCTGCAGTAAAGCTACATGCTGATCCTGATGGTAAATCTGTAAACATTACTGCTTACAGAGGAATGATCGGGTCGCTGCTGTATCTAACTGCTAGTAGACCAGACATTATGTTTGCTACATGTCTCTGTGCCAGGTATCAAGCTGATCCTAAGGAATCACATTTGCTTGCTATCAAAAGGATATTCAGATATCTGAAGGGTACTCCTAATCTTGGTCTCTGGTACCCATCTGGTTCAGACTTCTCCCTAAAAGGATACTCTGACTCTGATCATGCTGGATGCAAACTGGATCGAAAAAGTACATATGGTAGCTGTCAATTTCTTGGATAAAAGCTAGTAAGCTGGTCCAGCAAGAAACAAAACTCAGTCTCAACTTCAACTGCTGAAGCTGAATATGTTGCTGCAAGTGCCTGTACTACTCAAATTCTCTGGATGAGAAATCAGCTTGCTGACTATGGCTTTGACTTCAATGAAATACCAATCTACTGTGATAGTCAAAGCGCTATAGCCATTGCCAACAATCCAGTTATGCACTCAAGGACAAAGCACATTGATGTCCGATATCATTTCATCAGGGACCATGTGATGAAAGGTGATATTGAATTGCATTTTATTCCAATTGATTACCAACTCGCTGATTTATTTACAAAACCTTTAGATGAGAAAAGATTTAATTTTCTTATCAGCGAGCTTGGCATGTTAAACTTAAATGATTAGCTCAGCTATTAAGCTCAGTTGGTTATTTTCGTTTAAAGTTTTTTTTTATTATGTATAGGTTATGTCTCTATGTGACCTATATTATTATTGTCCTATTTTTGTCTTGCTGATCGTGTTAGTATTCTAAGTTGTAACTAGATCAGTGAAAGATAAAAATAGTAAAATAATACATAGTTCATATTAGACATAATCTATACTCATTTAAAAAAAAAAAAAATCAGGCAAAATAACACTCATTCTCGATGAATAAATGATTTATGTTTCACATTTACCAAGTGATAAATCTCTCTGACTTAGTTAGTATTCTAAGTTGTGATTAAATCAGTGAGATAACATCTCAGGCAAATTGAAACTTATGAGTGTTATTTTTTTACATTCAGGGTCTCCCTGATTCTCTCATCATTATTTGAAGGGATGTGTCACAAAAATTGCATCTCTGACACTATTTCTTCCTTACGTCATATATACTTTTCCGGCGCACCTTTCAAATCACCATTAATACCACCAAGCTCCACAATCATCACCCCTATTTCATTTAAACATCATAAATTATCACCCCTATGCCACCCCTATCTACCACCACCATCAACCACGCTTTCCCAATCCTAACCACTTGTTGAATCAAGAGTTTCTATAAATCAAACAAAATGATTTCATTTTTCAATTCAAAACAAACTCTTGGTTTTCATAATCTTTTTCAAATACCCAAACCAATAAAAGTCTTTCCGATTTCTGTAACGGAAAATTCAAACATTTTAAAATCGTCTACCTCTTTCAGTTGATAAGAAATTTTGTCATTACAGCATTCAAAATCACTTTTCTCACCATAAAATCTCTTTTTCATAAAAACAGAGTATGAAATTAATCTCATCACTTGATAGATCAGGGTAAACTCTCTTTTAAAATCAACCTGGTCTATAATAGCCTTGTTTCTTTTTTACTTAGTCTAGTGATGCCATTTTTATCTACTCTGCTAGGATTACAAGGTTTTCTTGTAATCCAGTATGAAACTGCTGTACACTCGTCTGATTCTGCCCCCCCATCGATCACGTCACTGCTCACACCCCCAGTGACCAAAGCTGATCATCCTCCATCCAAGAAAAACTCAAACTCCTCTACCAAAAGTTTGAACATACAGGCCCTGTTTCTAACAAATCAAGGGATCGAGAGTGAAATAGTCACTGAACGTTCAGTCTCTATGGGCACCCTTGCTAAAATCAAAACTTACTTATCGAGTCAACCCATAAGCCACTCATCATCCTCACAAAAGGATGCTGATTCATTCAAAGGGCAAGTGACATCAGTGGGTGATAACACACTCATATCTGGTGACACATCACTGGCTACAGACCCGGGCCAATTCTCTTCTATCACCACACCAGCTGTCAATGTCGCTCTCCAGTCACAGAGAGTGATACAGGCTGCACTTTCTATTTTTAAAGATCCATCAGTTAAAACACAAGCTGATGATGAGAAAACCAAAACTGATTCAAAACATGATCACATAGTTACTATCGCATTTTCTGATATCATCAAGGGGGAGAGATATCTACATGAAGAAATTGCTGATGCTTACAGAAAAATGTCAATCTACTTTCTGATATCATCAAGGGGGAGAAAACGTGCAAATGAATGCAAAAACCAATGGTGCTCATATGAAGAATTGTTGCTGATTGGAAATCATCTATTTGGATCCTATCGCAGGAACAACATATCTACAACTCATGTGGAAAAGTTGCTGACGCTATTAGAACCATATAGAAAAGTTGCTGACGCTATATGGAAAAATTGCTGACGCTATGAAAGTTGCTGATACATGGGAATCATCTTTGCGGCTTCTATTTCAAAAAATAGATATTCCCTGTATTGGAGTTGAAATTTTTTTGGCAATTTTTATTCCATATCAGCTTAGCAATGAATCCTTCTCCATCAACTGCAGCTCAGATGTGTCTCATTGATTTTCAGTCGGTTAAAGCTGCATGAGAAGGATATTTGCATATAAAATTTCCTTCACAAGTGTCTTCTCTCTGATGACAAGTGCACTGTGATGATGCATATTCTCACTGATGAGATTATGTTCACTGACGCCATCTCTATATCTTTCCCTGATAAAAGCTTTGAATCATATGCCAAGAAGGATGTATTTTTGGCCTGATTTCACTCTGGTTAAAAGTCTTCCCGTTTACAAAATAACTTCTATTAAAGGAATATGAGTCAAAGCTGAAGATATCAAAAGTTGCTGAAGAAGATTGACTTATCTAAATCAGATTAGAGTATTGTAACTAAAAATGATCATGTACTTTATATTTTTAGTTTCAATAATATTTGAACCAAAGTGCAAAACTCAGATCATATCAAAAGAATCCAAAAAGAAAAATGAATGGATCACAAGTATAAAGTCACTGAATGTTTAAATTCTTAAACACTGACTATAAACTTTCACAGCAACAAGTTTGTCTAGGGAGCTTCAATCACAATCATTTAGGGGGAGATTGTTGAGTCACTGGTCGCTGACCATGATGAAGTCACTGGTCGCTAACCAACTCAACTATTCACTACTTAATGAAGAAATGGATTGTATCGAAGCTGCTGTTGTTAATGATAGGTTTCGCTGATCGTCATTCATTCTGTTCGATATTCTGAGGAAGATTTAAAGCTCAACATTGGTGTGTCGCTGATCTACGTCAGCGAGAGCCTTACTTCTTCAAATCAATAAAGGCAAAAGTCACTACCAGAATAACAGCTAGTCACTGAAGATCTTTTGTTCAATTCATTCTACAAGAGCATGTTAGCTCGCAGTGAGTGAGGAGGATTGATGCATCTTCAGTGACTATTCAATAAAGTCTCTCAATCATCTAGTACTAAAAAGTACTGTACTTAACTATACATCAGCAAGAGTGTTCCAGTTCAAAGTATGTCTGAAAGATTACGTGGCAGCAAGTGATTGGTTTAAAGGTAACGAGATATTTGCGGTAACAGAATTGGGACCCGCAGAATGTCGGTTTATCAGAGATTAGGATCAATCAAGCAGCGACATGTGTCCATCCAAGATCCTATTTTGTAGGCGATATTTTAGGAACTCTTGTAGTATAAATAGTTCAGTGTTTTGTACTATTGAGGCTAGTCGTCATATGCACCGTTCTTCTGTTTGTCAGAGAACTAGTTTGTCTAGGTGTGTATTAAGACTCAGCGAGGTTAACTATCAGCGTGTATGTCCACTGTAGTTAATTCTCTTCGTTGTAATAATTTAGCTAAGTGTTTGAATTGGATTAACTTTGGTTAATCCATTCCGCATTCAACACTTCGTGAATTTAATCAATACAATTCACTTTCAGCTACTATTACTTGTCGTTCTTTGATTCTGTTATATCTTTAATCTGCTATTTCAATACCGTCATACTCTGTTATAGATAATCAATTTAAAACAAAACAAAACACTTGGTAAAATCTGAAATTGTTTTTAATTGTATTCAACCCCCCCTTCTACAATTAAACTTTACTCTTTGTGATTCCAAATCACTAACTAATAGTGATTACGGGACTATCATACAATGTCTTAGATACTTCTAGTATTTTTTTTCATAATTTTTAACGAAGCCAAACTCACTAAATAAAATCGCAAGCACAGGTATGTCAAACAGTTACTTCAAACCGACAAACACACAAATCAGTTTATATCTCAACATCGGGGTATTATCAGGAGATGAAGTCTAAACGAAAGTTGTTTCTAACAAAATTACCAAGATTTTCCAATTGATTTGATACGTTTTTGTTACTCACACAGTTTATTACGATTTTTCTACCATCGATAAAAATCTGGACAGGAAACGATTAACAACAAAGTTTAGTTTTTACTTAGTTTTTGTTTGTTTTTGGGTAAGATCTTTCATGAAATGAACATTTCACATGTTAACAAACAACAAGCATGAAAGATTAGTAGAAGATGAGTGACCCTTACAAAGCTTTGAAGATGAAGATGAAAGAAGATGGTGATGATGGTTCTTGAGCTTGTTCTTGATCCTTTCCTTTTGCTAGTTGTTCAAGATAATTTTGGTGGTTAAGTGTTGGATTTTGATAGTGACTTGGGGCTGTCCAAACCGTGAGAGGAGAGGGAGTAATGGAGTAAAGAGTGTAGAGAGGATTGAGTGAAGAGTAGGTGAGATTTTGAGTGTATGAGTTGTAAAAATAAAAAGGGGGCATGGGATGTGGCTTGTGGTTTGGTCGATGGCCACAAGTCAACCCAAGCATGGCTTTGCACAAATTTTGTCTCTTTTGTTAGATATTTTTAGGTATTAACCCGTTAATCGCGTGTACGTTTTAGCATTAAACGTTAGTTTGTTTTTGTTTTGTTAACGTTTAAATTTGCGTTAATACTTTTCGAAGTATTATTTCAAATACTTTATTTTGAGTTTTCAAAATATAAATTTTGACTCGTTCAATTGTCGGGTTCGTTTTGCGTATGTTAGTCGCGTAAGTCACGTTATATAATATACGTATAAACGTTAAGTTTTATGGTTATGCTCTATCGTTTAGCATAATATTTCCAAGTAAATAACTACTATAAAAATAGTTTTACGCTATTTAAAATTTTTCGTATAACCAACGTACATATTTAACAGTGTCGAACTCCGTCCGATTCAAGTTTGCATAATTAAAATTAATCGCGTACGCTTATATAAATACATACAAAGTGTTACGGATATTTTGCCTAATATAGGACTAAACACTTGTAATTATGTCGTAGTTAGGTACAAACAGTGTCCTAATTTACTGGGTGTCACATTCTCCCCCTGTTAAGAAAATTTCGTCCTGAAATTTTGCTCGTAGTCTTAGTTGCGTGTGGTCCGGGGAGAAGTGTAGGTAATTAAACCTATGGGGAAAATTTGTTGCAAGTACGTCTTGCAGTATGAGTCAGCTGATTCAGAAGTAGACCTAGAAATGTCTAAATCGTGTTTAAAGGCAGTCAATCCATGACCGTTCCGTAGTTTATAGCAGTGGTCAAATCATGACTGTGGCGTGGTTCAAATCGTAGTCGAATCGTTGTTCAGATCGTAGTTAAGTCATTACAGGGTGGTCGTTTACAGAATAGTCCTATCGTGACTAAGTAGTTGTTAAAAGAGTTGGTAAACTTGTTTGCTAAAGCGTAAATCCTGAGTTTTATGTTGGCTCTAAATTAGTTAGCCAATTCTATGATGCACTCGGCATTAAGTCAGTAAAAGTGATATCGAGGAATAAGCTACACTCATTTAGTGTCGGATAAGGTCAAGAAGTTTAAGTTTTTGGAAAAGGACGTACCCATATCATTGTTAGAGTCCCGTCAGGCGTTGTTGTTAAATTTTGGGCAGTCTCTTTTGAAATGTCCAGGGTTTCCACAATCAAAACATGTTCTCGGTGCATCCGGGTTTGAGATCGTAGTGGGAACTCTGCAATCCCTAGTCTGGTGTCCATAACTCTTGCACCTGTTACACGGTGTGCCACAGAGTCCCTCATGGTTTCTGTTGCATTCGGAGCAGAAAGGTTTGCTTCCTTTATATCTTTTCTCTCCGGATCCAGCTTCATAGGCCTTAGCAGTTTCTGACCGTTTTGTTGGTTGCTGTCTTGAGCTGTTGTTGCTCTCATCCCATTTTCTCTTGTTATCTCCTGTTGTAAGTGTCCCATGTCGGACCACCTGTGCCATTAGACGATTGGCCATGCGAACGACACTCTGAATAGTGTCGGGTGTAGAGGCAGTTACCATTCCTTGAATCTTCTCTGGGAGTCCCCAGATATATCTTTCGATCCGTTTAATCTCGGGGTCCACCATGGATGGGCAGAGAAATGCCAATTGGTGGAAACGGGTGGTGTATGCAGTGATGTCGTTTCCCTTGACTATGAGGTTCCAGAATTCAACCTCGAGTTGTTGTAGTTCCTCTCTGGGACAGTACTCGTCCCTCATCATCTTCTTCAGATCCTCCCACGGGAGTTGGTATGCGGTATCGATTTCCATGGTTTGTGCATAAGTGTTCCACCAGGTGAGCCTGCTATCCATAAGGGTGCAGGTGGAGTACTTAACATTGCACTCTTCGGTGTAATTGCAGATGCAGAAGACCGATTCCATCTTCTCAATCCATCGTAGTAAGCCGATGGCTCCTTCTGTTCCAGAGAAATTCAGTGGATTGCAACTCAGGAATTCCTTATAGGTGCAGGGTTTCGCTGGAGGTGTGCTGTTTGTCGTATCCTCGCTGCCTGTTCGTAGGTTTCGAGCAGCTAAAACGTCAGCCACTCCTTGGGCAATGAATTGGGCAAGCTCAGCTTGACTATAAGTCTGTCATCTAGGCGGCATGATTCTTTAATGACAAGAAGGAAACAAAAGTGTATGAGATTTTAATCAAAGACTATGATTTATTACAGATGTATATATAAGAAAGTAATATACAACTGTACAAAGTGACAATCAATGATGTAAGATGATAAAAAAAAAAAAATCAGAAACCATTTAAGGTATGAGTTTGAAAGGTTGCAGACTTCGAAGTTTACAAAGAGGTGTCGGGAGTTGTTATAATTTGGACGAATCACAAAAGTCTTGTACTGAACGAGATGGGGTTCCTATATACCCATTGAGGACGAAGTTTTTAGTATCACATGTGGTAGGCATAGTTTTTCCTTACGTAGTTTTAAATAAAACAGTTTTTGTATTTGTCAAGTTAATCTTAGTTATGTTTTCCTGTTCTCCACGTTTCAAGAGTTGTGGTTAGTTAATTCGTATTTTTTAATAAGTAGTCATAATAATGACCGAGTAGTGTTCTCAGAGTAGTCAACCATTACTATGTTATTGTGGTAGCCCGAAAGCTACTTATCGTAGTTGTGAACAAATGTTTTGATAAAATTTAGTTGGTAATTCTCGTAGTTGTAAGTAACCCTTGCCGTAGTGATCAAAATGATTGGATCGTAGTTGAAATGATTTGTGGACTTAGCCATAGTGAGTACTCCTCGCAGTACTAATTCAGTTGAAATCAGGGTGATCATAGTCGCAACACAGTTATGCGTGAGTTGTTGGAATTGATACAATTGTTGAAAATATATTCCAAGGTGTAGGTGTTGTGGAAAAAGTACGAGATAGGGAGAGTAGATGTAACGCGCCTAGGTGATGAATTTTTCATGAGGCGTGAGTTTTGTTGGTTTATCCTCAGACGGAACCTCCTCAAGCGGGTCCTCTTCGGATAGGTTATCCGTGGTAGTGTCGTTGCTCGTTACAGTTGAGTGAGCGGTTATCGTGGGTGTCTCTACAATCGTAGATAAAACTCGTGTCTCGTTCTCATGGTCGAGTGAAATATCGAAGGGATTGATTGTTAGCTCTCGTAGTATGCGTAGTTGTGAGCGAGGCCTATATATATATATATATATATATATACACACACGCACATACACACACACACATATATATACTATATAATAGCCTAGTGTGTTTAGTGCAGTAAGTTTGGTCCCATTTCTATCGTCGCCAGAGTCAACTAGTGTATTCCTGTTCAACACGACCATTTCGTACCACACATCATCTTCCTTTAATTGTACATAGTTGATCATGCTATGTTAAATTAAATTCGTATGATGTAATTCCTGAACCAATCATACCTAGTGAGGAATACTAACCTAACGATTATAGTCTAGGCCCACTAATGCAACCTAGTTTGCTATAACCTTAGGCTCTGATACCAATCTGTCGCACCCCCAAATTTGTACAGTGGAAGCGGATCGGGTAGGGGCGCGACTAATCAAGTAATCACGGCGCAAAGATATAGCAAACGTCCTCTAAATGAGACGTTTGAAAAATAGTTACATTACCAAAATAAAATGTTTACAAAGTTGCGAGTTCGAAAATAATTCTAGAAATTCCAATACATAACTAGTAGTACAAAAGTAATGCAAGGAAATTTCCAAATGTTTGTAAGCATGCGACTCGAGCTAGCATATCCTGTAGTAATCCTATTCCTGCTGTGAACCTGAGAATACATGCTAAAACGGGTCAACATAATTGTTGGTGAGTTCATAGGTTTTGTTAGTTATAATTAAAAATGTTCCATAAGTTTTCCATGTTTGTATTTGATCAACAATGTTGTATGCTTTTCGAAAGTAGCACGAATGCCAAGTTTGTAAGTGTAATCCATAATGTTTTTCGGGAGTAGTACCACGTGCCAAGTAGTAAATATAAACTATGTGTTTTTCGAAAGTAGCCAACGTGCCAAATAATCTATCATGTTATTATGTATGCATATATGTATCGGAAGTAGCACAACGTGCCCAAATAGTTATCATGTATATCAAGTATGCATATATTAATCGGAAGTAACACAACGTGCCCAGAAGTAGTACAAAGTGCCCGGAAGTAGCGCAATGTGCTCGGAAGTAGCACAACGTGCCCGGAAGTAGCACAAAGTGCCCGGAAGTAGCACAAAGTGCCATACAATATATATATATATATATATATATATATATATATATATATATATATATATATATTGTAACACCCCCGAAATTCACTGTTTTGCGGAAGCATAGTTTGGGGTGTTACTAATTAAATATCACAGCACAAAGATAAAGCAAACGACCTCTAAATGAGACGTTTTGTACATTAGTTACATTCCATAGATATAATGTTTGAAAACTTAGTGTTTTCGTATACAAAATGTAGTTTCCCCTAGAGTCCACACGTATAGCGGGAGATTCTATTACATAACCGTAATATACAAAAGATAATGCTAAGAATCTCCGTTAATGCAGTTGTGTTGAAAACATGCGACTCTAGCTAAAATCCTGGAGTAATCCTACTCCGTCCGGGTACCTGAGAAAACATGCTAAAAAGTGTCAACCAAAAGGTTGGTGAATCTCACAGGTTTGTAAATAATATCGGTTTTGAACACGAGATTTCATTAGTAATGCCCGTAGGCGTAAAAATCAGCCATTGCAATCCAGCAATCGTAAAATCAGTATTTGCAGCCCAGCAAATGTAAATAAGTAAGTTTATACCGTTGCCATGAGGCTCATAATCGAAGCTTAACCCGTAAATAATATGTTTGCTCCCGTGACATGCTCGTAAGTGAGCAAGCATCCGTAACGAATAAGTTGTCACCCGTTTATACGTGTAAATCGGTACGTGGCAGCGCTACTGCCCCGGGTGGGGAGGGTCATTTCCCTAATGGATCCATTAACTACTGTTCGCGCTTAAGTCCATAACTAACGATATATGATGGAGAGACTTCTGTTTGTAAGTAAACTCATGCAATTCCGTTTGGTATAGTAAACAGTTTAGTACTTGTGTTCAAATAAAAGCAGTTGCAAATTTCTCACCCCGTATGTAAAACAGTAAAAAGTGGGGCTGTAAGACTCACCTGAGTCTTTGCAAGTACGTTTATATCAATAAACGAGTAAATAATATCAACCGTAGGTTCTCCGAACCCGTAACCTTCAAATGCCTAAACATATAAAGTTAAGTAAGTAGATGTCTCGCAAGACCATCTAGGCTAGTTGTTTACACAACTCATTATGTCCAAGTGTTTGTTTAGTAATCCGTTTGTAGTTTGAAAACAAATATGGCCCGTTGGTGACGGTTTGTAAAAATGATTCAAAGTGTTATCATTTATAACGCAATTTAGTGTGATTGTAATAGAAAGTATGTTCTATGACGTTTGTTAAGTCGTATGACATAAGTATTTGAAGTTGTGTAAGTTCGACACTTAGTAAAAATCTGACTTTTCAAGGTTCTGGTTTGTGCGACGTAGCATGCGACGTAGCATGCGACGTAGGGTGCGACGTAGGGAGGTACGTCGCATGATGCGACCTTCGCAAATCAATGCGACGTAGGAGGCGACGTCGCTAATGCGACGTTGGTTCGGTTTGCGACGTAAAAGTCTACGTCGCTATGTGCGACGTCCGCAAGTTAATGCGACGTAATAGGCTGCGTCGCTAGTGCGACGTTGGGATATCTGTGCGACGTTTTGAGCTACGTCGCAGATAGTCCAGCGTCTCTGCGACGTAGCGGTCTGATCGGAATTTGGTGGCCGGAAAATCGGTCGAAAAGCTTCCGTTCGGTCCAAATCTTTTACCCAACCCATTTTTGGACATTTTAAGCATATATAAACCATAAAAACGTAAAAATGAGCAAAAACGGAGAGTTTCGGGTTTTATCGGAAACTTACAAAATGTCGGATAGAAAATCCGAAAAGATAGGAATGTAGATCGTGTTGTCGTGGTCACTTTTCTCCAAAAGAGTGGTATGATCCGGCGAGGTTTCGTGGTGTTATTTTGCGATTTAGTGAGGTGGTGGGTTTTGTTTATTTTGAAAGAAAATGGAGAGAAAGAGAGATGAGAGATAAGATGATGATGATGAAATGAAAGTGGGGAGGGGGGTTTCCCCCTTTTTGGCTGAAAATCGGTGGGGTCCACCGAGTGGACTTCACCAAATTTTGTTCCCTGCGTTTTGAGTTCTGCGCGGTGTTCGTTTCCTCCGTCGTTTAAATGCTATATCAAGCAGTTATATTTTTAAAAGGTGACGGGAATATTTTAATGAAATACCTTGAAGTTAATTATAAAAACATTTGTCGAAGTATTAAAATTCTTAACTCGCGTTTAATACGTATTCGTTAAATTATTTAAAATGTCGTCGCGATATTATAAATAATGTTTGTTCGCTGTGTATTTTATATAATAAAATATGTTCTCATTATTTCGGTAAGTTTCTGTCACCAACGACCAAGTAACTGTGTCGGACTCCGTCCGGTTAATTCGTACGATTAATCCAAATCGCGTAAGTACACACATATATATATAATTCACCTTATATATATATATACAAATAGAGTCTGCAATTAGTCCTATTACATACTAATTACAACTAGTTACAAGTAATTAGGCATAATTAATTATCCTAATTTAGCAGGTGTTACATTCTCCCCTTGTTAAAGAAATTTCGTCCCGAAATTAGCTTGAGTGCACGGACTGTGCGTTGTCTGGGAAGAGATGTGGGTATTTCTGTCGCATTTGGTCTTCCCGTTCCCAGGTGAACTCAGGGCCGCGCCTAGAATTCCACCTGACTTTTACTATGGGAATACGACTCTGTTTCAATTGCTTGACCTCTCGGTCCATGATTTCCAAAGGTTTCTCGACGAAATGAAGTTTATCATCGATTTGAATTTCGTCGAGCGGTATAATCAGCGTCTCGTCAGACAGACATTTCTTCAAGTTAGAAATGTGGAATGTGTTGTGTACGCTGCTAAGTTCAGCAGGAAGTTGCAGGCGATAGGCCACTGGACCAATCCTTTCAAGGATTTCGAATGGTCCGATGTATCTAGGATTTAGTTTGCCTCGTTTCCCGAATCGAATAACACCTTTCCACGGTGCCACCTTGAGAAGTACCTTGTCTCCTACCTGGAACTCAAGGTGTTTGCGTCTCACGTCAGCATAGCTTTTCTGACGATCACGTGCGGCTTTCAGCCGGTTTTGAATACTAACGATTTTCTCAGTAGTTTCTTGAATGATTTCTGGACCCGTGAGTTGGGAATCTCCTAACTCAGTCCAACAGATGGGTGATCGGCACTTACGCCCGTAAAGTGCCTCAAAGGGTGCAGCCTTTATGCTGGTATGATAACTGTTGTTGTACGAGAACTCGCACAACGGTAAGTGATTTTCCCAAGAAGTACCGAAGTCAACTACGCAGGCTCGTAGCATATCCTCCAGTGTTTGAATAGTTCGCTCGCTTTGGCCATCGGTTTGCGGGTGATAAGCAGTACTCATATCCAGACGAGTACCAAGAGATTTCTGTAATGATTGCCAAAAGTTAGAAGTAAAACGGCTGTCCCTATCCGAGATGATCGAGATAGGTACACCGTGTCGCGAGATGATTTCTTTGACATAGATGCGAGTCAGACGCTCCATCTTGTCGGTTTCCTTGATGGCCAGAAAATGAGCAGATTTCGTGAGACGGTCCACGATCACCCAAATGGTATCGCAACCACTCGAAGTTTTCGGTAGTTTGGTAATGAAGTCCATGGAAATCTGTTCCCATTTCCATTGAGGAATTTCAGGTTGTTGAAGCAACCCAGAGGGTCTTTGGTGTTCAGCCTTGACTTTGGAACAGGTTAGGCATTTACTGACGTACAAGGCAATGTCAGCTTTCATGTTAGGCCACCAATACAACCCTTTGACGTCATGATACATCTTGTCAGATCCAGGATGTATTGAGTATCGAGATTTGTGAGCTTCAGCCATCACCAAATCTCGAAAGTTTCCGAATTTGGGTAACCACACCCGGTTAGAGAAGTATCGAGTTCCATCGGGTTTGATTTCGAATTGTTTATCCAAGCCTCGCAGGGCTTCATTTTTCAAGTTTTCATCGTTGAGTGCCTCAAGTTGAGCGGTAAGGATTTGAGTAGGAAGCTCGTTATGAATTGTCATAGACAGTGCTCGGACTCGAAGGGGTTTCACTCGTTCTTTTCGGCTTAGGGCATCGGCAACTACGTTCGCCTTGCCCGGATGGTATTTGATCTCGCAGTCGTAGTCACTAAGTAACTCAACCCAGCGACGTTGCCTCATGTTTAGATCTTTCTGATCGAATATGTGTTGGAGACTTTTGTGATCGGTAAAGATAGTGCTTTTCGTACCGTAGAGATAATGTCTCCAGATTTTCAATGCGAAGACCACAGCACCTAACTCGAGGTCGTGGGTCGTATAGTTTTTCTCGTGAATTTTTAGTTGTCGTGAGGCATAGGCAATGACTTTTTCCCGTTGCATCAACACACAACCAAGTCCCTGGTGTGAGGCGTCGCAGTAAACTACGAAATCGTCGGTGCCCTCGGGTAAGGACAAGATTGGTGCACTGCAAAGTTTGTTTTTCAATAGCTGGAAGGCTGACTCTTGTTTATCCGTCCAATCGAACTTCTTATCTTTCTGAGTCAGTGTGGTTAGGGGAACAGCTATTCTTGAAAAGTTTTCGATGAATCGGCGATAATAACCAGCAAGACCTAAGAATTGTCTCACTTCGGTTGGAGTGGTCGGTGACTCCCAGCCCTTGATTGCTTCAATCTTGGCGGGATCAACATGAATTCCTTGGCTGTCAATCACGTGCCCGAGGAATTGAACGGTTCGAATCCAGAACTCACACTTAGAGAATTTGGCATATAACTCTTCGTGTTTCAGAAGTCCTAGAATGGTTTTCAGATGTTGAGCATGTTCCTGTTCGTTGCGAGAGTAAATCAGGATATCATCGATGAACACAATGACGAATTTGTCAAGATATGGTTTGCACACCCGATTCATAAGGTCCATGAATACGGCCGGTGCGTTGGTTAAACCGAATGGCATCACTTGGAATTCGTAATGCCCATAACGAGTTCGGAAGGCTGTCTTTGGGATATCATTGTCACGGACTCGGAGTTGATGATAACCCGACCGTAGATCAATCTTCGAGTAAACACTCGATCCCTGGAGTTGGTCAAACAGGTCATCGATTCTAGGAAGTGGGTACCGATTCTTTATGGTTAGCTTATTCAGCTCTCGGTAGTCGATACACATGCGGAAAGACCCATCTTTCTTTTTCACGAATAAGACCGGAGCTCCCCAAGGTGAGGAACTTGGTCGAATGAATCCTCTGTCCAGGAGTTCCTGTAGTTGGTTAGACAACTCCTGCATTTCGGATGGTGCTAAACGGTAAGGGGCTCGTGCCACGGGTGCAGCTCCGGGCACAAGTTCGATTTGAAATTCAACTTGTCTAGGTGGCAGCAGTCCGGGCAAGTCTTCAGGAAAGACTTCCGGGAAATCCCGCACGATCGGAACATCCTCAAGTCGCTTCTCCTCCGACTTCTTCTCCGTTACATGTGCGAGGATGGCTTGATACCCTTTTCGTAGGTATTTTCTCGTTTTCAGACAGGATACAATATTCAGATTCCGTCTACCGGTCTCCCCTTGTAGGACTAAGGTTCCACCGGAGACAAGAGGTATGCGAACGAATTTGTCATGACAGATGATTTCAGCTCGGTGCTTGGATAACCAATCCATACCGACAATAATATCGAAGCTGCCGATCTCGACAGGGATTAAATCAATGGGAAACGTTTCGTTCGTGAGGTTAAGTGTACAGTTATGTATGATGCTATCAGTTTCAATCAGTTTGCCGTTAGCTAATTCTACAATGTATTTAGCATCTAAGGCAGTGGGAGTGATATCAAGTAAAGGGCTAAATTTCTCAGAAATGAAGCTTCTATCGGCACCGGTATCAAATAACACAGAAGCGGTAAGGTCGTTGAGAAGGAACGTACCCGTCACGACGTTCGGGTCTTGTCTGGCTTCCCCAGCCTTGATAACGAATGATCTGCCGCGAGCAGGGTTGTTGTTGTTTTTCAGTTTTGGGCAATCTTTCTTGAAATGCCCTGTATTTCCGCACCCAAAGCAGGCCTTTGGTGCATTAGTGTTGGGGGTGGGAATGTTGGTTCGACAATCCTTGGCTAGATGCCCGAACCGTTTGCAGTTGGAGCAAGGGCAAGAACCGTCATGATGGCGGCTGCATTTGGAACAGTAGGGCTTGTTCCCGCTGTACCCTTTCTTTTCCGAAGTTCCAGATGTATAAGCCTTAATGTACTCAGGCTTTTTGTTGGAGGTTTGGTTGGATGAGTTGGGGTTACCTTCCCACTTGCGTTTGTTGTTTGCAGATGGGGTTGAAGTTGTACCACGGCGGACAGAATTTGCCGTTAGTTCATGGGCCATACGGATGGCGCTCTGAATAGTACCCGGTTTGGAAGAAGTTACCAGATCTTGGAGTCTCTCAGGAAGACCATCAACAAATTTCTCGATCCTCTTGTACTCAGGATCGACCATGGTTGGGCACAGAAGTGCCAGTTGATGGAAACGGTTGGTGTAACCGGTGATATCATTACCTTGCATCTTATGGTTCCAGAATTCCACTTCTAGTTGTTTCAATTCATCCCTGGGGCAATACTCACCCCTCAACATCTTCTTCAACTCCTCCCACGGGAGTTGGTAAGCAGTAGCAACACTCACAGTCTGGGCATAAGTGTTCCACCAGGTGAGTGCGGTGTCAGTAAAAGTACTAACGGAGAACTTAACCTTATCTCCCTCCGCACAGTTGCAGATAAGAAATACAGACTCAACTTTCTCGATCCAGCGTACTAGACCGATAGCTCCCTCGGTACCTGCAAAGTTTAGAGGTTTGCAGTTCTGAAAGTCTTTGTATGAACAGGGTTTAGCAGTAGTGGTTTCAGCGGCATCGCTGTTCCTCGAGGAATTTGGTGGAGTATTCCGAGCCAAGGCTTCAGTAACAGCCTGGGTTATAAGGGAGGTAATCTGGGCATCGGTGTATGGTCGTGTCTTTGGCGGCATGATTCTTCAATGAAAGAAATGAAGAAACATGAGATTTTGTATGAGCTGGTAATTGTCACAGATGTACATGTATAAAAGCAGTAATACATAACACCAACATGGAAAATGACAATTAATGTGAGTTGAGATAATAAAGGATATCTGATAGATAAAGTGAGTTCAAAAGTTACATCCTACCGAGATATTACAAAAGGTGTCGGGAATGGTTACATCCGACTAGTTTATAGAGTAGTGCTAGATAGTCCCTAGATTACGAGATAGATTACAGACAAAAACTACACTAATCTTAATGTAGATTAATTGGTTCCATTAGCGTGACAAGGCGGTCCACAGTTTGCTAGTCGATTGGTTCCTTCTTAGTTAGGGTTCCTGGCCTTCGGATTCGTCTTCCGACTCCAGGTTCAGGTCGTGTGGGTGGTAGCGTGCTTCAAGCATGTCCCTGTATCTTTGAGTCGTGGAGCGGTACCTAGTCTCCTCCGTTGATTTCCTGCCCAAACGTTTGATCCATGTTTTGGTCCTACGGGTTAGGTTGGTGGCCACTTTCTTCCAGTAACGGATCTTATCTTTGATTCGTGTAGGGACAGATCGATTTGAGATTCTCAATTTTTGTTCATAGTCCATGCACTTACGCTTAAGTGCCCAATTTCGGCCGTCTAGTCCCACGGCCTGATCTCGCACTCTTTCATATTCTTCTATGTCGATGCCAGTCATTTCGAAATTCTGATTTTCGTTTCCCTCCAGCATGATTTCTTCTTCTGGTGCGATGTCCTCATCGAGATACGTGTACTGGATTTGTTCCCCGTGGACTTGGTCACTATCAGACATGTAGTCGTCCATTTGGGAAATTCGCGTCTTTGAGTTCTATAGAAATGACAGAGAGAGGATTTTAGTCCTTGGAAGTACGTTGTTTCCGGGTGTTAGATGTGATTTTCGTAAAATCATTAGAGTGCGCCACAAGGTGGTGTGACGGTAATCAAGTCTGTCATGGTCGGTGCAAACCGCTGAGAGAAATTCGTAAGTGTCACCAGGGAAACGTCGGCTATCTCTATAGCGAGTGTGTTTACGTGCGAGGCCTATTCATATATATTCAATATATAATAGCTTAGTAGCATAGTCAGTGAGTGAGGCCTATGTATGTATATACTCGTATATCACATAATAGCCTAGCGTATGTCTAGCACATAACAAGTAAGAGTCTCGGTTCTCTCGTGGTCAGAGTCTACTAACGCATTCCTGTTTGACATAACCATTTCAGACCTCACATCATCTTTCCTTAATTGTACATAGTTGATCATGCTATGTTAAATTAAAGTCGTATGATGTAATTCCTGAACCAATCATGCCTAATAAGGAAATACTGCCTAATGGTCATAGTCTAGGCCCACTAAATGCAACCTAGTTCACTATAACCTTAGGCTCTGATACCAATCTGTAACACCCCCGAAATTCACTGTTTTGCGGAAGCATAGTTTGGGGTGTTACTAATTAAATATCACAGCACAAAGATAAAGCAAACGACCTCTAAATGAGACGTTTTGTACATTAGTTACATTCCATAGATATAATGTTTGAAAACTTAGTGTTTTCGTATACAAAATGTAGTTTCCCCTAGAGTCCACACGTATAGCGGGAGATTCTATTACATAACCGTAATATACAAAAGATAATGCTAAGAATCTCCGTTAATGCAGTTGTGTTGAAAACATGCGACTCTAGCTAAAATCCTGGAGTAATCCTACTCCGTCCGGGTACCTGAGAAAACATGCTAAAAAGTGTCAACCAAAAGGTTGGTGAATCTCACAGGTTTGTAAATAATATCGGTTTTGAACACGAGATTTCATTAGTAATGCCCGTAGGCGTAAAAATCAGCCATTGCAATCCAGCAATCGTAAAATCAGTATTTGCAGCCCAGCAAATGTAAATAAGTAAGTTTATACCGTTGCCATGAGGCTCATAATCGAAGCTTAACCCGTAAATAATATGTTTGCTCCCGTGACATGCTCGTAAGTGAGCAAGCATCCGTAACGAATAAGTTGTCACCCGTTTATACGTGTAAATCGGTACGTGGCAGCGCTACTGCCCCGGGTGGGGAGGGTCATTTCCCTAATGGATCCATTAACTACTGTTCGCGCTTAAGTCCATAACTAACGATATATGATGGAGAGACTTCTGTTTGTAAGTAAACTCATGCAATTCCGTTTGGTATAGTAAACAGTTTAGTACTTGTGTTCAAATAAAAGCAGTTGCAAATTTCTCACCCCGTATGTAAAACAGTAAAAAGTGGGGCTGTAAGACTCACCTGAGTCTTTGCAAGTACGTTTATATCAATAAACGAGTAAATAATATCAACCGTAGGTTCTCCGAACCCGTAACCTTCAAATGCCTAAACATATAAAGTTAAGTAAGTAGATGTCTCGCAAGACCATCTAGGCTAGTTGTTTACACAACTCATTATGTCCAAGTGTTTGTTTAGTAATCCGTTTGTAGTTTGAAAACAAATATGGCCCGTTGGTGACGGTTTGTAAAAATGATTCAAAGTGTTATCATTTATAACGCAATTTAGTGTGATTGTAATAGAAAGTATGTTCTATGACGTTTGTTAAGTCGTATGACATAAGTATTTGAAGTTGTGTAAGTTCGACACTTAGTAAAAATCTGACTTTTCAAGGTTCTGGTTTGTGCGACGTAGCATGCGACGTAGCATGCGACGTAGGGTGCGACGTAGGGAGGTACGTCGCATGATGCGACCTTCGCAAATCAATGCGACGTAGGAGGCGACGTCGCTAATGCGACGTTGGTTCGGTTTGCGACGTAAAAGTCTACGTCGCTATGTGCGACGTCCGCAAGTTAATGCGACGTAATAGGCTGCGTCGCTAGTGCGACGTTGGGATATCTGTGCGACGTTTTGAGCTACGTCGCAGATAGTCCAGCGTCTCTGCGACGTAGCGGTCTGATCGGAATTTGGTGGCCGGAAAATCGGTCGAAAAGCTTCCGTTCGGTCCAAATCTTTTACCCAACCCATTTTTGGACATTTTAAGCATATATAAACCATAAAAACGTAAAAATGAGCAAAAACGGAGAGTTTCGGGTTTTATCGGAAACTTACAAAATGTCGGATAGAAAATCCGAAAAGATAGGAATGTAGATCGTGTTGTCGTGGTCACTTTTCTCCAAAAGAGTGGTATGATCCGGCGAGGTTTCGTGGTGTTATTTTGGGATTTAGTGAGGTGGTGGGTTTTGTTTATTTTGAAAGAAAATGGAGAGAAAGAGAGATGAGAGATAAGATGATGATGATGAAATGAAAGTGGGGAGGGGGGTTTCCCCCTTTTTGGCTGAAAATCGGTGGGGTCCACCGAGTGGACTTCACCAAATTTTGTTCCCTGCGTTTCGAGTTCTGCGCGGTGTTCGTTTCCTCCGTCGTTTAAATGCTATATCAAGCAGTTATATTTTTAAAAGGTGACGGGAATATTTTAATGAAATACCTTGAAGTTAATTATAAAAACATTTGTCGAAGTATTAAAATTCTTAACTCGCGTTTAATACGTATTCGTTAAATTATTTAAAATGTCGTCGCGATATTATAAATAATGTTTGTTCGCTGTGTATTTTATATAATAAAATATGTTCTCATTATTTCGGTAAGTTTCTGTCACCAACGACCAAGTAACTGTGTCGGACTCCGTCCGGTTAATTCGTACGATTAATCCAAATCGCGTAAGTACACACATATATATATAATTCACCTTATATATATATATACAAATAGAGTCTGCAATTAGTCCTATTACATACTAATTACAACTAGTTACAAGTAATTAGGCATAATTAATTATCCTAATTTAGCAGGTGTTACATATATATATATATATATATATATATATATATATATATATATATATAATCATCAGATATAATCCACAGGTATTCACAGCTCAAAGCTTAACATGAAAGTTGGAGCCTCTAGCAGTTTAATCATGCAATCAGCTTAACAATTTTTCAGTTCTTGTATAAAAGTAAATCATACGATTTAAGCAGTTGTATTGCTCTACAACAGTCATGGTAATTGTAATTTGTAAGTGTTAAACAGGTGTATTACTCCACAATAATATTGTATTTGTAAATCATAAGATTTAAATGATTGTATTCAAAAAACAATAAAGTCACCCAAAGTAATTTCAAAACAGTAAAAAGGGGGGGCTATAAACTCACTTGTGGGTGCTAGCGTTCCTAAAGTACGCGTGTTGTCCCAATAGTAACCTCCTAGCGTCCTAAACGCGTAAGGTTATAAGTAAGTAAGTGGACGTCTCAATAGAACATCCATGCTAGTTGTCCACTCAACTAGGTAATGTCCAAGTAGTTATCGTGTGTTTATGTTTGTTATTTGGAAAGCGTGTACGGCCCGTTGGTGATGGTTTGTAATAATAATTCCCAAAGAATTATTATTATGTTCATTTTGTGAAAGTATATCACGTACGTTCATGTGTTGTATTTTATATAAGTATTCGTTGTTACGCAAGTTCGACACTTAGTGTAAAAAGTATTTATAAGTTTTCTATTATTGGCGACACTAGGGGCGACACTCGGTTAGAGGTAGCGACACTAAGGTATGTGCGGCATTCAGTCAAGTGCCGTTAGTTATGATTTTGTCGAAAGCAGCGACACTCAGAAGTAGTGTCGCAGGTGGCAACATTCGGTTTGATGCGGCACTCGAGATCAGTGTCGCAGATAATAGGTTTCGTGCAAGTTGGCGACACTTGGGTGAGTGTCGCCAAAAATTCGGCCCTCGTGCGACACTCATGGTCTGATCAGGTTTTAGTGATTTTCGTTTTTAGAAACGTGGTCAAACGGGTTCGGTTTGACCCGAAACTTTTAGAAAAGTCTTAATATGTTTTCAGAGCTCGGGAAAATTTTCGTTGCGTTTAATAGTTGACTCGAAAGTGTCGTTTTTATTTTGATGCAAAAACAGTCCCTGGACACAAGTTTTCCAGATTTTGTACTCATTTCCAAGCTCGATTTCACTGGTAAAAATTCCAAAATAAATTCCGGGAAAAATCATGGTGGTTCTACCGTGTCTTAACTACTTTATGTTTTTTTTTTCATAATTTTTAACAAAGACGAACTAACTAAATAAAATCGCAAGCACATGTATGTCAAACAGTTACTTCAAACAGACACACACAAAAATCAGTTTATATCTCAAGATCGGGGTATTATCAGGAGATGAAGTCTAAACGAAAGTTGTTTCCAACAAAATTACCAAGCTTTTCCAAGTGATTTTATACGTTTTTGTTACTCACACGGTTTATTACGATTTTTATACCATCGATAAAAATCTGGACAGGAAACGATTAACAACAAAGTTTAGTTTTTACTTAGTTTTTGTTATGTTTTTGGGTAAGATCTTTCATGAAATGAACATTTAACATGTTAACAAACAACAAGCATGAAAGATTAGTAGAGGATGAGTGACCCTTACAAAGCTTTGAAGAAGAAGATGAAAGAAGATGGTGATGATGGTTCTTGAGCTTGTTCTTGATCCTTTCCTTTTGCTAGTTGTTCAAGATAATTTTGGTGGTTAAGTGTTGGATTTTGATGGTGATTTGGGGCTGTCCAAACCGTGAGAGGAGAGGGAGTAATGGAGTCAAGAGTATAGAGAGGATTGAGTGGAGAGTGGGTGAGATTTTGAGTGCATGAGTTGTAAAAATAAAAAGGGGGCATGGGATGTGGCTTGTTGTTTGGTCGATGGCCACAAGTCAACCCAAGCATGGCTTTGCACAAATTTTGTCTCCAACTTGTTTGTTAGATATTTTTGAGTATTAACCCGGTAATCGCGTGTACATTTTAACATTAAACGTTAGTTTGTTTTTGTTTTGTTAATGTTTAAATTTGCGTTAATACTTTTCGAAGTATTATTTCAAATACTTTATTTTGAGTTTTCAAAATATAAATTTTGACTCGTTCAATTGTCGGGTTCGTTTTACGTATGTTAGTCGCGTAAGTAACGTTATATAATAAACGTATAAACGTTAAGTTTTATCGTTATGCTCTATCGTTTAGCATAATATTTCCAAGTAAATAACTACTATAAAAATAGTTTTACGCTATTTAAATTTTTTTGTATCACCAACGTACATATTTAGTAGTGTCGGACTCCATCCGATTCAAGTTTGCATGATTAAAATTAATCGCGTACGCGTATATAAATACATACAAAGTGTTAAAGATATTTAGCCTAATATAGGACTAAACATATGTAATTATGCCGTAGTTAGGTACAAACAGTGTCCTAATTTACCGGGTGTCACACAAACATGTTAGCAAACTGCCATAGGCGGTTTGTCCACCGGTTTTAGTCAAATTCCATCTCTAAAGCCTTCAAAATGAATTTTCCCCAATTTTTGAATTTTCCAAGTGCTGTTAAAAAATTAGAAACAAATTCTTAATGGTATTTTTTTATAAAATTAAAAATTTAAGCGGTTTATTTATATTTGTAATTTCACATTTATACTGTCCATTCCTATATTCGAGAATTTCAATTTTTTGATCAATTTTATGATTTCAATTTTACATACATAATACTTCATAAATCGAAGCTTGCATCTGACCATATGAACATGCAATCTGTCAATCGTAACTCGCAACCCGAGCATCGAGTTTGCAACAACATTTCTTATATATATATATATATATATATATATATATATATATATATATATATATATTTGGGGGTATTTTGTTGATTTTATTTTTCTTAAAAAGGGGTAAAGAAGTGATTTTTTACATTTAAAAAAAGTCATAGCATAGTGTATTGTTGTATAAATTTTAATTATAATATCGAATGAACATGAAGATTACATCTTAGTTTTTTTACACGCTGCATTGCGCGGGCATTTTGCTAATATATATATATATATATATATATATATATATATATATATATATATATATATATATATATATATATATATATATATGCCTCGTGATGTATTGAAGTAAAATCATATATATTATCTTGTATTATATGTATGAATGAATATGAATATGAATATCTATAGTCTGTTGTGTTAATAATGTCCATCTATGTTTTAAGATGATTTGAATTTTGTCCGGATTACGTATTAGCGATTGTATTGCAACAGTGGCTCTCAATCTACGGTGACTTCGATTACACGAGATTCTAAACGCTCGCATTTTTATGTTTCGATGTATGTCACAGGTTAAATTTCAGCATCGAGAAATTTTTCACATTTTAAGGAGCTTATCGAGTTTTAATATGAATTTTATATTAAGACAACTAGAAATTGGGAGTTCTTAGGGTTAAACCGCTCTACTGGTTTATCGAAGGATACTAATCAAGGAAGATGGTCTATTATTGGAGTTGTCGGTATAGAAATTACCCCCGGCCATCCTTCATTTAGTGACAAAGAAGTCATTGATCCTCCAACAAAGTGGAAATGTGACTCTAAATTTACGAGTTGCAATATAAGTTAATTATGAGCTCTTTTGATTGTGTGTCATCAATCGATGAGGAGTGACATGGAACACATGTTTCGTCTATAGCAACAGGAAACATTGTTCATGAAACACTATTTTGAATAAAAACACATGTTACAATGAAATGTCTGTTTTAAGTGATATAACTGAAATAAGTATGAAACACTATTTTGAAAATCGGTCCAGACCGGCCAGGCTGACCAGTTGAACCAAAAATAGGTAGATTTAACATCTGATTAAACCCAAATATGTGATTAAAATTTTTAAAAAACAATTCACTTACTGGTATGGTAGGCCCTATCAGTATGCGGATAATCGAACATGAAGCTGGAAGAATCACATGTCAACGCCGTTATCTTAATTTGGACTACAATTATACAAAACTATAATACATTTTTATATGGCAATTAATTAATCAAGACAACAAAATGTTAAAAAAAATTACGATGAACTTACAGCATCACATGTCACACTTATGGCATGTGAATCAGCCCATGTACCCAAACTGCATGTTAAAAGTTTTATATTTAAATACTAATATATGGATATAATATTAAAAAAAAAAAGAAAAAAAATACATATCTTACCACGACATACGGTCAACAGAGGCCTGAAAGTCAGCATCAGACTGAGAGGTAGCCACATACAAATGAGGCTTTCTACGCATCTAGTGTTATGTATACAATTGGCTTTAAGTGCTTATACATTAGTATCATTTTTTAGCTCTAATTATATATATATATATATATATATATATATATATATATATATATATATATATATATATATATATATATATATATATATATATATATATATATATATATATATATATTGGTGAAAGGTCCACAATTGTACCATGAGTCTTAATCTCTAAAAATAGGATAAGTCAAAATACATTTAGGGGCCGTATATGGCACCATATAGGGCTGTATACGGCACCTTAGGTCCGTATATGGCCTTGTTTGTGAAGGCAATTGGCCTTTGGGTTCCAATTATGGACAGAACAACAAAAATTTCAGGTTGTGCAGATAAATCATTTCTTTCTTCTTTTAAAATAATATGCACAAATAGACACCTATGTTGTAAGACTTGTATTCATTTGGTTACCATATACTACTATATATAAATAAAAATTTATGCGTCCATCGACACACGTATAGGATCTTTTGGGGTATTCTTTTTCTCTATGGAAGGGTATATATAAGTTTATGGTTAATCGTTAATATTTATAGTTATTTTTTGTTGTTTCGTTACTTGGTAGATACTACTGGAACCTCAAAAGTTTATTAAGGTATGATCTCCATCGGTGATCTTGAATCAACCAGACCTGATTGTACTTGAGATGGCTATGCATGGTGCTGATTTCGATGATATCTTGCTGGAAATCACTACTGATAATGTTTTGACAGTTGGTGCCAGGGAGGTGGGATATGAGTTTGAGTATCAGCTCCCCATCAACGGGGTATCCGATCCCACCCAAATTCATCTCACCCCTCTTCAGTGCAGAGCACTCTGCACAAGTGCTCTGTTATATATATATATATATATATATATATATATATATATATATATATATATATATATATATATATATATATATATATATATATCATTTATATATATACATACACATATATATATGCCTCGTGATGTATTGAAGTAAAATTATACATATTTGTTATTATCTTGTATTATATGTATGAATGAACATGAATATGAAACACTATTTTGAAAATCGGTCCGGACTGACTAGGCTGACCAATTGAACCAAGTATAGGTGGCTTAAGTGTGTCACCCGCCAAATTAGGATTTTGATTAGTGCCTAACACTAGTGTAATGACACGTATTTAGTTTGTATTAGGCTAAATTTGTGTAACATTTTGTATATTTATAAATATACACGCGTATGCGATTTGTTTAAATAGTACAAATTCGGGTCGGATAAATATCCGACAACTCAACTATGGACGTTGGTGAAACATTTCATAAGTAATGTAAACCTATTTTTATGCTAAAATAGTCGTTATACACTTGGTATTATTATTATATAATAATATACGCGAAAATTTTTATCACGTTTTAAATAAAACGTAACGAAATCGAGAAAACGTTCGAATCGAGCCCGACAGCCGAACGAAACCCAAAATATATTTTGGAAAGTTAAAATAAGAGTCTTTAAAAATAATTAGTCAATCTAAATATCACTTACATGTTCAGAACACACGCGAAACACCAAACAATAACAATACGCTTTAAAACACGTGTTTAACGTCTAACCGACTAACGAACGTAATCTGTTTTGAGGAACGAGATTCACGAGCTCAAACCCAGATGGGTTGAGGGCTAATCGGCCCAGACCAGGCCCTAATTCGACCCACAAGTTGAGCCCAAGCCTACCCATTTATAAACCCTTTGCCTTTAATCACTTCTCATTCCACCAACATATTTCACACATACCATCTATCTTTTTCTCTTATCTTCTCTCTATTTCCAGCTGAACCCCAGCCCCAAAAACGTTTCTCCAACCCCCTCCTAGGACATCACAACAAAAACCATCATCATCACAAGTGGAACACGCAGAACACGAACCGAAACCAAGACAGCAGCTACTCTCTCATTTCAGCTCTAAACCCGATTTTTCTTGGTGAGTTTCCTCTAGATTTTTGTTATAACTACTTGGATGAGGTTAATAAACATGCTAGTACTTCATCTCTGCTAATTTGTGTCCAAGATCCACTCTAAAATCACAACCGAAACACGAATAACCACTGGATAAAATATTTACCCATTGGGTAATAATTTAGATCGGTTTAGATCCGCGATATCTAATTCGTTCCTTCACTAAATCACATTATTCTTGAGTCTAAAATGAAGTTTATGGTGTCTAGTTTCATGATAACCAGGCCCCATATTTTATAAAAATCGTTTTCTATTTTTAAATAAAAGGATAAAAGTACAGGTACTTTGTGCTGATTCTGATCAGGATTTTAGTCAAAGGAAAAAGGGCATATCTTGGGTTGTGGGTATCAAAAATGAGTGAAACAAGTGGGAAAACCTTGATAATCTTGTTAACTACAACTTTCATTTAGAACTCATCTCTTGAAAATACGTAGATTTGGCTAGAAAATTCGTTAAGTACACTTGTAGCCGGATTGGTCAAAACTGGACCTCATGGGCTTTACCATTTTATTAAATTGACTTCTAGGTACCTTAAAATTCTGGAAAAATTTCATAAAATACTCAAGACATAGATGAACAACTGCGATTTTTCTCGGAATTTAATTCGGAATTTAACTTAGTGAAAATGGGACCCGAAACGGGTCAAAAAATCTGTCAACATAAACCTTAGGGGCTGTTTTGGTAGTTTGATGAAACCGACACTTCGGGTTAACCACAAAACGTCATGATAATTTTTACAAACTCTATGAACACATTTAAGACTTGTGTAAAAGTTCCGGATCAAACCAAGCCCGTTTGACCATGTTTTCAAAAATGAAAACGCCTCACAGACGGTCCTGCGAACCGAGCCCAATCTCAGTTCGCACACCATATTGCGAGTTGAACCGGGTAACTGGCCTGCGAACCGACCTGACCTGCGACTTGAACTGGTTTGTGAGTTGACCTTCCCTGGCGAGCTGAACTTTTCCCTGCGAGTTGAACACTTTCATTGCGACTTGACCTTGACTTGCGAACTGACTTTGCCCTGCGATTTGAGATTTTGCGAACTGAATAATCTGTTACCAACTTAATCCCATTAACCAAGCATCGAATTCGCGTAACGACAAGTATACCTTATACGATAATACTGGAACATACAAATACATATACTTTATAAGTAATTAAGTATACAATGATACTCGTACATGAAAACACATATACTTTGAGAAGTACACACTACAACTTGGATACGCACGAGCTTACACTAGCACGAACTGTTATACATACGAGCTTACACTCGCACGGATTATTATATATACGAGCTTACACTCGAACGGATTATATATACGAGATTACACTCGCACGAGTTTACACTTGCACGAACTTACATTCGAACGACACCTTCACATCTCGATACAAATGACAAACATACGAATATACAACGAAACACATAATAATGATACTTGAATTATTACTACATACCGTCACCAACGGGCCGTACACGTCTACAAACTACAAACACAAACGAATACAATCATATAATTTTGATTATGTTATAAGTATATATTACTCCCTTCGTCCAATTTTGATTATCCTGTTTTGACTTATATTTTTATGTATATGGTAATAGTCTAGAGATTTGAAGATTCTAATAGGATAAAGATTGTAATATATACGCCCATCACATGAAGAAAATAATGTTGCTATATTGGTATATTTGTTCTTCTAAACTATCAAACAAATATTGAGCCGTATGTGGAATTCAAGAGCCGATAATAATAATATTAAATAAAAAACAATATGTAATTAAATTACAAAGTAAAATAAAACTAATCTTTAATAAAATTTTAAACTAACAAATGTTGAAATAAATAATAAAAAAAAACATTGCATATGTACATTGAAATGTTGGTTAGAATACCAATAATGTTGGACAACCTAATTTTTATTGAAGAAGTTTAGATCAACAACGTAGTCATCGTCAAAATCATATCCAAGTGATCGGATGTGGTTAATAAGATTGTCGGCCTTAACGATGTTGTCGAAGATATTTTGTATATCATCTTGCACAAATTCATCTTTGGAGAAGTTTGCTTTTAGCCAATCAATGAATCCGTGTAAAGGCTCTTCATCTACAAAAAAATTGAAACCTTTGTTAATTAAATTGCTTTATACACATATTTATTAAACTGCGTGAAGACATGGTAATAATGCTATTTGCAGGATATGGTTAATAAGATTGTCGGCCTTAACGATGTTGTCGAAGATATTTTGTATATCATCTTGCACAAATTCATCTTTGGAGAAGTTTGCTTTTAGCTAATCAATGAATCCGTGTAAAGGCTCTTTCATCTACAAAAAAATTGAAACCTTTGTTAATTAAATTGCTTTATACACATATTTATTAAACGGTGTGAAGACATGGTGATAATGCTATTTGCATTAAATCACGTATAATATTGTATTAACCTTGACAATTATTAGGTGCCGCATTTTCTTTGGATCCATGATCGTTGGGGTGGGGGTGATTTTTTTCACCTGAAATTTTCATAAACTTGTATATAGTTGCACATGCCAATCGAAATCCACAAACAACACATAGATAATAATTTGAATGAAAAGAAAAATAAAACAAATAAACCTTTTGTGCTTTCATTATTAATAGTAGAAGAACTGTATTGTGCAATAGGAGATTCTTTGTCATATTTACATAAAAATGTTAATTTTTATTAGTAAACATAAAAATTTGATAAACGGATGAGAGTGGTCTAAGGTGATAACAAATGAATAAGGACAACAAATTTGATAAACTGTAACTGTAGTAGGATTATTTTATTGTGTTTGACTATCTTTTGAAACACCAATTTCGATTAAGATCATATACAATTTCTGATTGTAATTATATACTTACAAAAAAAAAGTAAAAATTAAAATCTATTATGAGCTAAAGGTAACGTAAGTATATTAATTACATTCACTTTATTAATCAGTTAGTATAAGTATTAAATAAGGCTGCTCCCAACGGAGCTCGTCGTTTCACGTCGGCTCCCAACCGACGAACCGACAGGGATGGCACCGGTCCGTCGGTTGCTCCCGTCGGTTTCGTCCTTCGGTAAACCGAAGTGGTCCGTCTCTTTTTTGTGGGCCCAAACAATTGTTTTTTTTTATTTTGTGTGTATAAAATGAAAGGTAAATTGGTAAATGCGGGACCCAAAATTTAAAGTGACGGAGTAGGGTTGGGAGTGGTCAGTCAGTTTCAGTCAGTTTTTGAAAAAACTGACGTGACACTGATGTGGCGCTGAGGTGGCTCTGTCAGTTTCAGTCAGTTTGTTTTAGGGTTGGGAGGTGTCTAATGATGGTTTGTTCGAATCCCGGCCCTATCCCTATATATTGTAGAAATACAAAATTCTTACCTTTTTTTGCATGTCTTTTGTTGTAAATACATACATAGTTCACAAGAATTTATTATCGATGTAAAAACTTTGTCAAGAACAATTAGTATGTAGACAACTTCCAAGTGCGATCTCTGAATGTCACTTAAAAATATATGTGGTTTAAGTTGCGACTGAGATAGAATATGATATGACTCCGTGTAATAATAGCTTTCCAAAGGAATCAATGCCATGCATATGCATGAATTTTGTGATATAATATCACTGTTTCACAGAAAATTCACCATACCCATCCCCAATGAATATTACTCCCTTTGCATCCCATTCAAAGTATCCGCTTTAATTGGGTACAAAATTTTAGAATTCTTCGTAAACTTTTACTTCAAGTCAATATATATTTACATGGAGGGGCGGATCCAATGCATAAGGATGGGGTTCCCATCCCAAGCCTCTCGTGGCCCAACAATTGGTACCTTATTTCAATTGTTATTTTATATTCTTTTTAACTAGCTCATTGCATTAAATTTGATTGGCCCCCAAGCCCAAACAAAATAGAGACAAGCTTCAATTGTGATTTTTTACTTCCGATGATTATTAGTTGAAAATCAATTAGTTATTACTCCGTATTAGATTTCTATTAAAATTAATCAACTTCAGGGCCGGCAAATGAATTTAGGAGGCCCCGTGCGATATAAAAAAAGAGGCCCCAAATAGACCAAAAAAAAATTCAATAGAATACATAGAAAAATGCATTAATATTACGAGAATTATATAAACATACAAAAATACAAAGTCATTATCTAGCGATTCGGAAAAACTAACTATTTTCATTCTTAATTAAAAAGAGCTATTATTCGAAACAAAAATTTAAATTAAACCTTTATAATTAATACTCTTTAGTATATTATTATCAGTTGTTATCATTGTCAATTCGTTAAGCCTCTTTTGTGACATTCTAGAGTGCTAATATAATTTCAACAACTTAAGTTTTGAAAATTTTATTTCCACAGTTGCTAAAGTTATGGTAGAATACTCTATATGCAATAATCGAATTAGGAAAGCAATCGTCTCGTTTCATATAATGTAGAATATCAATAGGTATCATATAGGCACAAGACAAGAAATTTTTAAGCAAATCTAACTTCACATAGAGTTCATTTGCATCAATATCAGGTTGTCCACTAGTCGTTAGTGCTTTATTTTAAGATGACTACAACCCGATCTAATACTCTTGTCGTCAAAGGAGTGTAACTTGTTATAAGTAAACAATAAATCAAAAGTCTTGTCATACTGTATGTATTGTTCGAATATTTAAATTTAAATGACTCCTCGGTAGAAAACGGAACATTCACTTCATCAGTTAGATTCTCTTCAAAATGTTTTATTCTAGAAAGTACACGCTTCTATTTTTATTCTTCAAGTATCACAACAGTTTTTTTCCACATTGAACCTATATTTACTACTAATATATAACAACTCTCATAAAATTTGGGGCCCCAAAATTTTGGTGGCCCTGTGCGCTGGCACATACTGCACTTGCCAATATCCTCCACTTTCAACTTGTTTGTTGAACTATTGTACATACAAATCCTTTATAGACTGGTTTGAAATTAATTGACATTTATAATATTTTGACGAAATATTGTTGTGGTTGGTTGTTTGTTATTTAGTCCATCTATTTTGTTAATTTTGGTTAATGTTGCATATAAGATCTTTATTAGTTATGAATTATTTTAAGATGTTTCACAAGTTTTATTACTTATTTTTTTAAGGTTGTTTTATGATAAATTAGTTTTTCTAGGTTGTTTATTGTTAGAATAAGTTGTTTGCTTCTATTTATCTCTTTTAATTCTCTCTAAGGCTGCTTCTATGAATTTTAATATTTTAAGTTAATTATTTAAGCCCCCAACGACTCATTTTTATAGGATTTGCCACTGTTTATATTTGCACAACTTATTTTCTCTTTATATATTTTACTAGCATTATCCGCTCAATGCAACGATATTATTATAAAAGAGAAAGTTGATTTTGTTAATTCGTATTCTATGATTTTATTGTTTTCGGGATATAGCTTAATAATATTCGTGGTGATTCAAATATGTATACATTAGCATATACGTGGATGAACTTTTTTGATATAAATTGGGTATATATATTAAAAAAAGTTATTTATTGAATGGAGAAATGATATATTCACATAAATTTACAAAAACTTGTCTAAAACTACCCTAATTCTTGTAATATGCAACCAAATACAAATTTATTAGTAGATGATAGTCGTATAATTTATGTTTCTTATTCGTATGTTAAGTTGTGGGCTCAAATATAAAAGTAAAAAAAATTGAAAAAAATTGTATAAGTGGATAAATGGAAATTTATATTTATGATGAATATTACAAAAACTAAAAATGAAAATGTATGAAATTTTAAAGTTACTAAAAATAGAAGGTCCAAAGGATTTATTACTCCCTCCGTCTCATTTAAAATATCCACATTACTATTTTGGGATGTCTTATTATAAGTGTCCATTTTATTATTTAACCAATCAAAAAAGACTTTAGTGGGTAGATTTAATATTTGATTGGTGAAAAGTATAGCCAGTGAAGAATCATAAAATTACGTGCAAAGTCAAAATAAACAATTTAAATGGGACAGAGATAGTATTATAGTATAGATAACGACACAGATTCACTTTTTCAAAATTACTGTGCTTAGCACGGCTATATTACCTACTTATAATTATTATTATTATTATTATTATACTCCGTAATAGATAATAGATATAGACAAAGACAATTAATTTTCTAATTTTGATTTGAAAAAAAAAAAATTTGAAGGAATATTAGTAGTGACTAGTGAGTGAATTGATCGCACCATCCTATATTTACGCATCCCAATGTCGGCACCAATTTAAAACCATCTCTATCTGCATTCTTTTATTCCAATTCCAATTTGTAAACCATCGCAAACCACCGCTACCGGAATTCATTTCCGGTCACTTCAATCGATGGCGTTCCGTACAGCGATCAACAAACAACGAATCCTGACCCCCTCCAGCTCGGTCAGCCGATCCATGTCATCATGGTGGAAACACGTTGAGCCAGCACCCAAAGATCCAATTCTTGGTGTCACCGAAGCATTTTTAGCAGATCCTAGTCCCGATAAAGTTAATGTTGGCGTTGTAAGTTTTACCAAAAATTTTTTTTTGATATATTTTATATCTGTTGCATTAAAAAACACCCTAATATATTACTTACTTTGTGTTTGTTGTTGCTAAATAGGGAGCTTATCGTGATGATAATGGGAAACCTGTGGTTTTAAATTGTGTTAGAGAAGCTGAAGCACGAATTGCTGGATCCATGAATATGTGAGTTCATTTCTATATAATGTTGTTGGTATTTAAGTTGTAATTGCACTTTATATATAATTTGAGCTTATAATTTTGTTGGTTAAAATGTTTATTTAGGATTTTAGGGTAGAGGTTGATATCTACAATCAGGGAAAATGATAAAGATTAGTGCTTTATGACTTGTATCCCATGCAGATGAAGTTGTACAGTGGAGTTTTGGTTTAGATTTGTTAATTTCAGGTTAGGATGTGTAGAAACTAATGGGTAGGTTTAAAGTTACAAAATTTTGGTTAGAAACAATGATCAACATTGGGTTGCATGGATATGATGGTTCAGTGTTTATGGTCCTATGCTTTTTATATGTTGAATACAGTACCACTGAATTATTTTGATATTTTTAGCTTTATATTTGTTATATTATTCTTTGCTTTTTCCAAGAAAACAAGATTCTTTGTTATCTACGGCTTTTTTGACATTCGACATAGTTTTAGTCGGCATTAATATCTCAGTTTGATGGACTGTGTAACCGAATATACTGACTTGAAGCTTTGTTTAAGTTATTAAGTTTCTCTGATATTGTTTAACTTAGACTGTGATTGACTTATAATGTGGTTGACCGAAGCAACTATCTTGACTGAAGTTTTTGTTTGATAGTGTATATGTTAAGAGGGTTTTTTTCCCATGAAACCTATCAAGGTCCAAGCTTTTCTGTTTATATTAGACTCGGTCACTTGAATATGGTCGTTGAAGTTTTGTTTAGGTGTTGTTGGGGGCAGCTAACCATACCCCCTGGCCCACTCTTTTTCTGCTCCTACCCCCTTTTTTTTTAATTTCTACCCTCTGTTTAGTCTAAAACTGAAACTGATTCTGTACTGAACTAGATCAAACTTAAATAAAATTAGACTGAAAATGGTGGGCCAGGGGGTAGGAGCAGAATTTTGGGGGTGGGTTTAGATTCAGCCGTGTTTAAACTATTTTGACATCATTTATCTGTTATGCATTTGATTTAAAATGTGGTTGATGACTTGACGGAGGCAAGTATATTGATTGAATAATTGGTCTTTTAATAGATTTATTTAGATACTGTAATTATAATAATCGAGATTCAAGATTTTCTGTGTATTTTATATTTACGGTCTTCAACAAAGACTAAATTTAATCATTAAATGCGGTTTCTGTTTAATTGTAACAATCATCAGGGAGTATCTTCCAATGGGTGGAAGCAACAAGATGGTTGAGGAAACACTGAAATTGGCGTATGGGGAAAATTCTGATTTGATTAAAGATAAACGAATTGCTGCTATACAAGCTCTTTCTGGTACCGGTGCATGTCGAATTTTTGCAGATTTCCAAAAACGATTTTCCCCTGATTCTCAGATATATATTCCTGTTCCTACATGGTCCAAGTAAGTATCACGATAAAACTTGGTTGTGATTTTGACTTTGGACGAGCTTCATTTTTGTTGGCTCATGATGTGAATTCTCAGTCACCATAACATTTGGAGGGATGCTAATGTACCGCAAAGTACATTTCATTATTATCATCCAGAATCAAAAGGTCTTGATTTCGCCTCACTGATGGATGATGTTAAGGTATTATGATTATTTAATATATGAATTTTATAGGGAAACAATTCTTGATTTATTTGTTTATCTTAAATTGTTTTCTTGAATTTTGCTCAGAATGCACCAAATGGCTCATTCTTTTTGCTGCATGCTTGTGCTCATAATCCTACCGGAGTTGATCCCACAGTAGAACAATGGAAAGAAATTTCTTACCAGTTTAAGGTTGTGACGCAGCCTTATTTTTAAACTTGTACACCGTTCCTTTAAGTTAATAATTAGTCTCTAATGCTACTATTTTCAGGTCAAAGGCCATTTTGCTTTCTTTGACATGGCCTATCAAGGTTTTGCAAGTGGTGATCCAGAGAGGGATGCAAAATCCATTAGGATTTTTCTCGAAGATGGTCATTTAATTGGATGTTCGCAATCATATGCTAAAAATATGGGTCTTTATGGCCAGAGAGTTGGCTGTCTGAGGTGATTTTTTATTACCCATTTGTTTGCATGGCCCCTGTGATTTGATTCTTGTTAAATACTCTGTAAATTGCTAGAAACCATATTTTATAACAGGTGACATAATTTGCTATCATATGATTGTCTCATGAGTGTGTAATGAGGGGTCTAATCGATTTTTGTAAACATCTTGCTCTCTGCAGTTTGGTATGTGAAGATGAAAAACAAGCTGTTGCTGTAAAAAGTCAATTGCAACAACTTGCAAGACCTATGTACAGTAATCCACCTGTTCATGGTGCACTTATCGTTTCGACTATCCTCAGTGATCCAGATCTAAAGCAATTATGGCTCAAGGAAGTCAAGGTATAGTCTTTTGCTTAAACTAAAAGTCTAACATACTAGTGATTATCCTCTCTTTTTTTCTTTTTTGTTTTCCAAGTGGAATAACATTCTTTAAAATATCTTGGGATTATACTATTTTTGTTAGAGGTTGCATATATTTCATGGTACTTAATGTTGTATGAGATAATCATGTACTTTTCAACAAACCTGCAACCTGTGCACGAAATAATCTTGAATGCTTTTTTTCTCCAAGAGAAACCATAAGTGACATAAACCACTGCATAACACAAATACTACCCAACTCGAATTGAATGTTTGACCACCACCATTTTATTTCATTTATAGGGTATGGCTGACCGTATAATCGGGATGAGAAGTTCTCTGAGGGAAAACATTGAAAAGTTGGGTTCTCCCTTGTCGTGGGAGCACATAACTAATCAGGTCAGTTTACTAACCTATCCTTGACTTATATGTTGTTGTAGCAACTACAATGATGTTTTTATATGATATACAGATTGGCATGTTCTGCTATAGTGGGATGACTCCTGAACAAGTTGATCGCTTGACAAAAGAATATCATATTTACATGACCCGCAATGGCCGTATTAGGTAATACTGCAAGGAGCCAAATAAAAAAAAATCCAGTTGATCAGTTTTACTTGTTATTCGACTGAAGTGTAATTAACATATACATGTATGGTACAGTATGGCAGGGGTCACAAGTGGCAATGTTGAATACTTGGCAAAGGCTATCCATGAAGTCACAAAAGCTTCTTAAATTTCAAATTCCTTCTGAGGATTTATTGTTTTGGTTAATCTAGTATCGGGTATTTCTCCCTGAGAGTTGATTAAAGAAAATAAAAAGGTCAAGGAACTTGGACCGATTATGAGTCAATAGTGATTATTGTCATGTATGTTGGAGAACTTTTACAAGTTTACTTCTTGGAAGGACGTTAGAAGATCTATAGCACTCATTATTTGAATAAAACACATTTGGATCTTGGAAACACTTTCTACATACTATTATGGGCGCAGATGTGTAATGGGTTGGCATCAAAAAAGTTCATTAAAAAGTTGGTACAGGTTGAGTTGACTCTCAAACACTTCGTTTTATCCTCTGATAAATACTAAGAGACCCAATTGTTAATTATGAATAATCACACAGTGATGTTACAATAACAATTTTTTGTTCACTGACAATATTATGAAACAATCTAAATCTCTGAATAAATCAAGTTTGGAGGCTGTTGCTATTCATAATCAGAGTTTGGAAAACCTTTTCAATCTCAATGATATATTCGACCCATTTTACTTCAAATCAATAAATTTATTTGTAAATGGGTCAAGGGCATGTTTGTCAGCCAAATTTTTGGGGTTTCTTAGTGTTTCGAGGGACTTAAATTTCAGTTTTTATAAGCTCAAGTTCTAGTAAAAAGATAAAAACTGTTTGGCAAACAAATTTTAAGTGAGACTTCTTAAAAAAAAAAAAAGCCTCTAAAAGCCCTTGGAATAAATAACTTCTGCTAATAGCTTATAGTAGCCGATAAAATAAGCTCCAGTTTCAACTATTGATTGCCAACTTATCCTAAGAAACAAATTTAAGCAAAACCCATTGTTACTACTAGCACATTCAAACATGTCTTTGTTAAGAATTAACGTGTACTTCATCTAGGTCTTCTACAAACAAGAGAACAAATATAGAATTGTTGTGCAATGCCGGTATCTAAGCAACAACAAACTAAATTGAATACAAAATTGATATTCTGATCATATGTATAATGATTGCAGTATATATGTTTCTCCAGTGAAAGAACCCGGACTCTAAACAAATGGGCTGCATTCAGTAGTGTACACTAGGCTGGATACTCTATATAATTCATCCTCTTGTTTACTTGTAAATGATTGGATAACTTGGCTCTCCTCCATCTTCTTTAAGAAATGACCTCTGTCGAAGTTAATCATTTGGGCTAATATACCTTTGGCAAAGAAAAACAAAAAACGAGCATGAAAGTCTGCATTTCCAGCTGTCAACGTACCTACAGATTTGTAAGAGCGAGAGTCAGAACTACAAAATATCTGTGTGTAGACTTACCGACAAGGGGCAGTAGGTAATAAATTAAATAGTCAGTCCCTTTCTTAAAAAGGAAGGTTAAAGATCGACTTCTTTTCTACAAAACTCAACAGTATGGTCATCAAGAACATACCCAATTATTAGTAGTTTAACAGGGTTTGAAATCTTACAACAGCTTGTATGATCACGTAGTGGTCATGGGCCAGCTTCCTCATCATCCATCTCCTCCTCGAGAATAACATATTTTGCAGGGACAATGTCTTGAGATCCTGGCAACTCACCTACTCCTAATTTTTCTTTATGCAACTTCTGATACCTGACACATGACAAAGAGCATACATATAAATACTAAACAATCATCATTAAAAACATAGACTCAATATTGACTTGGATGTTAGAACTGAAGGCAGCCAAAACAAGGTGCACATGATAGATGAGTATGCGATTTTTGAAATCACACTTACTTGTACCAGTTGAATAAACTCACACCAAACATAATTGTGACTAGGCCAGCTCCTTTCAGCCATGTAAATTCATCATGGAAGTAAAACACTGCTACCTGAAGATTAACAAGAAACACATTAAGCAAATAATAACATACATGAAATGCACAAGTTGCAATGTTGCATTTTAAATCGAACATGAATATAACTATCAGATAAGAAGGCAAGATCTGCATCAAGATTGTGGATTGAGATAATCCAAACGCCTAATGGATGACGTCTCTCTCTCTCTCTCTCTCTCTCTCTCCCTCCCTCCTTTTTTTTTTCTTTTTCTTTTTTCATAAGAATGTCTCAATAGGTCATTTTATGTATTAGTTACTTGAATAATGAGAATCTGCACCTCACAAACTAATTATCTAGTAGTCATTACAACGTTAAACAACAAAGGCACATCCAAACACTATCTCCTACAACCCGCTATATGATTATATGATCTTGATTATTCAAATCACATAATCACATCCAAACATTTGAGAAAACCATATTATGAGCTATATCATTAGGCTGGTGCTAAGTGAGTCTCTTGAATTAGTGGTCAGGGACCTGGGTTTGAGACTCGTAGGAAAGGGCATGCAAGTTTCTTTCTCTGTTTAAAAAAAACTACCATATTCCAAATTACATCATGCATTAAGATTTATTTCGACATAAAGACAAGCTATTGATCATGTTGTAGTATCCAAGCACTAAGAATTGCAACGTACCAGTATAGTGACCGCTTCCTTCACAACTCCAGCTATAGTCACTGTTACTGCACTTGTAACTGAAACAAGGATGTACTCCGTTAATACCTGCAATTAGTATGAAAAGCTAAGTCTTTTTAAAAATAGAAACGATGTTAATAGTTTTTTTTATATAAGTTTCAATTTACTATTGAAACTTTAGGATTATTCAATTTTTTAACTGTTCATGTCATGTGTATGTATCTATTTATTGATTTTTAATATCACCATCTTTTTGGAATTAAAACATAAAATACGAAATAATATTATTACCATAAAGAAGGCAAGAGTTCCGCCAAAAAGCATAAGGAAGAAAGTCCTCACGATATGTCCTGAGCTATCAAAATAGCTGCTACTTCTAAATTCATGCCAGGGGTCCAGAGCGAGAGATAGTAAAGCCGTTAACAAGGCCATAACAGGAGTGACATAGCTCATTAAAGTAAGGGGATTTTTCAAACCTGTGTACAAACAATAAAATTTTAAATAAATACCAACACTAACGATAGTATTGGAAACTTAAATAAAAGGGAAGTGCTTACCATAGACTTCTTTCTTTAGATTGGATCGGAATCAATGTAGACCAATTTGTTGTCCAACCCAGCAAAGATTCAGAAATGTTTGAGTAAAATGGAAAATTAAAAAGAAATGAAAGAGTAGAAATAAAAAAACCACTTTTTTGTATAGTTGTCATAGAGGTGACAATTTCAACCCATTTACTCTTAATGGGTTGATTTGGGTTTTTAATTTATCTATAATAGGTAAAATCAAAATATTATCAAGTAAATGGGGGGTCAAAAATTGCCCAAAGTGTATTGATAACCATAATACATTTACTAGTATTATTCTTGAAATAGTGTAACTGTTGCAATCTTATATGAAACACTAATTTTGTATCAAAAATTTTTAAAAAATATTGGACAGAAAGTGTTTTAGGTCAACCTAAACCAATCATTTTGTCAATGCTACTTCTAAGTTCTACGAGTCCCAATAAGGGTTGATCAGTACCTGAAGTAGGATCTGAGTCATGCTCCAACGAAAACCAGACATAACAGCCGCAAGCATAACAAAAATGAAACCCCACAAATTAAATTCTGTCTCTCTTGCAACTGTCATTATAACGTAACAGATTATTATGGGCATTCAGAAACACAAAACGTGTAATTTATACATATTACTTATTACTATCAGACGTAATCAACAAGTAATCAAGTAGTATGTAACTTGTCATTATTGCCTATTGGTTATGTGAAATTCTAAATTTATAACATCCAAAAGTTCAAGTTAACAGTAGCAGTTGTATTCCTAAATCAAATATCATACCTGTTAATAAAACCCCTATAGATATTATCAACATTATGCCTAATAGCTTAAAGCTTGGAGACTCCAACCTACGCAACAAATTGACATATATTGTCAAAAATCAATTTCTTAACATGCTAACCCTTTCAAGATTTATGAATAACATTACCTGAATGCAAAAGCAAATATAAGGAGAAATATCGGAGCAGCTGATTTACACTGCAATACAAAAAAAATATTTATGAATTTTTTTCTTCGCAATTTCAAAAAAAAAAAGTGAAGAGTATGATAACCAACCATGGTAGCAAATGTAACAGAGATAAAAACAAGTGATGCATTGCTCAAATTAATATCCAGTGCTGTTCCTAGAGCTGTTGGTACAACTGTGAAAGTCAAAGCGAATCTGTCAAACGTAGAAGAATATTACATCTACAATATCAAGTTAAAAAAGATATGTAAATTAAAACTCATCACAACCTCTAATTTCTTAAGAAATACAAGAACACGAAACAACACAAGGATAATTTTTTATAGCTTTTTACCTCTCATAAAGTAGTCCTTCCATGACATGGTTACCGTTGGTTGAAATCTTTCAGACCAAAAGTATGTAACCACATTTGCAAAAACTGCTTGCATCGAAAAATGAATAGTGTTCATTAACATAGGAGCAGGAAATCTTCCCATATCATCTCCCAATAAAGTTTTATTATACCTATTACCATTTAAAAGTAAACACATTACAAGACTAATACAAAAAAAATTAAATTAAACTTCTACTAGAGTAAAAAAATATAGACTTACAATGTCAAGAATGTACTGAATGTATACCAAACAAGAATAAAAAACAACGTCTTGAGTATATCAGCAACGATAATAGGACTCTTGGATCTTGCAACATAATTCGCATTTGGGTACTTCAACTCTCCATTAGAATCATCATTCTCAATACCGAACGGAACACGTTTTTCATTTACATTAACTCTCCTAGGACTAAGAGTAGGAACTAATTCAGTATCACTACTACCACCATTCATCTTGATAATTTACACTTTACAGTTTACACCAAGATCTAAACTCTCATAATGTCACACAATTTCTTTAAACAACCCCAAATCCAAGATTCAATTTTTCTTCAATTAAATGCTTCAATCTCTTCAATTCAGTTTAATAACCCTAACCCTATAAAAATCTAACCTTTAGTTGACTAAATTACAACAACTTTCAAGATCTTTTAAAAGCTCACAAATCCAAGTGATCCAAGTCTTGTAAACATTAACCTGCTTTGATCCAATGTTGTAAATCAGAAATCTAAACCGTTTGCAGCTCAATGAAGTTAAATAAAGCATAAAGTAAACAAAAAGAAGTATTGAATGTATCATATATATATATATATATATATATATATATATATATATATATATATATATATATATATATATATATATATATATGCAGCATATGTAAGTATTGAAGCAAGATATTAAAAAATGGATTAAAAACATACCTGGTTATGTTACGGTGTTCAAAAAAATTGTGAAGATTTCAAGAAATTCAAAGAGATCTTGTGGGAAAAAAAGAAAGAAACGGTGGGTGGGTGGGTTCGGATGTTTATTACTGTATTCAGGTTAGTTGTCAACGTTGTTTTTGTTTTTCAAGTGGTCGTGTCTACGTAAAGTGGATGGGATGCCTTACTTTCTTTTAGTAAATTTCAAGCAAATATGATTGGCTGGCTCCTTAAATATTGTGTGCTTTTCTAAATTAAGGTTAAGGGCTGTACAAAAAGAACCGGGTCGGTCCGAATATGGATAACCTTATTCAGATCGGTTTGCGAATGAGTGATGATTCATACACCACAAAAATTTCTTTATACACTAATTGTATTTTGAAGTGTTATATTATACAACATCATAAAACACATGAGCTTGCAAATGATATTCGACTTGAGTTAACTGAACTAACTATAAGTTTTGATGGGCTCTATTATCGGGTAGCATAATCAAAACCCAAATAACCCGACTTGAGTTATCCAAAATCCAAAAACCTGACCCAGCACAGTATCTGGGTAAATGTAAATCCATGTCGTCCATCGAAATTTGAATAGTCCATAATGTTATTGGCATTTAGAATTTTGAGCATACATTTTAGTTAACTTACAGAAATATAGAAATGAATCAATGATAGGGAAATACGTAAAATTTCACTCAAAACTGAAAAATGTAATACTAAGTATTAACTTAAATTCAATTGCACCCACTAGTCATTTATGTTTGAGCTCGACTCGATCTTAGATAATATTATGCCCGAATTTAAGATAAACGAGCTCAAACTCAAATAACTCATTAATTGTTCTACTCGTTAACACCCCAACCCACAACTATAAACAGAAACTAGTATACTGAATAACACATTTAGCAATGGGATTTATTTTTTTGAAGAAATTATTTTTAGCCCAAGTTGAGACAAGCCATGAATCATGATGTACCATTGAAGAAAACTTCATGTTCACATCAGATTAATGAAATAGCATACACACTTTTGTATTCACAAGAAAACTGTAAAACTATAAACTGCTAACCACATCCCCTTAAAATATACAATACAAATTCTAAAACGATTTACTATTCAGAGAACGTTCAACAACGGTTACAAGAGAAGTTAAGGGGAAAGACTAAGCATGTTGAGATTAAACTGGAACTCATTAGAATCATCGAACATCAAGCTTACTGGAAGGACTAAGATTTTCCATCTTTTCAGTAATTTTATCTACATTATTATTCGTATTCCACAAAGATTTGATTACATCTCGTCTCTCAGACTGAACTTCCTGTGTGTCACCACCACCCGGTGTTTCTGTCAGAAACTGTTCCCAGAAAACATCATTTGCTCCTATTTGTACTTGTTGCACTGGTGGTGTACTGTCACCATCTGCAGCAGCTGCTGTAGCACCAACAGGTTCTGCATTCACATCGATCCCTGAAGATTTCACTCGAGAATCTGGATTCATGTATATCAATGACACTGTAGGGCTATTGGTTTTATTCAAATCTGGGGAAGAACGATCCAATCTTGAACCAAAATCATATGTTTCTTCGCCAGAAGTTTTTCTAACGTCCTTCATAAGTTCCACCCAAAACTTTATAGATGATTCTAATTTGTTTATTAAAGCATGAGTCTCTAGATTCTCGTGTTCATCTGCATTGGCTTCATGCTGTAAGTAAGTGGATATCAACAACCTTCTCTTCTTGCTGTTCATTTCCAAATGTTGTGGATGTGAGGATGAAATTCTTGGTTTTTCTAGTAATTGAGCAAGAAATGACATCATTTTCCTCTGTTTTAATTCTATGTTCTTTAAGCGCTCTTGTAAAGAAACCAAACTATGTTCCTTTTCTTGATTTTCCTGATTGTGTGTCTGTAACTGAAGTCGAAGAGAACTAGTTTCAAGTTTTAACTTTTTTATATCGTCTTCATATTCCTGTTTTTCTGATGGAGATAATGTAGATGAAGAACTCCCTTGTGGATGTGTTGAGTGGCTATGGATCGGTTTCCGCCTATGAATATTCTTAAGAAGGTGTCTTTTTCCTTTTATGAATTCATCGTTCGCAAATTCCCATTGGTCGGGATCTATCTTCCTAAAACCCTATATAGATATATATCAAATTAATTCAAAAAATGTAAAAGCAATCATATATATGAGCATGCAGAAATCAGAAATTGTGATTTAACTTTAGAGTACACAAAATGAAGCATTGTAATAATTAACAGTATAATTTACACTTCCCTAATTGAGCAACGTTTTAATTTGTGAAAATCACCTACAATGCTCAAGGAAAAGCAATTTATAACTTCAAATATTTGCATTTTAGGTTGTCTCGCCAAGTATAAAGCTACATATTAATCACCAACAAGAAGCTGTTTAATAGAATCTATACCCTCCTAACTGCTTTAGAAACATTGTTCTCTCGCTTGGTTTTCTTTCCACAAAACTGCAAATTCTTGTAATAATAGATGGCAGGAGTGTCTGATAACTATCTTTTTCTGAAGATTTCATTAACTACAAGCAAATATAACATGAAAAAACAATGTGTGGTCCATGATGACAGAGGTCGTCACAGAAATCGTAAAGATTGCAGCTTATATTTCCTTAACTGGCCACCTAATGACTTTGTTTCAAACACTAAAGCTACAATACTTAAGCTAGAAAGTGTTAATCGGGGCAGCAGGTTTAATCAATTTATCATATTAGTCAGAAAGGATAAGTGCAATTAAGGTGCATGTGTCCCATTCTGAATATCCATTTAGTAGCGCTTAAAATATAAATAAAACTACATCAAATGTAATGTTCTAATACAAGTATGTATGTATTATGTGCATTATGTCTATTCAACATCCTTTTACACTTTATTCATGAGGAATAAGCAGGGACAGCTTGTCAGTTGTCCCACTCATAGTTGGGACTGTTTGGCTGGATATTAGAAGCGAAGGAACTGATGTCCCTTGGGCTCATGTGGTATGATATAGCCAAAGCATCCCTGAACACGCTTTCATCCTTTGATTAGCCCTGGGAAAGCAGCTTAAAACGCAAGATAAGTTGAGGATGTTGAACCCAAGCCCAGGATGTGAAATGTGTTTTTTGTAGCAATCAAAAAAGACAGTCACGATCATCTGCTCTTTAAATGTTTGTACGCTAAGCAGGTGTAGTCAAAAACGAAATTACTAGCAAATATGGACGGGGTTTCCAGAGAGATGGGATGACATTATAAGCTAGGTGCAAACTCGATTGAAGGGAAACTCTGTTTGGGGTGTTATAAGTCGTTCAGTTTTAACAGCCTCGGTGTAGTCTATATGGCAAGAAAGAAATTCCCGAGTTTTCAAAAAAGGTGCACAATCTGGGGAGAGCCTCTACAAGATTGTGATACATTCCATTTCCTATATCATATATTACTTACTTTATTTGTAACTTAACAAGTTCAACTATATCATTCTCTAGGACTCTAGCAATTCAGATTTCAGACATACCAAATTCCCTCCTAACATATACAGAGTAATACATTATCAGGTTGCTCTACAATTAGCTGTTCATGGGTTGTTTTCATTTCCACGCATATTCCATTTGGCATAGATTACATTATGCAACACAAAAAACCTAGGTATACTAACACAGCGCGTAAAACCACTAAGCAGGTGTTCGAATGTGCTTTTAAAGTTATTATTACAATTCTGTATGATACCATTTAGCAGCAAAACAATCAAGTTTAGAAAAACATGTAAAGAGTTAATAAGAAATCCAATCATTGAGATCAACGTACAACTATTAATTCGCAATAATCACTTTGAAAATGCACATCCAAACACCATATATACAAAAACATTATATACACACATACACACAAAAACCGAAAGAAAAATCCTTACATATGTATTTAGTTGTCGAACAAAACTCGAGAAGTTGTTATGCTTGAAGTACTTAGGAAGCAATTCACTAGCGAATTCGGGCGGGTTCCAAACAACAAAACTACTCCCAGTGTGACTCCAAGAAACAATATGATCAGATAAAGGATCATCCACCATTTCATATGTTTTAGTCAAAAACGGTGGTGATGAATTTGAACCCCCTTCCATAACAATATCCAAAAAAACCAACTTTAATCAACCAGTTTGACCCTTTTAACTAGCATCTATAGCAGCAGCAGCAGCAACAACATCAACCAACCTCAAATCAAGAAACATAAGATTACTAACTTAGGGCTTGCAATTAAAAATGTAAGAATAAGAGGTTATAGATCAAAGAAGATTATTAGCAATTTTGTGATAAAGCTTTTACCTTTGACCAAGATTGGGGAAGAGGATGAAAGGGTTGACTTTGGAAACTGAAATTGAACAGCTTTGGATTGATCGAATATTTCAAAAATTGAAAATTAATTAAATAACAAGGTTTGATTTTGGGTAAAATGTAGAAAAGGGTTTGTGATAAACAATGAAAATGTGATCCGCGGTTGATAAGAAAAGAAAATGAAAGCAGCCAGATACACAGGTGGACTTTAAGAAACAGCCGCCACCGCCGCCATGTGTCTCCTATAAGTTTATACTCCCGTCTCCGGAAATCAGAAAAATTACAATTTAATAAAAAAACATAATTATTGAGTTTTCGTGAAGACTTTTAGACATGTATTAAGGATTTCTACGTTTATAAAATTCAGATGGTCAAAATAAAGTTAAGGGTAAATAAAGAGTTAGTTATAGTTATATTACAAGAGGAAAGTTCATTGAAAACCAACAAATAAATGAAGAATGAAGGAACTAGGGGTGAGCATTCGTACCCGAATCCCGATCCCGTACCACTACCGTACCGCTACCGTACCGAACCAGTACCGTACCACTTTAAGCGGTCCGGTATTTGGTACTCACTTTAGAGCCAAAAAGATAACTGGTACCAACCGGTTCGGTATCGGTATTTTACCAATTTTCCCGCTTTGGTACCATATTCGAAATATACATGTTTTTATTTGTTATAGGTCCATTGGTTCTTTCTATATTTTAAAAAGATTTATTTATAACCTCATTTCTATGATCATATGATATGTCTATTAATATAAAAAATGATATTTTTTTAGGTAATTAAGAAGTATAAAATAGAGTTAGACTATCGCGTATGATTACAATTGTAATTTTATAGAAGTATAGCTAGTTTACTTTGATACACAAACAATCACGTTTTTAGCTACTTGAATCGGATTCCAAACATATTACTTGTTAGTATAAAGGTAAGGATCACGACTTGTGTTATTATCAAAACACTTAACACAGTACAATAACGTCGTATATATTTGTTTTTCTTCGTCAATATCCATCTATGTCACTTAATGATGTTTTAATTTATTTGAGATTCATTAATATTTATCTTCTGTGAATTTTATCGAGTACAAAATACGTAAATAGGTTTATTTATTATTCTACTATGTTTTGGTACCAAAGCGGTATAGTACCACTTTTACCCGTACCGGTACCGGAACCGTACCGCTTTAAACGGTCCGGTATTCGGTACTCACTTTAGGACCAAAAAAATAAGCGGTATCAACCGGTTTGGTACGGTTCGGTACCGGTTCCGTACCATGCTCACCCCTAGGAGGAACCATTCTCCACCCTTGGATCAACAAAATCAAGGGCTAAAATTAAATCAGATTTATTTTTTAATTTGTTAAGTTTTTGTGTTTAAAAAACGCAGAGGGGTAAATCGGTCATTTTACATATCTGTATTAACTTTTCTTTGCGAGGGTTTTTTCAATCAGTGTTCTATCATCATCTTTTTAGATATCAAACTCCTCTCTCTAAGAGTGTTCATCACTCTTTTTTTGCCCTAATTTCTCTCACGAATCATCCACAATCTTCAATTGATCTTGTAAACACTCGCACGTTAATCGATTCTCACAGTGTATCCTCTTTTGCGATGAAGTTTTGTACTCAATTTTGATCCGTATTGTAGTTCTTCGCTCGTTTTTTATAGTATTACGTTGATATTGTGCATCTTATGGCTGAATATAGCCATATTAAAGAGATTTCCAGCACATCGGTTCCTATTAATTTCGTTCCTTCTTCAAATGTAGGTAATATGTATTTATTTTCCCTAATTTAATTTCGGTTTCAATTTTCGTTACTATCATCATTATAAGTTAGTTTTGTTATTTTAAAGTGTACTCTTATTATTACTTTTATGATTTGCTTACTGATTTCACTTTGTTTTTTAAATTATTTTTGCTTACATGTGCCATATGATTCTCTTCAGAGCTGTTACTTCATTGTCATTTCTTAAAGGTACATGTTATGAAATCGAGATTGTGTTAATTCATGTGTGATCTGTTTTAGTGGTAGCTAGTTTTGTGCTTACTGCATATGTGATTTGTGTAGTAGGTAAGGTTTTTGTTGTGTGATAATCATATATGATTTATAACACTTAAATTTGTATGTTTTGTTTATATCATAAGTGATTATATGATTATTGACGCTTTTGATAGATAATAAACTGCATTTTGTGATAATCACATGTGCATTTTGTAAAGTAGCTTCTCAATTACTTTTCACCTTCAAGTATCTCAGTAACCGGCATACTTGTTTATTTTGTAATCATAAAATTATAATGTACGCAACACTGGAAGTACTCTCCTGCTGAAGTAAATCGATACTGTACAAACATGATCTCACATAGAAGTCAATACACCCATCCAGATGCTCATGCTGATAACAGAGGATTTATCATAAATATGTCTCTTTTTTGCAGGTGATTGAAATTAGTAAGGGGAGCAAAGTGAAGTACGAACTCGACAAAAAAACAGGACTTATCAAGGTAAACCTAGATGATAACTGGTAAAAGAGCTAGATGTAGAGGTGGTATGGGTCAAAGTGGGTCAGGACTAATTGGCTTGACCCAAAACATGGAAAAATAATACTCCGTATAAACAGTTTAGTTTGTCAATATGATTACAGAAGCTATCTTTCTTTTGTCATTAAAAAATTAATTTAAAATGTTTTATGCATATAAAATGCATTTTGGTCAACTGTTGACCTGATCCCTTTTAGCTGCTATCAACATGTTAGAGACAATAATAACCCAAATCGACACATTCATAAGTAAATGGGCTGAAGCATCTCTAGCTACGCTCTCTTGGTTAAGGGTAATTTTTAACGTTCGCTTTTATCAGGTTGATCATTTCCTATATTCATCAGTAGTGTATCCGCACAACTATGGCTTTGTCCCTTGTACTCTCTGTGAATACAATGACCCGCTTGATGTCTTGGTTATCATGCAAATATGTAACTTTAGAAAGTGTTTTGATTCATATTTTCCAAGTTCAATATCTCATGTGTATTGTGAAGAATTTGTTCTAAACTTGTGAAGTTCTTTCAAAACTTGTGAATTTTTTATATCAAATTGTAAATATTATGAACTTATAGTGGTGTTTTGAAAACACTTACAGGAACCAATCCTGCCAGGTTGTTTTCTTCGTGCCAAAGCAATTGGTGTCATACCCATGATTGATCGAGTATTATACTGTTTTGTATAAGAATCATAAAAGCATAAACTCTCTTTTAATCCTCATACTATTGTCCTGACATTGGTTGACACCTTCAGGGAGAGAAGGATTATAAGATAATTGCAGTATGTGCTGATGATCCCGAGTACAGACACTACGATGACATTAAGGAGCTCCCACCACATCGTTTGGCAGAGATCCGTCGCTTCTTTGAAGACTGTAATTTTTTAATAACTCAACTATCATATCATTAGTTCATTATATCTTGTTCTTTGATACATAACATTCTATGTACAAACAGTTTTCCGAAGAAGCATGCATTAGTGAAAGACATCTCCATTGCGATTTTCAACGCATTTGATGGCAAGTGATTATCTAAACTAATGAAGCATCATGAGAGCAATGCCAACCTTTGTAAATATGAAGTGGAGGATGACGACAAACTTTCTTGATTATGGCATTTTTATGAAGCCACATAAAGAATTACATGAGTGATGTTGAAAGCAAGTGAGACTACTGATCAAGATGGTGTTAGTGCAATTGAGGATAAAGTATGTAATGAAGATACTTTTAAACAAGGTTCAATTACACATGAAAAAAGATCTTCGGATAATATGGCTTAAATTGATGAATCTTTTTTTGTAAGAAGAAGATGATGTGACTTGTTGAAAGTATCGTAGTAATTACATTACTTTAAGAATAAGTTTTCTGGAAACACTGTGTTTTTGTGTAATTTTTTATAATGTAAAGTGTATTTATTGCGCTTTTTAATTATTTTTTTTCACTTACGATTTTTTATATTATATAAATTTTTTTTTAGAATTAAATGTAAAATCACATGTGACATTTATATGTAATGATATGTTTATAAGAATTTTAAGTAAAATCACATGTGATTTTTTTAAGTAATACTACGTTTATGATAACACATGTGATTCTATCTAAAATCAAATATGATTATTCATAAACCACATAAGTTTTTACCTAAAATCATAATCACATGTGATTTTACCTAAAATCACATATGATTATTCATAAAATACGTGAATTTTTACCCAAAATCACATGTGATTATTCATAATCATATGTGATTTTACCTAAATCACATGAAATTTTTACCTAAAATCACATGTGAAATCACATATAAAATTCACATGTGATATCACATGTAAAATTCATAATCACATGTGATTTTATATATAATCACATGAGTTTTACCTAAAATCACATGTGATTTTACCTAATCATATGTGATTTTACATATAATCACATGAGTTTTACCCCTAAAATCACATGTCATTTTTATATATAATCACATGAGTTTTACCTAAAATCACATGTGATTTTACCTAAAATCACATCTAATTTTAAATATAATTTACATGAATTTTTACCCTAATTCACATGTGATTATTCATAAAACACATTAGATCATTGTTAAATCACTATTAAAAATTGTTCACAATAACAATTATGATACCACATAAACTATTGAAATGAAATAAACATTTATACAAACTAGTGCTAACAAAATGAGATGATTTGATTCATGGTTTAATAACTAAAACAATTCGAAACAGTTAACAACAAAGTTTAATACGGCTGAACTACTCGAAAACCAAACATATAGTGTTTGATTCATGGTTCCAAATCCTGACTAACCACTTACAATCATCTAATGAGGTTAACAAGGTAAAGAGAACGCAACAAAAAAGCTATGAACATCGAGCCATGAGTTTATCTAAGTTCATACAAAATAAATCTCAATTTTTTTCAACCAAGGTTTCAAACTTTCATTTAGAGATAGTGGTAGCATCACTACCACAGCTACTAGTTGCACTATTTGCATTACTTCCATTGTCGTCATTTGATGGATTTACATTGTCACCCGATAGCTGATTACTCGCACTCACAGAAAAGGAGAGACCGCCGTTTGACTTTTCATTATTGTCTTCGACCTTTTTAACCCCGCGGTACATATGTTGCATATAGTATTTCTGATCTGGGATCACTTCTTTGTTGCACCGCCATTTCTTGCCATATGTTCTTTTGCATCTTACAGATTCAACTACTGCAACAACACTGCTATTATCGTTGTTTGAGGTCCTTGTAAAATCGTCATATGTGATTTCATAATAAAAAATCAAAATTTGTGATTTTAATTTATCAATCTTACTTGTTTCACCTTCTTCATAACAAACATCAGAGTTGTACAATCTTTCTTCATCTTCTATTTCTTCATGCAACTCCATGTCAACCATTTATGTCCTGCATAAATTATTGTACGTTATCAGAACTGTAGTCTACATTACTCACATGTGATTCTTATACACAATCACGTATGATTTGATGTATCAATAAGATGTACTTAAGATGTGATTTCACTATCAACTTGGTGCACATTCATATTTGAAAGAATCTCAACTGTCAATCAAGCACATATGATATCTATATGGAAATCTAATGAGCAAACCAACTATGCATTTCATCGAGCACTTGGTGTGCGACAAATACATATACAAATTTTCAGTAAATTAGATGCATTTCATCGATCACCGAAACCAAACAATTTTTTATAAATGTCTATTGAAGAACATGTGATATAGCTTCATGATTCAATAAACTTGATCTTCTTTTCCAAAATCAATCGTAAAAGTAATTACACGATAAAAATAATGATAAAGAAACAGACAGTAATTAAGAAACTTCTGTATTGTTGCTTGAAATTTAACGTCAGTTGTATATTTTTCCGATCCAAATGACATTTTTAAGCATGAATAGCTCTCGAATTACACATTGATCACCAGTGATTTTCAGAAACAACTAAAAATTACGTTTTTTCCTGATCCATTCATGATCACGTTTACAATTGATCATGATGAATGTTGTGTATGATGATAATCTCATTCGGATTATGTTTTTAAGCATCAATTGTGTTCGAAACACTAGTTAATTTGTAGATTCATGTTGAATTTGATCGCGAAAAATTGTTACTGATGAATGTTTCTCATCATGTTCATGTCATTCGAGCGACATTTCAGAGCATGAATCGCGTTCGAAATTGTATACATCACATGTTAATTTTTTGTAGATTTTTGTAGATGTTTGTTGAATTGGAGAGAATTTAGAAACCCTAATTTTTGGGGAATAACGTGAGTTGTTTTGATGCAGATCTGTTTTTTGTTTATTTGTTATGTTGATTTGTTAAATGACATAAGTGCCCTTCCATATTTAATTAAAATGGTGCAATGTGATTGGTTCTCCCATTCTTCAAATATTTAGTGGTCTTCATTGAACCCACCTCTAACACAAGTTTTAATGCATGTTTAAAAGTCTTAACGAAAACCTTAACTACTTCTGTTAACAAAATCCTTTTTATTATGTGCTAGAATGTAATGACTCTATTTGAATTATAGTTGTTAATGATAACCCTTAGGGCTATTGTTAGTAAATCCTAATTTTTATTTCATATTTTTTTGCAAAACAATACTTTTACCTTTAATGAAATAATTACTGATTTCTTTAAATTTTATAATAATAATTTTGAGTAAGAATAATATGGTAATCACGATTAAACTTTCGTGTTTATTTTTGAAAGTGAACAATTAATTTGAACGTCCAAAAAAAGAAACATGGTCTATATTTTAGGGACATATGGAGTATTACAAAAAACTGGGTGATCATTTGGTTTATTCGGTTTAAACCGAACCAAATAGATAAAACGATTAAATTTAAAAAATTGAAACCGAATCGTTCAAATAAAGTAAAAAACAAACCGAACCAAACTAAATTACCATTAAGTTTGTTCGGGTTTTTTAAATTCAGTTTGTGTTTTAGTATATTAATACAGACATTTGAACAAAATCATAGAGCTTGATTATCAAACAAAAATAATTCTGTACCATGCATTGTCACCAAGTGAACTCGTTAAAGTGATTCAGCTATGAACTGAAGGCAACTAAACTAACACTTGTGAGGTCTATCAAATGACTATTCTTGATATATCAAACAAGGATTCATGACCAATCAAATCATAATATCTACTAGAAGGAATCACGTCGTCAGCAAAGTATAGATACGTGATTTGTAACTCCTCACATTGTATGTGGAACTTGAAATTGAAATTACCGTATCCGGCGATCCGTCTTTTCAATAGTCCGTTAAGGACCTCCTTGACGAGAGGGAAAAGAATTAGTGATACACGGTAGCCTTTTTAAAGCCCACGGTTGCTATAAAAGAAGCATTAGATGACAGTTAATGTTGACTAGAAAAGAAACATTTCTATACCTACAATTGTCATTTTGCTAAATTCGGATGATCTTTTACCAATTAGAAAGTAGATTAGCTTATTTCGCTTTCATTTGGTTTTTATGAACTCGGATTTCTTTTTTTTTGTCTCATTTCTTTAAGTAAAAATGATAGCACACTAAGATTTGCGTTTTCGTTGATACTCTAAACAATGTAGATCCATACCCTGCGAAAAAGATATTATGTTAGCTAACTAATTAATTGTTCGCTATGAAAGTTTGAAACTATATATTGGAGTAACTGATGCATGTTCTGTATACATATATATATTTTTAAAGTGTGTGTAGTTATTAGTTAAACACCAGCGCCATCTTCTGTCCACGTTTGCAGTGATCTTCTATGCTACAAAGGAAATAGTGGATGCCAGTTTTTTCTAAAGTGATATTAGCGGGGCTGCTGGAGATGAGTTGTATAGGATTGGTAGCGCTGCAATTCTCAATCGCCCACATATTGACTTCCGCAACAGTATGTTTTCCTTTCTCGAAATTGAAGATAAGAACATCACTGATTTTAAATTTTTTGTCCCTCGCCCACAATAAGTAAAAGCCCTCATCTCCTTTTGATGGAACTGTCCACCCTGTCTTTTCACCAACTGTATATTCCTTCCCAATCACCATGCCACGAAATTGCATACATGCCACTATGATCAATGTTAGAAACAACTTACAAACACCTCCCATATTAGAACCTCATTTTTTATTATGTTGGAGGGTTTGTGTTGCTTTACAGGATAAATAAATAAGATAGAAGTTTTGGGAAATGGAAGTCACGATCACAATTATATTATGACCACATAACTTGCCGTATTCATGGTACATGTAAGGCAAATGAATAGCTATTTGGTTTTCAAAATACTCCGTAGTTAAAGAATCTCTTAATAACTTCCGTATGGTCTCGGTATATATAAATACGGGGTTTTTTGCCGAAAAAGGAACAACTTATTCTTATTTTTGTGTTTTACGGTATCAAATATTATTAACTTTTTAAAAGGAACAACTTATTTTAAAATTAGGATTAAAGGGTATATGGCTAAAAAGTTCGGAATATTTGATACGCGAAAACATGCTAATGTCAGTGAATCGGTAAATATGACATAGATCGGAGAATGGTTAAATGCTTCTTTAGGAAAAACAAGAATTATTGACTCATTAATCTTCCACAAATTGTTAAATATTCCGAACTTTTTAGCCATATACCCTTTAATCCTAATTTTAAAATAAGTTGTTCCTTTTAAAAAGTTAAGAATATTTGATACCCTAAAACACAAAAACGAGAATAAGTTGTTCCTTTTTCGGCAAAAAAACCCTATAAATACATGTTATATTATTGTCAATGATGTGAAATCCATGTGACTCGATGTAGATTCTAGATACTATTTGTAGCGTATACAACTACAAGTTTGCAAACCTACAGTAGGGATGAATGAAGATGGGGAATCAATACTATTGCAGTCGTATACGATAACGCAAATACTTGACTACAGGGTCGGTCCTGAATATTTTGGTGCCCTGGGCGAGACAAATAAAAATATGCCCCTATTAAATTTTGTAAATAAGTAATATATAGAAAAATATGCCCCTACACCACCCATTTTTTGCCATTCACCACCAATTATTATTTTTTTGACCCTTTTGCCCTTCCTCAACCAAATTAAATCACGCGCTTCTAATTGCCTAAAATTAAAACCCTTCCATCACCTCTTTTCCTGCAATTCCCCGGCGTCTTCTCATCTTCTTCTTCCAATAATCTGTCGCTACTTCTTCAATCAATTAGAATAATGGAAACACAGGTATTGTACGAACCATAGATTGAAAACATAACCTGTAGTAGCCCTAAAGTAGTTCTAATCGTTATTATTTTCTGATATTGCTAGATCTAATTTTTTGTCATCCTTATATTTCCATCAGTAGGTATATTTCAACATCTCAATGCTTGATTTCGTGAAACACATATTATTACTCTCTAGTGTTGAACTAGTTTTGACGATAGCTAGCTTTCTAGTGGTTTAATTTTTCTATAATTTTTATTTTGGGTTAAGTGTATCTGAATGTATAAAACTATGCGTTGACTTCTTTAGTGTGTACCCAACTATTTTGACCACCATTGTGTGTACGTAACTATTAATTTCAGCCATTGTATGTATTAGGTAACATATACAAACCTGAGCCGGTTACCATTTGAAATTAAGTGTCATATGATATTACATGTTATTTACACGTATCTAATTTTATTACGTGGCATCCACATGGACTCTGCACTTCATTTTAATACCAAAAATCATCTTTTTAGGGTGCGTTTGGTAGGAGTGAATGGTTGAGAATGGAATTGGTGTAGAGAATGAGAATGATAAGAAAAGGAATAGATGTAGAGAATCATAATCGATTCCACTGTTTGGTATACAAGGAGAATCGATATGGAGAAATGTACTAGAGAATCGTTCTCATGTTTGGGTAGTGTGATTGAATGGAATGGAAACACACTTTATATATTTTTCTCATAATTTTTTTTTTTTTAAGAAACAACATCAATTTCATTACTTTCTTGAAATATACATCATAGAAACACATACCATAGAGAATTACATAGAAATGACTATCCTACTTACAAACAAATGACTAATATAGAACCCAACGTTTGACTAACCGAAATCACAAAAAACCAAAACTGCCTGCACATGAATCTAAAGCCAAACCCACATGCTTTTCCTATTTTACATGACAATAGATTACTAATTCACAATAGCTTGACTCTTTCTCGTAATCATTAATTGAGATTGAGCAAATATTACTGCTTCAATTGATTAATCGAGGGCAAAAAATCAGATTCAATTGGATTATCAAGATCCTCATGGGTGAGGAGATGAACCCAGCAAACCATATATAACATCGAGTATGTGTAGCATGAAGATGACGAAGTTGAACAACTCGCACAATCGATCTGAACGGAATTCCGACATCAGTTTTCTTTTCTGTGTACCATCAATCGAGAAGGAAACCGTGGCCGAAAAGTAACCGAGATGTCGCCGGAAAATAACACGGGTTTCAGAAATCTAGCGATTGTCCGACCACCGACCACCGGAAAATAACACGGATCTGATGGGTTAGCTTCTTAAATGAATGGTGGCGGAGGTTGCAGTAGGTTTGTCCGACCACCGTGAGCCACCATAACCACCTTCAGATGAGGCCAGACCTCCGACCAAGCACGCAAAATCGCCATCATGTGAGCAATGGATATATGGTGTCAGTCAACCAAAGATGAAGGTTGATCGGGATCTGGTGTAACTTTTTTGTGCTGCAATGGATATATGATGTTTATGTGATTTAGTGGTTAATGATATGTGTTGTGTGAATTTGAGAAAGAGATTGAAATTTGTCAGATGGAATCAGTTGGATTGGGTTAGAGCTTTCAAATGGTTTTGAACTTTCGATTGGGATAGCATGTGCAATGCACACGATAAGTTTTATTTATACCATGTTTTTTCAATTGACCCTCATTCTCAGAATAAAAAAGCGGAGAAACACATCCTTTGGAAAATTTCCATTCCCACCATTCTTCCCTAAATTGGAGTGAATCAAAAGAGTGGAAAGAGAATGCTAATTTGATTCTCCATTTCCATTCCACCATTCAAACAAACAAGCAAAATGGAATTCATTCCATTTCTCACTTTCCATTCACTCCTACCAAACACACCCTAAAATTAGTACCTGGCATCCAAACGAAGAAGATGAAGATTTTGTTTGCATAAAATTAATTTCTTTTCACCAAATCATCATCTTTACAATTCCATCACAATATGAATCTAATTTCATATTTCAACAATCACAATCATACGTCATTACACAAAACCTAAATCAAGAATAAATCCTAAATTGGAGTCCTAAAGCGGGAATCGAGCAAACTCGAACCTGAATCATTTCACAAACCTGAACCATTAAATCAATTCCGGCCATCGATTTCTGACTTCATCTCAAACTCTCAAACTCCGGCATCGATTTCTGACACCTTATCAAACTCTCAAACTCCGGCCACCGGTTTCGCTATTTGGTGACGGTGGTGGCGAGGTCGAAAAGAGAATGAGAGATGATGTGTAATTGTAGTTCTAAATTCAGTTTCATCTTTTCTATTTGACTCAAGTACGATTTTTGATTTTAATTATACCTTAGGTGTTGTGGAAATTGAATGAGTAATTAGGGTTAAGGTTTGATGATGAGGATGATGATTTAGTTTAGTTGCGGTTTGATAATGATGAATAGAGGAAATTTAAATGTTGATTCAATGAAAAATTCTATGAAGAGACAAGATCCATAAGATTGTTCTTTAGCTATAATAATTATTTGATGATTTACTTGAAAAAGGAGTTTTGATGATTTAGTGTAAGGGTAAATGACAAAAATCGGCAACGAACTGCCACAAATTGGTCCAAGTATGCAACCTACCAATTATATTGCCCATGTATGGCACTAACCGGCAAGTTTTGTGCCCGGGTCGGTAATATGGTTACCAGTTACCGGTTTGACCGGTCAACTACAATTAAAACTATTTTTTTTATTGTGACATGGAAATTAAATATGACGTGGATTTATCAAATGTCTTATTAAACGACCATTTCATCTCCTTTATTGTTAAAACAACACAGATCTAGATCGCATTCACTCACACTCGTCACTCTCATCAACTTTTCCATGGTGAAGATGATCGTCTACGTCTAGCAACTGTGGTATTTCACGCATTTGTAGTAAGGTAAGCATGTTGCTTAGCTCAAGGTGACGATTATGCTGGAATTTTATTTAACCGTTACCATTTAAACCCTAATTTTCAATTTTTGTAAAGTCAGGTCCTTTTGATGAACAAGTGAGTTAAATGGGGGTGTATAGCAACGATTTAACTAAAAAGCCCCAAATTTTTAGAAGTTTAATTTTTAGGGTTTATAATTTTATTTTTTTTTGGCAGATGGATAGTAAGAGGTATTACTTGGAGATCACTGTTCACCATGATGGTTTATTCGTTCCGAAGCCGTTGAAGTACCGCAATGGTGATTCAGATACAATGGTTGATCAAGATTTCACCCATGTTTCATTTGACAAACTTATAGAGTACCTTAGTGGTTGTTGCTCAGGTTTGGTTAAAAAGCTTTATTACTGCATTCCTGGCTTTAGTTTACAACGTGGTTTAAGGGAGATTTTGCATGACGGGCATCTGAAAGAAAGTCATAAAATTGGGCATGACAAGGGGGGTAAACTAGATATATATACTGAACATATGGGCTATGATGTTATGAGTTGGTTAAATGAAAATGATGATGAGTTAGATGACAGTGAATCAGATTCAGACATTGAGATTGAGGAGGATATATTACCATATGTTCAACTGCACAATGAGGGTGAGGACAATGTTGAAATTCCACAAAAAGGCATTGATGACCCCTTTTTAACTAAGCTCTGCACCAATAAGTTTCTGAGCAGTTTTAATGAGACTTATTCTTATGATCCTGTAGATCCCCATAGAGTTGATAGTAGTTCAAACCCAGAAATACTAGAGGAGGCTGAGTTAGATCCTAGGTACAAAATAAAAGCTGGTGTTACCTATCCCATTCACAACCCTGACCAAGAATGGCAACAAATGAAACCCATGTTAGGTCTGAGGTTTTCAAATCCTGATGAGCTTAAGTTTTGTATGGCTAACTATGGGGTGGCACATGGTTATCAACTGTGGTATGCAAGGAATGATTGGAGGAGTTTATTGGTGAAATGTGGTAGGAATGTGGATGAGGGGAGGTGTGCTAGTGGCAACAGGAAGAGAAAGAGGCTTGAAAAACAATTGGCTGAGAAATTGCAAAGAGAGAGGGATGAAGGTGAAGGTGAGGCACAAACTAGTTCACTAACCACTAGGAGTGCAAGTAAGAAGAAGAATGCCACCCCAAAGAAAATACCTACGAAGGTGATCACTCCTGTCAAAAAGGTTAAGGCAAATAGGGGTAAAGGTAAAGGGAAGAAGGTAATCACTCCTGTTAAGAGGAATAAAACTGGCAAGGCAGTGTGTCCATTCAGACTTTGGGCCACCTGGATGTCCAGTGAAAGATCTTTCCAGATCAAGTCTTTAATTCCAACACACAAGTGTAATAGAAACTTTGACTTGGGGTCATTGGTGAACTATAAGTGGATTGCCAAGCATTATGCTCAACAGATTATGCAAAATAAGAAACTGACTTTTAGGGAGATGAGAGAAAACATTAAGGCCAAGTTTTTGATTAATGTTAGCATGCATGTGTGTAGGAGAGCTAAGCAGAGGTCAATATTTGATCATGAGGGGGGTTTGAAGGAACATTATGCTAGGTTGTGGGACTATAGACAAGCCTTATTGGATAGTAACCCTGGGTCTACTGTTAAGCTTGAGACTGAAGAAAAAGGTAACTGTTCTGACCAATACTTTAAAAGGATATATGTCTGTTTTAAAGGTGTCAAGGATGGTTGGCAGGATGGGTGTAGGAGGGTGATTGGCCTTGATGGTTGTTTTTTGAAAGGTCAAGTGAAAGGTGAACTGTTAACAGCAATGGGTAGGGATGCCAACAATCAGATGTACCCAAGAACCCCACCAGACCAAAGCCTGAGGTAGTTAGAAGAGGTAGAAGAGGTGGTCGAGGTGGCAGAGGTGGGAGAGGTGAGGCAGGATTTAAAGCTGGACCCAGTTGCTCAGATGTTCAAGAAGATAATGGTATCACAGTAGGTAAAGTAACTAGAGGTGGAAGAGGTGCTAGAGGAGGGAGAGGTGGTAGAGGTGCTAGAGGAGGTAGAGGTGCTAGAGGAGGTAGAGGTGCAAGAGGTGGTAGAGGTGGTAGAGGTGCAAGAGGAGGTAGAGGTGGTAGAGGTGCTAGAGATTTGGTAGATGAGCCTATGACAGATGTGGATGGTAATGAAGATAACACAGATGAGCCTATGACAGATGTGGCTGGTAAAGATTTGGTAGATGAGCCTATGACAGAGGTGCCTACCACACCACTGCATAACCAAGAAGTGCCCATCTCAGATGCAGAGGTAAAATTCTGAGTTCATAAATTATTTAACTAAGAAGTGCCAATAACCAAGAAGTGCCTATTACTTATGTTACATATTTACTCATTTCTTACTCATTTATTCAAGTGTCTATATTTTGTGCCTATGTAGATATTTGGGTGGGATGTTGCTGGTAACGAAAACAAAGATGCTGGTAATGGGGATGAATGTGACAGTGAGCTTGTAGATGAAGAACTGGAGATGGAACCTAACCCTGTTGCTAGACGACTATTCAGTAATGACCAAAAGTTATCAGATACTCAGGAGAGCAGGGCACCTCAATCTGATGAAGTTGTTGATGAGGTTGCAAAGTACTTCAACTGGAAGAAAGATCCCACTCTTGTCAAACCCAGAAAGAAGTCTGAGAGAATTGCAGCTAATTGGAATGCTAAAAAGTTGCCTAAAGATGGGACTGGCCAATCTGCAGAAAAGCCTTTCACTGTGGAAGATGAAGCTGGTGAGTAGGGGTGGTATGGTGGTTGATCAGTGGAGCTGGAGGTATTAAATCTGGGTCAGAATTATTAACTTATATTTTGTAATGTAAAGTCCAAGACAAACCCATGTTCTCAAGTGGTCCCTTAGCTCCACTTTTTTGGCTGTATTTATGCATTCTAGGAGTACCTCATGTGCAAGTGGACAGTGTTTGGTCGTTTGCTTTGTATTGTAATGTTACTACTTCGGATTCTTGTATGCTTTTTTCAAAAGCACTATCTATGCAGATTCCACTATGTTAAATGGTTTAGATTTACTATATGCTTAGCACTTTCCAATTCTATTTTATTGCTTATCTAAACTATGCATGTCTGTTTCAACCATAAATGTACACCTACAGTCTTGGAACTACTTATTTACTTGTCATAAAAGGTTCAATTCAAACCAGTGTAAATGCAGTTGGTGAAAGAAATTAATACACAAACAATTTGAAATCTAATCTATGTACAATGTAAATACAGTGGGTGAAACATAAGCATTTCCCATTGCATTAAAGTGATACCAAAATACAAGCATCTAAGTTACCAAGTTACAATTGCTAGTTAGTACTACATCTACAACAAAGATGCCAAACCATCGGTACAATCCTACTTAAACATGACAAGAAGCACAACAATCATCACCAAAATGACCAAAAACTTCTTCATCAACACAGCCTTAGACTTGAATGTATGCAACTCCATTTGCAGTTTGTTAACGTCTTCTACTTTGCTGGACTTGTAAACCTCTAATTCTTCTTGCATCCTATCTAGCCTTTCTTTGTTCATCATGCTCTCCCTGAAAGCTTGTTTCTGATCTCGATTCAATGCCTTGTACAGTTCATTCAAGTTAAGCTTGTACCAATCATTAGTTAGTTCATCATCAATAAACCAATACGCGTCACAACCTTTCCAAGCACACTACACAAAATTTATACAACAAACGATAAGTAAAGAAACCCAATTTCAAAAAATTCATAATTTTTACTGACCAGGGAATTGGGACAAGTGAGAAATCGACGAGCAGGGTTGGTAGTGGTCCAAGAGGTCCGTCGCTTCAACAACAGAGGCGGATTGCAGTTGCAGTGGGTTGGAAGGTCACGATTATGGCTTGAATTGAATGAGAAAGATGATGAAGAAGACATGCTCGCTATCGCCGCAAATGGAGTTACGTGGTTAGGGTTCGTGAGTGTCAAAATGAGGGAGAAATAAACGTTTTAAATTGGGGAATTTTAGGTGACGTGGCATCGACGTGTCTCGTGACGTGGACATTTTAATGACGTGTAAGCTGACGTGTGATGATAGTCAGCATTTATACCAGCCAAACGGTAAAACCTTAACTTTCAAATATCCGGGCACAAAACTTGCCGGTTAGTGCCATACATGGGCAATATAATTGGTAGGTTGCATACTTGGACCAATTTGTGGCAGTTCGTTGCCGATTTTTGTCATTTACCCTTAGTGTAATTAGGTTATAAGAAAATTGCTAGGTGACTGTATATGTTGATCTACCGGAAAGTTTCATGTCATGGACTAAGATCATGTGTCGGGTTTGGAATAAGATTATGGTTTTGAAAAAAGATAAAAAAGAATTTATCATTATACAGCTCATTTCTTACGTGGATAAAAAATTTAAAAAAAATAAGATAGCAGTTACCACATTTAAGATGACCTCTTTAGTTTACGTACACATAATTGTGGTCAAAATAGTTGAGTACACACTAAAGAAGTCAACGCATAGTTGTATACATTTACATACACTTAACCCTTTTATTTTTTATTATTCTTATCCAACAACTTAATCTATATTTTATATCAGAGCATGGATGCTTAATCTATATTTTGTATTAGAACATGTTTTTGATATGTTATTATGGTGATTTATTTCATGTGATAGACTCAAGTTGACTCATCAAGTTTGTTGGTTGAAAAGGAAAAACTTTATCTATCTAACTCCAAATTTGGATCCTCTAATGAGTTACTAAAGAGTGTGCATGAATTTTATAATGCTAAAGGGTTAAAAAAGGATTTAAAGAAGAATTGTTTGATGCTACTGTATGTATGTATGTACCGATCATGCAACTAATAAAATACAAAAGATATAATATTGTCAAAGGGGTTGTGAGCAACTGGGAGCTTTAGCCTCAAATTCTTGTATACATTAACGGAGGGTGTGATTGTTAAAGAGGAAGATTTAAATTATTAAAAGAAGAGGGTGAAAAAGAAAATATTTTAATAAGTCAAAAGAAACAGCTAAAGTTTAGAGCGTGATTTAATTTAGTTTGGGGAAGGGCAAAAGGGTCCAAAAAAAATAATTGGTGGTGAATGGTAAAAAATAGGTGGTTTAGAGATCACCTCCCCTTTTCATTGGTCAACAAATAGCACATTTATATACAAGATTTTCAAGTTCACAATACTAATGTTACAAAATATATTTAGTAGTTATATAGTTTTTAAAAAATACGAAACGTCTGTAGATCACTAAAATAATATTCAGGATCATAATTATATTTTTGTTGTAAGATATCTATCTATATTTATGTTGTTATTTCAAATACAATGTAAACCAAAATATTTAAGATGCATGTAAGCTACAAACGTTGATGGCTTAAAATGAATCGCACATTTATATGTAAGATTTTTAAGTTCACAATACTAATATGACGGAGTATAAATAAATTTAGTGGTTATATAGTGGTTCAGAGGAGATGCTCCATTTAGAGGAGCAGGAAAAGCAGACACAATCTCCACCCTCCATTTGATTTCAATGGCAAAGATCACGCCAACACAAAAGGACCAGCATGCAATTAAGTTCGGTTAAGGGGCTGATTTTGTAAAATATATTGACACCATCAGTCAACATCGGTCAGTCAGGTCAGGCATCTCCTTTACTCAGTTGCCCTTCTCTCTCTCTCTACTGAAACACAAAACCCACCCCTGCAAACATAAAATATACACATACTAAACACACACAAAAATACATACTACACCAATTGAAATCATCGTCACCGACGATTCGATTCTTCCGTCCATCACCGTCACCGTCACCGACGATCGGAGCTAAATACTTCTCCTCCGGATACAAATCCACAAACGAAAAAGTGAATGAAATGGTGGAGCACCGTTAGCCGCGAGATTCAGACGGCCACAGAACTCATACAGCTTCAATCGCCGCCGGATTTATAGAAATATAAATATATATTCATTATTTACATTCACACACACTGTTTGTGTGAATCAAGTGGAGCACATTTCGTGGCATTTTCATTTCTTTCTCTCCTCCTTCTTCTTCTTCTTCCTGATTTCTTCTTCATTTTTCCGTCATTTTTACCACAATCGTCAACTACACCAGTAAGATTCACATTTCGTCTTCTTATATATATATATATAGTTGTGGGTTCAAATAAGAAGGCTAATTTTCGTGAGAACGTAGGAAACACTATGAAATCATTTTTTTAGAAGGTTTAGTATCTGGAAATGTATCAAACTTTGACGCGATCTTAATTGTGTGTATCCAACTATTTTTTTTCCTATTGTGTGTCCGTAACTTGTTAAAACGCAGTTTTAATGCATTTTACCTACAACTTACCTATGTGGAACCGGTCATAACTTTTTAATCCTAGTCAGATGGCAAGCTATCGCACGTGTCCGGCCACAATCTGATATCACCTCTCAATCACCATCTCCGACCAAACTTGCTCCCCGACCACCATTTCCGGCGAACATAAAATGAAACCTAATTATTTTTTTCAACTAACACTTCAATTGAAAACCCGAAAATAAGAAAGGGACAATCTTAACAGATTTGTGAATCGACCACCATTGTCCATTGCCAAACATGTAACTTCAAGAAATTAAAGGTACCGTAGTTAATTTCCAAACACGCCGCTGCCGTAGTCAACCGGTGCCGTATTCAACCGTTGCCGTAGTCAAATTCCGTGCGCCGGCCATTTCAAGAATCAATAAACAGTCAGGTCTGCAGCTTCAATTTTAAAGGTGCGTTTGTGCTTCTCACTGGCCGGAAATTGCAGGTTTCCGGTGAGGGTTGAATGGAATTTTCATGTCACCCGTGTTCATTTCTGGTCAAAAATCCTCGCCCCTTTTCAGATCCAAGCTTATATATTTCATTCTTTTTAGATATGTAGTAGATGGCTTAGGTTAGTCGCGGTAACGTTGGACGGATTTTGACGGTGCTAATAATGGCCGAAGTTGGTGGTGGTAACGGTGGCCAGAGTTTGACAGGCTAATAACGGGCGGAGTTTGGTAGTGGTTGTAGTGGATGACAAAAAAACAAAGAGAGTTTTGGTATATGATGGTGAATGCATGGTGATGATGAATAGATATATATATGAATATATGATTGTGGTGATGGAGGTTTGAAAGGAGGAAAAAGAAGAAAGAAGGCACTCGGTTCTTTTATTTCTTTATCTTTTATATTTTTTATTTACTATACAATTTCTATGTAAGCTTGGTAATAGGGAGGTGATAGTTACAACATGAAAATTGATGTTTGCACCAAAATGTACATGTGTTAAAGCATACAGTATAAATTTTTCATAACACAATTATGGTGTTTGAATAAAAATTATGTGTTGTATTTATCAACACCCTTAGTAATATGATGATATTGCCACGTGTACTACAAAGTCAAATACTTTCAACAAGTTTACGGGTTAAAAAATGCATCAAAAATTAAATTTTGAAAGTTACGTACACACAATAGGAAAAAAAAATAGTTGGATACACACAATTAAGATCGCGTCAAAGTTTGATACATTTCCAGATACTAAACCCTTTTTTAGCTATCCAAACCACGTTATTTTACAAAATTTTCTTCGTAGCTTGTTGCGCTCGTCTTTTTACGGACGGTCAACGGATGTTTAAAAATTTATAATTGCTGGGGTCTAAGTGTGACTTACTAGTACTGAACCAAAGGGTTAGTAGGCGGTAAGTTGGACCTAGAGTCGTTCTTAAAGAGAAACTGAATTGAAACGGAGGTGATCCAATCAATCTTTCTTTTCTAGTAAATGTTTTAAAAGAGTGCGTTGGGGGTTTTGGTTCAGTTAATTAAGTAAACTAAATAAAGCGAATAAAATGTAATAAGATGTCAGATAATGCAAAGTAGTATTTGTTGTGAGTTCGTTAGTTAATAATCATGGGATGACGACTCTTACGGGAAAACGATTAACTAAATTGGGTTGCTTATGAGATTCATTAACTTATGGTATAACCAATAGATTCCTTATTAGTCGGTTATCAACTAATATGTCACGAGGAACGAAGGTATCATGATTCTGACCAGACAGACAATGCTCAACTCTCCACACTCTCCTATGAGGGAGTCAGTGGCCCATATTATTGAACGTATTCGCTCATGGGCGAAGGAATAGAGTAGCAAGTCTATAACATGTCTAGCCGTTCTTAATACCACAATGATTATGAATCCATTAAACAACTAACTTAGAACTTGTGTCCGGACTTATTTAATCAATTTCTATCCATGAAACTTAAGCGTGATAAACGAGGGAAAGCATTTAGGTTTCTTGCATACCGTACTTTAGGCTTCATGGTTTTTAGGAAAAAGTATCAGTTTAAATTGGATTTCAAATTTGCCTTTCTTAATATAATTAACAAATCCCTAGGTTTTCGTAAATGATCATTTAACCTATAGCCTACCTAATCTAATCTAATCTAAACTAAAACAACTAATTAAAATGCTGACGGCTTTTTACAGAAAGTCAAACCCAGACCATGTCGGAAAATGCTATGGTAGCTCACATCGTATTTAATCGTTTACCGATGTTTCCGTTGTGAGTTTAATTGTTTCGCGATGTTTACATGATAAGTACATTGTGATCTGAAGTGTACAATACTCATGGCAAGTCCACGTAATCACATTGCATTTTATAATGCTTGCATGACGTTACAATTAAAAACATAGTTTTTACACAGATAACTATTGACCGAGTATTGAGGTTCGCGACTCCTCTTTACAGGGTTACAATCACGTTTGTTAATCGAAAGGCGAATGTAAGTTTTAGGTTTAAAATCACAAGATAAGTCCGTTCACAAAGTTTTCAATTTTATAACGTCGATCCATAATACAACTACCTTCGGTCGTTACCGGCTTCCATATATTTGTACTATGCTCAAAAGCATTTCCAATACTATGCCGAGTAATCAGTCGAATCGGGCCATCGTATTATTTCATGACGTATTTAAAGTCATCCCACAATTATATATACTAACTACATCACAACAAATACAATAGTAATCTACTCGCTAATCATGGCATAAACGATCTCTAACATAATTAAAGCAAACATATTTAATTAAGATAGATAAGGATAGAAATAACCGAGATTAATATGCGAGAAGGAATAGACTTGAATTAATGAGCGTAACTCCAAGCGTACACCAAAGATTACAAAACGTTCCTAGCTTTCTTTTTACTCTAAACAAAGTGATAAACTAATCTAATGCTAAATTTAAAGTAAGAAAGTAGAGTGAGAAAGTAAGAAAGTAATATGACTAGTGCATATGGGACATTTTGAAATGGAGCCTTAAGCCTTTTATTTATAGGTGAGCTTTGGCTCACATTAGCATCAAGAGGTGCATGTTAGTAAAAGGTAGCCAAAAGGGTGCACCGGGTACTGTACAACACGAAAAGTAGGCGCACCGGATACTGTACAACACGAAAAGTAGGCGCACCAGGTACCAAAAGTTGCCAAAAACGGAAACCGAGGCGGGTGCATGGTGGCCAGCGGCGGTGGTGTGGTGGCCGGCGGCGGCTGGCCCACCCCCGCCCCGGTTCACCGTCTTTTGCTTCGTTTCTCGATTCGTGCATGTTTTCTTCGTTATACGTCCGTTTGCATCAATTCTTTTTTTGTTGGATTCGTAATTCAAAAACGAAGATTTTGACATAGGATAGGCCCTGAGATGAGGTCCCTAGCTTTAGTTATTGCGTACGAATCATTTGGATCTTCCGGCAGGCGTAGAATCTTCATTCTTTATCCGTTTTAGTTGATTCTTCTTCTTTTGGATTCGTATTTTGAAAACAAACATCTTGGACAGAATGGATGTTGGTGGAGGGCATTTTAGTCTTGAAATCTCGTTTTGATGCCTTGAATCTTCAAACGTGTGTGGAATCTTCGTTTTTCATCCGTTTTGCTTGATTTTTATCGTGCAACCTTGTTTTGACCATCTTGGCATAATGTTACTAATTTGTGCTATATTTGAGTGGAAATGCCAAGGATCGTTCTAGAATGAGAGAGATATCGGTAGTAAAAACATGACTTTTTACGCGATATCAAGTATCCCACACTTAGGACTTTGCTTGTCCTCAAGCAAACTCATTTTCAACATGGTTAAAGATAAGCAGATAATGAAATATTTGAAGACGGAATTCTTTACTACATGGGGTTTTTGGAAAAATAAAGATATTTGATATTTTAGAAAGCAAGGTTGTAATCTTTAGGAGCATGCTTTTGATCTTTGATCTTTGATACATGACTAGGCGATCCTCTCAAGGCGGTCACTCTAATCACTCAAAGTTTTTATGGTTTCCTATTCTAGTATTATCAATCACTCAGAACGCCAGTCATGCATCGTTTATCGTCATAGGCTTGATCGAGAATCAAATCGTTACCTTCTGGGTGAGCGTGAAGTCGATCTAGCCACAATCATTCTAGGGGAGTGATGTAGGGTTTTGGTGATGTGAGAGGGGGTTTTGTTGGGTTTTTCATAGGTTTTCTTTTTGGTGAAGCGGAAAGCTGAAATTTTTGAATTTTCGGGAGGATTGACGCCTTTTTTTCTTTTTTTTTTTTTTGTTCTTGGCAGGAGTCTTTTCTCCATTTGACTTTCTTTTCTTCGAGTTTTCTTGGGTAATTTTGACTTCGTATCCTTGTAGCTTTTCTTCTTTCATCTTTGAAACTCTTTATGAAGTTTGAGGGTTGCTTTTTGAGTAGGTACGGGATGACGTGTTTATTTTGGGGTGTATAGAAGGGTTCAAGAATGATGTGATTCGATCTCCTTTTTACTCACTAGTTTGGCTTCGAAATGCATTACAGGAGCAAGTTCTGATTCTAAACGCATACATCGGCACACTCAAGAATCGAAAAAGTGAAGCATTAAAAGTGAATGCTTTTCATATGGCTCAAGATACCTCACGAATCGAAAGTTGGTTTGTTGTGTGCTTAGTCATGCGATGCTCTTTATGGGATTTTTAAACATGTTTTTCAAAAGAATTTGTATTTTATTTTTTTCTTCTTCCCCAAAGTAAATCATTCCTTAAAATTTTTCATTTCAACATATTTTTAACTAATTTTGAAAAATTTTGTTTACTTTTATGGAGAAGCAAGGTCTTATAAAGAGCAACGATTTTAGGATCAAGCATATACCAATGTCCATTTAACAGTAGTGCAACTACTGCTATCCCACACTTAAAAGAACATCGTCCTCGATGTTATACTAAGCTCTGAATGGGGTAAAATCCCACACTTAGGGTTTTAAACATCTAAGATTCATTCTTTCAGTGTGTGTGTTGGGTTTGAATCCCACACTTAGTGATAAGCATAATGGATATGGCATATTTAAAATGAATGAAAGAGATGGCATAGAAGTACTCCCCGGTAGTTGCAGTATTCCTTTGGTTGCATCTGCCGGTCTTTGTCTTCTTTGGTGCATTCTTGATCAAGTCTTTTTGTGATTGGTCTCGTGAGTGTGAACACCTCGGATATACTATTCTTTGGTTGTTGATGCTTCCTTGCAGGCTAGAGCATTCTTTGTATGATCCGAGTGTGAAAGATAGTCGGAGATTTCATCACTTCTTGGAAAGTAAAATTGCAGAAATGTAAAAACACGGGTTGCCTCCCGAGAAGCGCTCTTTTAAAGTCGAGAGCTCGACTTAGTCCTTTTCTTCTTCAGATGATGCTTGATGCATCCGTAGTGGTGGCGTGGTCACTGTGGTTTCTTGGTAGAGAGTATCGTGGTGGATAGTATTGTAGGAATTGCTCTATCATGTCAGCAATGAGAGTTGGTGGGTTGGTGGATAGCATTCTGAAGCTTTTGAAGTGATCGGTGGCGAGTCGGTCGAGGATTGCCATTCCATAGCAGATGTATCGAACTGCCCTTGTGACTGGTCCGTTAGGGTCAATTCGAGTGCAGGTGTAAGTTCGAACGATTTCACGCTGTGGGTGGTTTCTTCCTATCGAGGCGATTAAAGCCATGAGTTCGGTTTTTACTTCTTCAAAATCATTAGCCCAAGGGTCTCCTCCGAAAGATCTAGTTGCTTGGCAAACCTGTCTGATTAGTTGATGTTGCTCATGGTTGAAGGGAAAATCCGAGTCGGTGAAGATGCAAATTAACTTGCTGAATATCTCGCGATATCCATTTCGATAGACGTAGAGTTCTACGTCTTCTTCTTGGTACATTCCGCGCAGTCGGGTAGTCACATAAGTGGCTAAATTGATTTGCGACATGTGCGGGATGAATCTACGTACCTCACTAGTTTCCTCTTCATAGGCTGGCTCGTTCAGCTCATCAATTATTAGTTCAACGTGGTGCCCAATGGTGGATTGAATGACGATCCTGTAGTTCTCTGATGTTGTGAGGTGCTCTCCAGTTTCGATGAGATCTAGAAGAGTTCTAAGATCTCCCACCATTCTGATGTCGGCATAACTTCTTGGGTTCTCGGTGGCTCTTTCCAGATTGGTTCTCATTGATGCAAGAATAGCTTTTTGACTTAATGAGTACGGAAAAGCTGATCCGGCTAAGGCACAATATACTTTTTGGTATATTCGCCTTTGGTTTCCGTAGAATTCGATTTCTCCCATTGGGTAGTTGGGTCTTTCTCGCTGTCGAGCTTCTCTGGTGAGTTGTTCTTGAAGCAGATCAGAGAATGCTCGAATGTTTCTCCGAAGAGTGCTAGGCTCTGGTTCTCCATAATTGGCGAGGTATGAATCGTAGTCTCGTATGATTGCCCTTATCATGTGTCTCTGGGCGGTGTTGTAGTCGTTAGTTGACTCTTTGATAGCTTCTAGTCCTTCTACGATGATTCGGACATCGTCGTATTCGTCAATCATCTCGATCATGTCTTGATGAGTATCTATCAGAGGAATTTCTAGTCTCTCAGTTGCGACAGCCGGGGAATTAGGGGAAGCAAGAGGGGTTTGCGGAATAGAGCGTTCATCAAGAGTGATGTTGACGTAATCGTCATCGCATTCACTGTTGCAGTCGGAGTCCTTGTCACGTGAATCTGGAAATTGGTGGAATTCTTCGTCTGAAGGTGCGTTGTTGAAGGGTCGAGAACTATCGATTTCGATGGTTCGAACTTCGGTTGTTATGTCATGGAGGTTCTCTTCGGCAAAGCTTCCTGGTTGACGTGCCTTGTATGCTGAAATTCTCTGAAGTTGTTTGGCATACTGGTCTGGGTGTGGTGATGATCAGAATCCTTCTTCAAAGATTTCTATCTCTCGGAGTCGGGTTCTGGTGAAGGGTTTTGATGGATCGAGATAGGAATTTAGGATGTTTCCCATTCTTTTAAGATGAGAGGATCTGAGCTCTTGACAGATGACTCCGTAATCAACTGATTCTTCAGATGAAGAGTAATCATCGCAGTTTTGTATTCTTTTAACTTCGGCCATTTGTGGCGAATCAGTGTAATCTTCATCTTCTTCCATTTCTTCCTCTTCCTCTTCTTCTTCCTCCTCAGGATCAGATTCAATTTCTTCATCTGCTTCCTCGTATTCTTCCTCTTCTGGGTCGTATTCGGTGTCAGAAATGAGAACTAATGATCGGGTGAATTGCGGTTCCTCCTCTGGTTCTGATTCATCATCGGAACAGACTTTTCCTGTGGATATAGCACAACATTCTTCTTCTTCTGGGGTGCATTCCGGTTGGTCGATCTTGTAAGTGATGCTTTCACCATGCGATCGTAAAACAATCGTGTGGTTATACACATCAATCACTGCTCTAGCTGTATTCATGAATGGTGTTCCAAGGATAATTGAGATGTTTATGTCCTCGTGGATATCCATTACTGATGTCGCTTATGAAAGCGCGTCTTGTTTTACAATTTATAAATAGAAATACCTAATAAATACTTTCAAGCAACTAGGCAAGAATACCCGATCAATTGTAAATATAGATTTGGTAAGTCAGATTCGAACACAGGGAATGGTGGAATATTTCAAATAGAAATTAACAATTAACTAGAAAGCAGTAAATATGGGGGGCGTTTTAGTTGCAAATATGAACGAAATCAATATCTATTCTTAACAAAATGCAATAAAAACATTCAAGAATAGGGGTAAAATACTACTGAAATATAGTACTTTTGAGCGTTTATCAAACATTCCCCACTTGAATCCTACTTGTCCTCAAGTAGACTATCGATTCAAAAATCAAATTCTTAAGAAAACTGTCATCTCTATTAATCTAAATAACTAAAGTAGGAATTACACAACATCACCCATCTTCACCTCAAATGCTTAAATTTAAAAATCTGTTAATTCTAAAAACAATTATTAAGAAACTACGAGATTTACAAAAACTGATCTACACATAGAGTTATTATTCTTAAACATCAAATAGTTCACAATGATTACTGATATTGTTATCCACTTAAACAATCTATATTTGAATACTTGAGCTCAACTTATTATTATTCGTGTAAATATTCCCTTAGACTCCCAAAAACTATATATTTTCATACTCATAATATGCCAATATTACATATATTGAAATTTAATCAAAACAATCATTTTTCAAATCAAGACAGAGGTGACAGGTCTGTGTCTCAACACAACAAAGCAACATAACTTGATTTTGGTTTAGCAATAATGTTTTTAGTCAAACCATTGGTGACAGGTCTGTACCTCAATACAACAAAGCGACTTAATTTGACCACATTTTAAAATCATGAGTTATTAAACTCTTTTGCTCTTTTTCATTAGATATACTGACGGAGACCAGGTCTGTACTTTCGTACAACAGAGGAAACAACACCCAGTATATCCCCAAATGATGTTAATTAAATTCCCAAAAATATGGCATATCACACATTACTAATATGAAAATTAAGACATACGTCATACACAGCTAAAGTTCATCTAAAAGGTAATATCCACTCCTTAATTTCATTTCTTAAAAGCTCAAACATTCTCATATAAATTGCCTATCAATACATCATATAATGAAGCTAAATAACATTTTTCACAACTTAATATTTAATTGAAAAGTGTAGAAAATTTTTAAATTAACCTACATAGTTACAAAATAATTATCTATAGAAAACAAAAATTTTAATGCAAAAATTTGGTTGAAAATTGGGCAACTCATAACCTACTAGTTACTCATCTTAATCAGATAACTATTAACCAAATTACAAAATTATCTACTTATTAACAGAACAATTATGTGGAAACTTCACTCTTTTCTCTCCCATCCCCCACTTAAAGATGTACAATGCCCTCATTGTACAAATAATGAAATACTAAAACGGAAAAAAGAGAAAAGAACTTAGAACAGAAAAAAAAACTCCCCTGGAATGGTGTGCAGTTTAATGAGCATGACAAGGATGATATGAATTTACACATCCTCTCGATTCAATTTTGTTGCGCTGAACTTACTGCCAGCATAACACGTACTCACAACACAATTCTGAAGGAACAATCAACAAACAAAATTAAACAATACGAGATTTAAACATCCTAATTAATAAACACAACCAAATCCTAAAACTACAAATCCACAGCACAATTAATAAATCTTACAAATAAAAACAGTCATAATAATAATAATAAAACAATAATAATAATAGTGTTTGGAACCATAAACCATTTAGGATGAACATCATCCTAATCACTGTCATCATCCTGGCGGTACTGGTACTGGTGAGAAGGCGCTCCATACTCTGACTGTGGTGGTGGTGGTCATGGCATGAACTCTGGTGGCATCTGGTACTGGAATGGCTGATACGCGGGTCCAGAAGGAAACTGACCAAGCAGCTGCTCAAACAATCCATCCTGGTAGTCCAAGTGTGCACTGGTCTGATGGAAATGTTGTCTCTGCATAAGATCTATCTGATCAAACCTCTGAGTCTGGTGTAACTCCATCTGGTGCAACTGCTGAGATAGCTGATCAAACTCCGTAGCATAACCTCTGTTACGGCCTCGTGCCGTACCTCTACCTCTATCACTGCCACTCGTATCTCCCCTAGCTCTAGCCTGCCTCGACTGTAAAGTTTGTCCAACCGGAGTAATCGGAACCCAGTAATACATCTCTGCAGGACCACCATAAGTAATGCATGGCTCAATAAGAGCAAACGCCTCCAACCGGCGTGCAGTCAACCATCCCATGCTAGGCTGAACAATCGTGCATGACCCCATCTCATCCTGAGTAGCCAAACCAAAGTATCTAGCCAACCGTGTAACAAAGTGACCTCCACACAAACTACTCCCATCTCTAGTACCAGTAGCTCTCTTCGACATCCACTTCGCCAACCTCCAAGGTACATTCACTAACCTCTTCCTGATAATCGAGCTCAAATAAAACAAGTCAGGCCTCGAAACTTTCTCAGGCCCTCCTTGCGACCAACAATGGTGTAAGTCAACAATCTGTGAATGAGTCGATGACGAGGATCTCGAATACGCGTGTAAGAAGGTGTCGAACTGCCATAATTACCCTGGGCAATAAACTGCCACTCCTGCTCAACTTCCAAGTCAGTGAGCTTCTTCACAGCACCTGCAGAAATGTGGTTTAAAAAGTGAGGATTATCCAGCTCATTGGGCTCATAAAGCCCCAATCCCAAAGCAAACTGAACCAAAGTCATCTGTCTAGGCTGTCCCCCTAGCTGGAAGAAAATGGAGTGCTCAGTCCATTGAGTCGACCTGGACTCAAACCTAAAAGTGCTATAAAACTCAACAACCAGCTCTCTGTAGATATCCTCCCTGATACTGAATAACCGGGACCAAGCATAGGAAACAAATCCAATGTTTCCATCCTCTAGTACATATGGAATAGCAAGTAAATTCCTAATGGCCTCAGCACCATTAGTGAACCCCTCTCTAGCAACCACATGCTCCAAAACATTCCAATTAACAGCATCAAAAACCTCAATTGACTGGCCAATATTAGAAGCCAGACGCTCTCCAAACTGAAATCTAGTGGTCTCAGAATATGAACCATGAAAAGTGAGGTATCTATGAGCTTGAACCAATGGATTCCCCAAAGTTTGACCCCCTCTTGTTCTCCTGTTAGACATGATAACTGCTAAACAAAACAATTGTTAATAACACTAAATAAGCAGTTAATGCAAAAAGGTTACTAAAAACTTCGGCAGCATTTCGGCTTAAAATTGAATAATCCACCATAAAGGTTTAGCCTAAAACTACCGCAACAATCAATCTCATGAACCTAAATTGCAGTTTTTAAACAAAAACCACTCAAATTGCATATATGTATATACTTAATTAAATATTCATGACAATTGTCTAATCACATGCATTATAATAACTTGGTACCATTATGAATATACGAAATTGCACAATCACTAAACTCGAGCATTAGCAACTAGCAAACATCTATACAATCTCACAATGAATTATCATAACACAATTAATCAAAAATAACAATTTATCACATAACCGTAATCACAAACACTTGTGTACCAAACAAATATTTGCATTAATCATCATGTGGTCAGAAAATTAATAAGCATTAAATTAAAACATTTTGCACAATTGAGCATATCTCATAGTAACATTTCATCATTACTAACGGATAATTCGATTTACTTAATATATGTAACATATTAGAAAAACGATCATGACATTGCAATGTATATATCAATTAGAACATAAATCAATCAAAACATGCCAATCATCATACCCACATTTGAAATACCCAAAATTCTATCATAAACCCTAACTTCCAAACGAATGATTTAACCAACGAAAATGAAAACGGGAAGTTATACCTTGTAGAGAAAAGTGCGTGTAACACGAATACGCAAAAATGGAGATAAATGCGTGTCCGGAAGTGGTTATTTGGTGGTGTGGGGGTTAGAGCCGTAGGTTGTGAAAAATGGGGTTTTGAAAATGGGGAAGAAAAGGAGCTGCTAGCGGTTTTCTGCATTTTTGATCCATACGGCGTATGAATTAAACAGGCCCAGGTCAAACTCATTAAACCCAGTCAACGACCCGGCCCAGTGGCCCAACCAATCCATACGGCGTATGGATTCCATACGGCGTATGGATTGAAAAATCAGCATTTAAAAAAAAAAACGATTTCCAAACCCATTTTAACCCAAATTTCATCACTAATTGTACATAATTAAATCTCAAACCTGGAGGATAATCACGACTTCAAAATCTTCACAATTCCACACTATAAAATAAATAAAAATAATTAACAAACGTTAAATAACATAACATTCAAAATAAATACTTAATATTCAAATCACACAATAAAAAAAAACTAAAATCCAAAACAACGGAAAGTCTAACATAATCCAAAATAAACCAAAATGTTAGAAACAATCCAATAGCATAAGAAACAAAAGAAATTATTAGAATCACTGCTTAGGATAGAGAGCAAGGAAACGCTCAGTGATAATGGGAATGACGTTAATGATCCCATGACCAAAACTTGGAAAATTTGCCAAGTGCTCATTAACCACGTGCTGAAAATAAACCAAGTCCCAACTGATTTTATTAATCTCCTTATTATTTACTCCCTCCGGTGCTAATACCAACTTATCAGCTTCCAACTCGTACTTACGTTCAAAAGGGTTTTCTTCTAACTCACTTATAAAGTCCAAACATGCCTCAGTTATTCCATAATGATTTCTCATTAAGAAACTTTTTCTCAAGCACCTCACTTGTCTTTCTACCTTTTGAAGAACTATCTCTTGCCTATTGCTAAGTTCTAGCCCCGAATGTTTGAAAATATCAACCAGTTTAGTATAGATCTCTATCATTCCATGATTGAAATGTTCCCAAGGGGTTGAGACTTTACTCTTGTCAATAAGAACATCCAAATGAACCCCAAAGTAACTAGCCAAATCAATCTCATTATTAGGGTGAATAAAATCTGGACGAGGCCTATCCAATTCTTCCTTAGCAAGACGATCTACTTTCGTCACCATTTCTTGAAGATAGTAATGAATAGTACTCTTCACAATGAACCGATGAAGTGTAATATCCGTCAAATGTTCACCTGAATGAAGCAATCGAACAAACTCTTTTAGACTAAACCTAAATTCTTTATCTGCTTCTCCACTAGGATGACCAGTTACCTCATACAAAGCCCTAATCATGCGACCAAGACACGCGGTTTGATTTGCCAAATATGGAAACGCAGAATGCCTCAGAATCTCATAAATCTCCGTGTATCTTTTCTTCTGAGCAGTGTAGAATTTCTCTTCCTCCTTAATCCTAGTTTCTAGAGATTCCCCAAAAGTAGTGAAGGCAATATAGAATTGCCTATCAATCTCATACTGACTCTCAATCAAAACTGCCTCTAACACATCTTCAAACAATGTCTGTTGATTACCAAATAAATCAATTGGGGAACTCCTAATAATCTCTGAACAGAAAGGGATATCTCCTCTAAACTCCTCAAGTGCAGATAGCAATTCCTGACAAGTTGAAACAATAGGAACGGGACTGCGCCCTAAGCGAGTACAGGGAGATACTTTCTCAGTGGAACTAGCATCAGACTTAGCAGACTGATCTCTCTTGACCAAATCATTATCGTTTGCATCACTTTCAAAGCTCCTTGCCATTGGATAAACCTAATAAAAAATAAATCTGGAAATACAAAACACCACTAACGAAAAACAAGTTAGTTCACACTAAATAATAATTTTAAATAACATGTACAAAATTAAAATAAATGGAACTCCAACCGGCGGACGGATTCCCATCCGCCGGTTGAAACTAAAACCCCAAAAGTTTAACCAATTAAAGGATAATTAGTTTCAACTAATGAATTAATGAAAGCTTGTTACACAATTACTTAATTTAATTTAAACAACTTTACAAAATTATTCGTTTAATAAAATTATTTTAGAAATCAAAGTTTACAAATCACTAACTCTTGTTTAAATAATCACAATCGCTTCCCCGGCAGCGGCGCCAAAAAACTTGATGTCGCTTATGAAAGCGCGTCTTGTTTTACAATTTATAAATAGAAATACCTAATAAATACTTTCAAGCAACCAGGCAAGAATACCCGATCAATTGTAAATATAGATTTGGTAAGTCAGATTCGAACACAGGGAATGGTGGAATATTTCAAATAGAAATTAACAATTAACTAGAAAGCAGTAAATATGGGGGGCGTTTTAGTTCCGTACGAACAATCGTTTAGAAAACATTTAATTAAAGTAAACAAACTTAAATAAAACTTTAAATTAAAATAATAAATAAATAATAACAATAAATCCTAATTGGAAGGAATAAGTAATTGTATAATTAATGTCACTTAGATTCATATTTCCCGATTTATTACGTATTGATTATCTAATTGTGATTCTTTTAGATCAACTTAATACCAAATTCTTCAATGAATACTAAGTCAAATGTGAACTAGCCAACGTTTCGGGTGCTACTAATTCCTATAATTTAGGGTCCAACATAAAACACTGGTTCCAATGTCACAAGATGATCAGTCAATTGTGTGCCTTTCCCTAAATTATGCATTAAACATTCACAACTCGTTATAATTAACTATATGGTATGACTCAACAATACCCAATAATTAACTTATTGTCTTGTTCATTTTAAAGTAGATAATTATTGTATACTCGACCTATCAGACTTAACGTATTTAGTGATAGTCCCAAAACCCTAAGGTAGTACTAGCAATAATCAATAATCTTAAAGGAACTCAATCTCATTAAAATTATTAATCACGTGAAGCAACAATAATAACTAGTTACCAATAAACAAGTGTCCACGAGCAATATAACAGTTTTCAATTAAATAACTTAGTCAATACGCAATTATAATCGTTTAATATTCATAATCTAAGTTCAATCAACTACACAATCACTTTGGATATTCAACTCATCATCAAAACAGAAATAATCAGATTATTCAATAACAAATTCTTCAATGAAATCGAATAAAAGAGTTATACCGAATTAATAAAGACGAACTACAACGATCCGCGATGAATAAACTTCAATCCCGAGCCTTTGTACCTCCAAAATACTAAAGAAATTCGTAAACCTAACCTAAGAACCGAATACAAACTTCTGGAAATGAAAAACTAAGAAAAACTATCGATTTAGGGGGTTTTTTCGCGTTTTTATACTTCCTGTGATTTTGATCCATACGGCGTATGGATTTCCATACGGCGTATGGATTGATTTCAAGCCCAGCCCATGTCCGCGTAACCTGGGCCTCCACTGCTGCAATCCATACGGCGTATGGATGACTTTTTCAGCCGATTTCTTGACTTTTCTTCATCTCTTCTTTTCTTTGACTTCGGCTTCAAATGCTTCTTCAAATATGCATCATTTAGCTCTTTTATTGACTGTTTTCCATTACTTTCTTCATAAACGCTCCATTTCCACATCTAATTGCAAATATGAACGAAATCAATATCTATTCTTAACAAAATGCAATAAAAACATTCAAGAATAGGGGTAAAATACTACTGAAATATAGTACTTTTGAGCGTTTATCAATTACCACGAAATCCGTTGGAAAGAAAAATTTGTTAACTTGAACAAGGACATTCTCAGCTATTCCCTTGGGGTATCTAACAGATTGGTCGGCTAGCTGGACGGTCATCTTAGTGGGTTTCAAGTTTTCAAGTTCTAGCCTCTTAAACAGGGAGTAGGGCATAAGGTTAATGCTGGCTCCTAAGTCGGCTAAATCGCTCATATTTCTGGAATTGTAGATGGAACAAGGGAGTGTAAATCTACCAGTATCTCCTAATTTTTCGGGAAGGCTATTTTTAAGTAGGGCTGAAGTTTCAGAACTAAGGGGAATGTTGTACATTTCAGGCAATTTATCTTTGGTGGATAACAATTTTCTAATATACTTATTACGACCAGGAACTCTAGACATGGTATCAAGGAATTTTCCAACTAGCTTAAAGGATGACAGTTTCTTAGGTTGAACTTTAAGTCTAGCAGGGTAAGGGATTCGAACCTCTTTGTTCATTGTTTCCACAGCTGGTATTTTGACCTTTGGTTCTTCCTTTACTGGAACAGCAGCAGGTGGAGTAGTAGCTGCTTCCTTTGGTGTTGTAAGTTGTTTTGCTTCCTCAACATGCGGATTTTGAACCGTGTTGCTAGGAAAACTTCCTTAGGGTCTATTCTCAAGACGTTGTACCAATTGTCCAATTTGAGCTTCCAAATTCTTTAGCACAGCCAATTGATTCCTCATGAAGAGGTCGGCTTGGTCTTGTCTAGCGGATGTCTTTTGGTTGAGCAGGTGTTGACCTTGCATGAATTGGGTGAAGGCGTCGTCTGAACTTAAAGCAGGGGCATTTGTCTTGGTGGTTTGTTCAGTGGTTTGGTTTGTGTCGGAAGTGGGTGTTGGAAGTGCAAGGGGTTGATTATAAGAAAGTTGTGATTGTTGTTGGTAGGGTGGATATCTATGTGGGTATCGGGGTTGGTATGGTTGTTGGTTGTTTCTCGCCGGAAAGGGAGGTCCTCTAGGTTGGTTGTTGTTTTGGTTGAAACCGGGTGGTCGAGCTGGAAACTGAGCATAGTAGACGGTGCCATCTGCTTCTTCGTATTCAACTTGGTATTCACCAGATGGTTGCGGGTTGGTGCAGTGTTGACAGACTTGCACTTGGTGTACTTGGTGCTGTTGTCTCTTAAGTTCTCCAAACTGTTTGACGAGCGAGTCCATCTTCTCTGTTAGTGCCTTAATTGCTTCGACTGGAAACGGGTTTGCAGCAGCGATAGGTGTGGAAGATGTTGAATGATCTCCAGAATTCCAATCGTGGTGATGCATAGTCATGTTTTCTATAAGGTTCTATCCTTCTTCGTCGGTCTTTGCCATGAAGCTTCCTTGTGCAGCAGCATCGAGTGTAGTTCGGTGGTTAGGATCTAAACCATTGTAGAAAGTGCACAATTGTGCAGACTTATCGAGTCGGTGATTGGGGCATTTCTTCAAGGCTCCTTTGAATCGTTCCCATGCGGTATATAATGACTCATCGAAAGCTTGTCGAAAGTTCATGATGTCATTTCGGAGTTTGGTTTGTTTAGAAAGCGGAAAGTACTTGGTTAGAAACTTTGTCGCCATCGCAGTCCATGAAGGGATAGAGCCGGTCTCTAGATCTTCAAACCATGTTTGCGCATGATGGGTGAGCGAATAAGGGAAAAGGTATAAACGGATTGTGTCTTGGCCAATTCCGTTTTGCTTGTAGGAATTTGAGAGAGAGATGAACTTGTCGAGGTGAGAGTTTGGGTCATCACTGGGCAATCCATGGAATTGACAGTGGTTTTGGATTAGTTGGATGATGTGCTGTTTAAGCTTGAAAGATTGACCAGGGGTTTCAGGGTAGAGAATTGGTCCTCATTTTCCTTCGATAGAGGTTTGCTATTGTCAGCGAGAGTGATGCGTTCAGCCATTGCTTGCTTAAGTGCAGATTGCTTCTTTTCTCGTCGAATAGTGCGTATTATAAGTTCTGGATCGGGAAAGTTAAATAGTGGTGCAGATCTAGGGGAACAGGTCATACACTAAAAGAAAAGATAATAAAGAAAATAAACAATAAAGGAAATGTTTTTGTATTTTTTTTAGAAGGTTTTATCCTAAGGGTTTACTAGAATTGGGATTGGTTGGGCCTCTGTATCGGACAGTTAGTCTCCCCGGTAGCGGCGCCAAAAACTTGTTGCGCTCGTCTTTTTACGGACGGTCAACGGATGTTTAAAAATTTATAATTGCTGGGGTCTAAGTGTGACTTACTAGTACTTAACCAAAGGGTTAGTAGGTGGTAAGTTGGACCTAGAGTCGTTCTTAAAGAGAAACTGAATTGAAACGGAGGTGATCCAATCAATCTTTCTTTTCTAGTAAATGTTTTAAAAGAGTGCATTGGGGGTTTTGGTTCAGTTAATTAAGTAAACTAAATAAAGCGAATAAAATGTAATAAGATGTCAGATAATGCAAAGTAGTATTTGTTGTGAGTTCGATAGTTAATAATCATGGGATGACGACTCTTACGGGAAAACGATTAACTAAATTGGGTTGCTTATGAGATTCATTAACTTATGGTATAACCAATAGATTCCTTATTAGTCGGTTATCAACTAATATGTCACGAGGAACGAATGTATCATGATTCTGACCAGACAGACAATGTTCAACTCTCCACACTCTCCTATGAGGGAGTCAGTGGCCCATATTATTGAACGTATTCGCTCATGGGCGAAGGAATATAGTAGCAAGTCCATAACATGTCTAGCCGTTCTTAATACCACAATGATTATGAATCCATTAAACAACTAACTTAGAACTTGTGTCCGGACTTATTTAATCAATTTCTATCCATGAAACTTAAGCGTGATAAACGAGGGAAAGCATTTAGGTTTCTTGCATACCGTACTTTAGGTTTCATGGTTTTTAGGAAAAAGTATTAGTTTAAGTTGGATTTCAAACTTGTCTTTCTTAATACAATTAACAAATCCCTAGGTTTTCGTAAATGATCATTTAACCTATAGCCTACCTAATCTAATCTAATCTAAACTAAAACAACTAATTAAAATGCTGACGGCTTTTTACAGAAAGTCAAACCCAGACCATGTCGGAAAATGCTATGGTAGCTCACATCGTATTTAATCGTTTACCGATGTTTCCGTTGTGAGTTTAATTGTTTTGCGATGTTTACATGATAAGAACATTGTGATCGGAAGTGTACAACACTCATGGCAAGTCCACGTAATCACATTGCATTTTATAATGCTTGCATGACGTTACAATTAAAAACATAGTTTTTACACAGATAACAATTGACCGAGTATTGAGGTTCGCGACTCCTCTTTACAGGGTTACAATCACGTTTATTAATCGAAATGCGAATGTAAGTTTTAGGTTTAAAATCACAAGATAAGTCCGTTCACAAAGTTTCCAATTTTATAACGTCGATCCATAATACAACTACCTTCGGTCGTTACCGGCTTCCATATATTTGTACTATGCTCAAAAGCATTTCCAATACTATGCCGAGTAATCAGTCGAATCGGGGCCATCGTATTATTTCACGACGTATTTAAAGTCATCCCACAATTATATATACTAACTACATCACAACAAATACAATAGTAATCTACTCGCTAATCATGGCATAAATGATCTCTAACATAATTAAAAAGCAAACATATTTAATTAAGATAGATAAGGATAGAAATAACCGAGATTAATATGCGAGAAGGAATAGACTTGAATTAATGAGCGTAACTCCAAGCGTACACCAAAGATTACAAAATGTTCCTAGCTTTCTTTCTACTCTAAACAAAGTGATAAACTAATCTAATGCTAAATTTAAAGTAAGAAAGTAGAGTGAGAAAGTAAGAAAGTAATATGACTAGTGCATATGGGACATTTTGAAATGGAGCCTTAAGCCTCCTATTTATAGGTGAGCTTTAGCTCACATTAGCATCAAGAGGTGCATGTTAGTAAAAGGTAGCCAAAAGGGTGCACCGGATACTGTACAACACGAAAAGTAGGCGTACCGGGTACTGTACAACACGAAAAGTAGGCGCACCAGGTACCAAAAGTTGCCAAAAATGGAAACCGAGGCGGGTGCATGGTGGCCGGCTGCGGCCTTGGTGTGGCCGGCGGCGGTGGTGTGGTGGCCGGCGGCGGCTGGCCCACCCCCGCCCCGGTTCGTCGTCTTTTGCTTGGTTTCTCGATTCGTGCGTGTTTTCTTCGTTATGCGTCCGTTTGCATCGATTCTTTTTTTGTTGGATTCGTAATTCAAAAACGAATATTTTGACATAGGATAGGCCCCGAGATGAGGTCCCTAGATCTAGATATTGCGTACGAATCATTTGGATCTTCCGGCGGGCGTAGAATCTTCATTCTTTATCCGTTTTAGTTGATTCTTCTTCTGTTGGATTCGTATTTTGAAAACGAACATCTTGGACAGAATGGATGTTGGTTGAGGGCATTTTAGTCTTGAAATCTCGTTTTGATGCCTTGAATCTTCAAACGTGTGTGGAATCTTCGTTTTTCATCCGTTTTGCTTGATTTTTATCGTGCAACCTTGTTTTGACCATCTTGGCATAATGTAACTGATTTGTGCTATATTTGAGTGAAAATGCCAAGGATCTTTTTAGAATGAGAGAGATATCGGTAGTAAAAACATGACTTTTTACGCGATATCATAGCTTCTTTTTCAAATGAAAAATAATTCGATGTTTTATTATTTTTTATTAATTATTTTATTTACAATAATCACATTTTATAACTTCATAATTACATTATATTTTGTTATTATCATGTCATATTTTGTGATCATGTCATATTTTGTGATTATCTCGAACATATGATTTATTAATATGTGATTATCTCGAACATATGATTATCACATTATTAATATGTGATTATCATGTCATATTTTGTGATTATCTCGAACATATGATTATCACATTATATTTGAGAATAATCACATGTGATTATCATGTTATATTTTGTGATTATCTTAAATAATCACAACAGTAACGACTGTAAATTAAGTTTGAAAAAAAAATAATGTTTTTTAATTATATTTATATCATAGCTTCCAAAAGTTCATCATTGAAAAAGTTTTGAACAATAATGTGTTTCGAATAGTTAAAAAGTGATTTTGAGGGTACATAAACAACTTTGAACCATCTAAAATGAATTTTGTTTCAATGCAGATATCTAAAATCCCAGAATATCTCAGCTACTATTCCATATAACTTTTCGTTGCTGCACTACCTTAAAGTTTTGTAAGCAAAATTCCATTTTACAATAACACATTAATTATAACAAGTTTAGTGTGTATGGAACGATCATAGTTAAATGATAACGACACTGTTTTATATATGCAGGGATCTCAGTCGTAACTACCTGAACGGAACTATTCCATCCGAATGGAACACTTTGCGCTTGACCAATCTGTATGGACCACCTAACCAGATACCGCTCTCATAACCAAAATAAAACTAGATCATAACCCGCGAAATTCGCGGGCTACATCAAAAAACTTTTACACCAAATTATATCGTAATACTTCGTATAAATTATTTGTAAAAATGTATCCGACAAATATAAAGTATGTAATAGTATTTCTGGTGGACCAATTATTATTAATAAATATGGTGCAATAACATATTTGTATGTTCATTTATTATATATGTTACTACACTTCAGATTATATGATAATTAATGAAATACAGAAAGATTTTCTTATTTTTTCTAACCATATATTGTAGCACCATCAAAGCTAAAGAATCCAGATCTGTCCATGATGCTTAATTAAAGGCAACTGTAAATTGAGCAAGAGACGGATCATCATCCATCATACGAACCTGATTATTTCTCAATTTCAGTCGCATTGTAGTTATTAATCAGGGAATAAGAACATAGTTTTTAAGGTCCTTGTGATCTGACATTATATTGTACTAATAACTTAAAAATTATAACAAAGGGAAACAAATTATTAGTGAATTGTAATTTGGAAAACGTTTATTTAAACAACTCTTAAATATTAAAAAATTATATTTAAGATGAATATCACTAGTTTAAGACCCGCGGATTCGCGGGGATAAAACCATGTTATATATACAAAAGTGGTGAAAACTATTATAAATGTACTTTGGATTGCAATTAACGTTGTCTTTTATAATCTCATTTTTGTGTATGTTGTTTTCAACGAACAAATAAAGTTAATCACGTAAAATATAGTGAACGTAAAGTACATTTGCAGTATTTTAAAGGGTTAAAGCTACAGATCGGCAACGAACTTTCACTTTTGTACCGAGTTAGGTAACGAACCGGTTTTATTACTAATTTAGGTAGTGAACTTTCAATTTTTTGTCGAGTTAGGTAATATGCATTACATGGCATATTATCGTAATGCCATGTAAATCAATTTTAATAATGACACGTAACACATATTATTTAACTGAAAATTTTTTTAAAGTTCATTACCTACATTAGTAATAAAACCGGTTCACCTAACTCAGTAAAAGAATGAAGGTTTATTACCGATCTTTGGCTTTACCCCTATTTTATATTGTGACAAAAATATTTGATACTTGCCACTGTTTACAGTATTTTTATAATATACAAACTGATACACGACCACATTCACCGCAATCAAATGGATGAGCAACCAGGGGAAACGTTTCCAGGAATAATAGTATCATCCCTCATCTATTAGGACAGTAATAACATGTAACACCTGCCTAATTAGGATAAATAATTATGCCTGATTACTTGTAACTAATTGTAATTAGTATGTAATGGGACTAATTAAAGACTCTATTTGTATATATAAGGTGAGTTATATATATACGTGTACTTACACGATTTGGATAAATCGTACAAATTAACCGGACTCAATTCATTATACTTGAACGTTGGTGAAACATTTTAAATTTGAACATGAAACATTATTTAAAAACACTATGGTATTCAAAATAGTATTTTAATAATACTTTCAAATTGTCCGGATCGTACAAATAAACGTCTACGCGATTAAAATGGTTAACGCGCAATTTAAAAACAAAAATAAACCAATATATTTAAAGATTTGACAAAATAATTCAACTAAATTATTAAACAAAGATTCGTAAATTAATATGAATAATTAACGCGTAAAATAAATATTTAACGTTTAAACAACCGGGAACGAACACCCCACGGAGCGGGAACGCGGACTGAAAGTGGGAGGATAAACCCCCCACCTCCTTTCTTTCTTCCTCATTTTCTTTCTTTTCTTTCTTTTCTTCCTTCTCTTTCTTCTTTTTTTCTCTCAAACACCACAAATTCACCACCTCACTAAATCGACAAATAACACACCCAAACGTACTCGGATTTCACTATTACTTTGGAATAAAAGAACCACCTCAACACGATCTACACTTCTATCTTTCCGGAATTTCGTTTCGACACCGCGTAAGTTTCCGACAAAACCCGAAACTCTCCGTTTTTACTCATTTTTACGTTTTTATGGTTTATATATGCTTAAAATATCCAATAATGGGTTGGGTAAAAGTATTAGATCAAACGGTGGCCGGAAAACTCGTTTTCGGTCCGTTTCTCGGTGAACAGTTAGAAGTGTCGCTAGTGTGCCAAAAACAGTACTAGCGACACTAGCTAAGTGTCGCTATGCCTAAGTGTCGCCCCTATAGCGACACTACTTAAGTGTCGCTGAACTACTTAACCAGATTTATCTTAGCGACACTCCCTTAGTGACGCCAAAATTCGTAAGTGTCGCCTATAGCGACACTAATCAAGTGTCGCCTAACTAGTGTCGCCTGTAGCGACACTAGCCAAGTGTCGCCAAAAACATAAAGTTGTCAAAATATTTTTACACCAAGTGTCAAACTTGTACAACCTCAAACACTTATACGATACGACTTCTAAAACACTTTAGAATACACTTTCACGTATAACACTTCAAAACATGATGATAATATCGGGATTATTATTACAAACCGTCACCAACGGGCCAACTATATTTTTCTAAGAACAAACGGTAACGAACCAACATTGGAAATAACGAGTTGTGTGGACAACTAGCCTAGATGGTCTTGTGAGACAACTACTTACATAACCTTATGTGTTTAGGCATTTGAAGGTTACGGGTTCGGAGAACCTACGGACTGATATCATTTACTCGTTTATTTGTATAAACGTAACTTGCAAAGACTCAGGTGAGTCTTACGGCCCCACTTTTACTGTTTTTCTTATTTGGGGGAGATACATGCTACTGATTTTTCTTGAACACAAGTACTAAACTGCTTACTATACCAAACGGAATTGCATGAGTTATTTACTATTTACAGAAGTCTCTCCATCATATATCGTTAGTTATGGACTTAAGCGCGAACACTAGTTAATGGATCCATTAGGGAAATGACCCTCCCTGCCCGGGGTAGTAGCGCTACCACGAACCGTTCTGTATAAACTGGCGACTATTATTCGTTACTTATGCTTGCTCAGTTACGAGCATGTCACGGGAGCAAATTATTACTTACGGGTTAAGCTTCGATTATGAGCCTCATGGCAACGGTATAACTTATTTACTTTACATTTGCTGGATTTGCAAATACTTGATTTACGCCTGCAGGCACTACTGATGAAATCTTGTGTTCAAAACTAATATTACTTACAAACCTGTGAGATTCACCAACATTCGTATTGACCCCTTTTAGCATGTATTCTCAGGTACACCGATGGAGTAGGATTACTTCAGGATATAGCTAGAGTCGCATGATTTCAACTAAACTGCATTAACGGAGATTCTCAGCATTATCTTTTGTACATGTTGATTATGTAATAGAATCTCCCGCCATACGCGTGGACTCTAGGAAACTACCTTTTGTATACGAAAACATTAAGTTTTCAAACATTTATTTCTATGAAATCGTTTTACAACGTCTCATTTAGAGGTCGTTTACTGTATATCTTGTGCTTTGTATATTGATTAGTAACACCCAAGTATGCTTCCGCAAATCATTAAATTTGGGGGTGTTACAGATTGGTATCAGAGCCTAAGGTTATAGTGAACTAGGTTGCATTTAGTGGGCCTAGACTATGACCATTAGGCAGTATTTCCTTACTAGGCATAATTGGTTCAGGAATTACAGCATACGACTTTAATTTAACATAGCCTGATCAACTATGTACAATTAAGGAAAGATGATGTGAGGTCTGAAATGGTTATGTTGAACAGGAATACGTTAGTTGACTCTGACCACGAGAGAACCGGACCATTACTTGATACGTGCTAGACACTAGGCTGGATATTATATACTTATATATATTAGCCTCGTCTTACTTACACTCTGCCACAGGAATGGCAAACACACCACCCAATCCGTCACACTCTCATTCACATGGATCACGAAACCCACGAGTAGCCAGGAGAAATACTGGGCCACCTCGAAGCAACCCCTATTCTGTTCATAACCCTCGGAACTCGGCACATCTCACGGTGCTAGTGTTGGCTGCCCAACTCCGCCGTCAGGAGCAAAGGCTCGAGAATCTCGAACGGGAACAACACCGAATGACCTATCTGCTTCGCCAAGCTCTTGACCTTATATCACAACTCCATCGAGAACAAGAAGATACCAGCCTCTCTGTAAGCATAATTCAGGATTCAATGACCGCTGAATTAGGTGCGGATGAACTCATAAGAAACCGACTAGAGGAATGTGAACAGCATTCACAGGAGACTGAGGAGTACTCTCGAGCACTAGTACAACGACTGGCCTTGGTTGAAGACAACGCCAGGCAAGCCAACAGACTTGCAGAAACCGTGGACCGCCTTGTCGCACTGATGGAGCGGATTAATCTGCATCAAGATTAGATCAGTCTGTAACTTGTAACCCGTTAACTACTTAATTAGGACCTATGTAATTCGACCGGATGTAACAATTCCTGGCACTTTTGTACTACTATTGCTCTGTAATCTTTTGGAAAACCCGTACTTTGTATCCAAATTATTTATCTAAATGAAATGTGATTGTCACTTCTTACTGTTATCGTGTATCTCATCATTTACACTTGTGACATATCATAATTTCATGTAAATGTCTTATTCCTCTTTCCTTGTTCTTTTCTTGTTCAGCATTATGCCTCCTCGCCGACAGGTCACCCTCAGTGAAGCTGAAATTGCGGGTCTGATAGCCCGTAGTGTGGCCCAAGCCCTAGCTACCCGAACATCAAACCCTGGTAGCGAAGATACAGCTAACAATGCACCACAACCCAAACCCTGCTCATATAAGGACTTCCAAAACTGCAAACCTTTGAACTTCTATGGTACTGAAGCAGCGATCGGTCTGGTACGCTGGATCAAGAAAATCGAATCTGTATTTCTTATCTGCAACTGTGCGGAGGGAGACAGGGTAAAGTTCTCCGCCAGTACTTTCTCAGACACCGCTCTCACCTGGTGGAACACCTATGCCCAGACTGTGGGTATCTCCAATGCTTACAAACTCCAGTGGGAGGAATTGAAGGAGATGTTGAGGGGTGAGTACTGCCCCAGGGATGAATTGAAACAGCTCGAGTTGGAATTCTGGAACCACAAAATGCAGGGTGATGACATCACCGGGTACACCAACCGTTTCCACCAACTGGCACTCCTATGCCCATCCATGGTTGATCCCGAGTACAAGAGGATCGAGAAATATGTCGATGGACTTCCCGACAGACTCCAAGACCTGGTGACATCATCCAAACCGGGTACTAACCAGAGCGCCATCCGTATGGCCCACGAGCTAACGGCAAATTCTGTCCGCCGTGGCACAATTCTACCTCATCTGCAAACAACAAACGCAAATGGGAAGGAAACCCCAACTCATCCAACCAACTCACCAACAAGAAGCCTGAGTCCGTTAAGGCTTATTCATCGGGGACTACCGAAAAGAAAGGGTACGTTGTAAACAAACCCTACTGTCCCAAATGCAATCGTCATCACGACGCTTCCTGCCCTTGCACCAACTGCAAAAGTTTCGGGAACCTAGCCAAGGATTGTCGAGCCATCATTCCTACCCCCAACACCAATGCACCAAAGACCTGCTTTGGGTGCGGAAATTCTGGGCATTTCAAGAACAACTGCCCCAAGCTGAAGAACAACAACAACAACAACTGCAACAACAACGTCCGGAGCAGAGCCTTCGTGATCAACTCAGGGGACGCCCGTCAAGATCCGAATGTGGTCTCGGGTATGTTCTTCCTCAACAACTTATCTGCTTCTATTCTATTTGATACTGGTGCTGATAGGAGCTATATTTCTGATGAGTTTTGCCCACTACTTGACATCACCCCCGCGGCCTTAGATGTTAAGTACACGTTAGAACTTGCAAATGGTAAACTTATAGAAACCGATAGTGTGATACCTAATTGCACTTTAAACCTAGCCGACGAAATCTTCTCAATCGATCTTATGCCTGTTGAACTAGGAAGTTTCGACGTCATCGTGGGTATGGACTGGTTGTCCAAGCATCGGGCCGAAATTGTTTGTTATGATAAGATCGTCCGCATCCCTCTCGCCATCGGTAGAACCTTGATCATACAAGGGGAGACCGGTGGGTCGAGACTAAACATAATCTCCTGTTTAAAAACCCAAAAATTTCTGAGAAAAGGCTACCCAGCAATTCTCGCACACATCACGGAGAAAAAGTCAAAGGAGAAGCGACTTGAAGATGTGCCAATCGTTAGAGACTTTCCCGAAGTCTTTCCAGAAGAACTACCTGGTTTACCTCCACCTAGACAGGTTGAGTTCTTGATTGAACTCGTGCCGGGTGCCGCACCGGTGGCCCGAGCACCGTACCGCCTAGCCCCATCCGAACTTCAGGAGTTGTCTACTCAGTTACAGGAACTCCTGGATAGAGGATTCATCAGACCGAGTTCTTCACCTTGGGGAGCTCCGGTCTTGTTTGTCAAAAATAAAGACGGTTCATTCAGAATGTGCATCGACTACCGAGAGTTGAACAAGCTAACCGTCAAAAACCGATACCCACTTCCCCGAATCGATGATCTGTTCGATCAACTTCAAGGATCGAGCTGTTATTCAAAGATTGATCTTCGATCAGGTTATCACCAATTGCGTGTTCGCGATGCCGACATTCCAAAAACCGCCTTTAGAACCCGTTATGGGCATTATGAATTCCAAGTGATGCCATTCGGTCTAACCAACGAACCGTTCTGTATAAACGAGCGACTATTATTCGTTACTTATGCTTGCTCAGTTACGAGCATGTCACGGGAGCAAATTATTACTTACGGGTTAAGCTTCGATTATGAGCCTCATGGCAACGGTATAACTTATTTACTTTACATTTGCTGGATTTGCAAATACTTGATTTACGCCTGCGGGCACTACTGATGAAATCTTGTGTTCAAAACTAATATTACTTACAAACCTGTGAGATTCACCAACATTCGTGTTGACCCCTTTTAGCATGTATTCTCAGGTACACCGACGGAGTAGGATTACTTCAGGATATAGCTAGAGTCGCATGATTTCAACTAAACTACATTAACGGAGATTCTCAGCATTATCTTTTGTACATGTTGATTATGTAATAGAATCTCCCGCCATACGCGTGGACTCTAGGAAACTACCTTTTGTATACGAAAACATTAAGTTTTCAAACATTTATTTCTATGAAATCGTTTTACAACGTCTCACTTAGAGGTCATTTACTGTATATCTTGTGCTTTGTATATTGATTAGTAACACCCAAGTATGCTTCCGCAAATCATTAAATTTGGGGGTGTTACATAACAGTTGCAACAATCAAACTTTGAGTCGCCTGCAAGTTAATGACATTCTTGAGGGTAAAATCTCTATTTGACAAGTGTTCCATGTAGTTCATCATTCATCAGTGTATAATCAAACACTTTAAAATACAATGATTTTAGTGATTCGAGTTATAGCTTCTTTTTTTCAAGCTGAATCTTATTTTTATATAATTTAGATGAACTATGAAGATATAAAAAATTTCATGGCAATATCTTGCAGGAACCTTCTGTCCATATTCTCAACGCCACAATTCATGAAGCTCTAAATTGCACAACACTTCTATTTTTTGTAATAGAATACATCGTTCTAAAGGTATGGACAACATTCCATAAATGATATGTGAAAGATATCAGCCTTGCTGCAGTTCTTTTTAGTCTAAACATGTCACTGAAATGTGCGAAGATATTTCCCTTACAGAATGAAGCTCTTCATCAATTCTATGTGAAGTAACTATAGTCATGAGATCAATTATATGTTTTCTTTGATCTTCTAACCAACATTAATACTCTGCTACAAACGCCAATGAACCTGTTAAATGGTCAACAAAACACCCAGATGCAATAATAATGTAACCATCAATCAAGAGAAAAACCAAAAAGACAGAAAAATAGCTATTAAGTTTCTTGGTTGTACATTCTCCACATGGCAATACAGAATGACCAAAATCCGATAATTGGCCATAAATAAAATGCACCATGGGAAATATCATTTGAATGTGTTTATGTTGTGTAATGTTGTGATCATAAGAATATAAGAACTAAACCAGTCTTTCTCAAACTTGAAATATATGAAGCTTTCCAAGTTTATGTTCTGTTATTAAAACACACCCAAGTATGCATTGTAAGTCACTTGCAAGTCTAGGAAGAATTAAAAGAAATCGATGAATGTGTCCCGACCAAACAACGAAGAAGCTGCTAAAAAGGGCGAATAGCAATCAGGCTAAATGCATGGCTTCAACTCCTAATTCTACCTTTAAAGGGCTTCATTTCGGCCTACGGAATCTCAGTTCTGTAAAAACCGGTAACCGCGTGATTGATCCATCTGCGCTATTCCCTAATTGCAGAAAGTTGTAAAGCCTTTAGAGCCTCAGTCCCTACCAATTTTTTTTAAGAAAATGAAAGCTGACTTTTCAAAATTGAAAACGGATCAGTCGACCTAGTCTACGAATCTATTCAACTATCAACAAATTCTTCAAATTTTTGGCGGGATGGATATAGTATAGAGAGTTAAACATACCATTGTTGCCATTTGATTGAGACTGGTCACCTGCATTGACCACCCTAGAAAATGTATACAACAGAAGTTCATAATCTGTGAAGATATATAAAAAATGGAACTTAATAACCACACATTATTTCATAAAGCATAACATAGTAACTCTGCTGAAAAAAAGATATAGGTGGCAATTTCAACTTATTCAACAGACATGGAGGAAAACAAATAATCACACTTCACGCTCACCAATCTTTGGCATCAAGAAAGATGGCAGTTTGGCTACTTCCTAGCCAAAGATATCAAAGATGGCACCAGACACATCCATTCAGCTGCACATTTAAAAAGTTATCAAATTTGTAGTAACAAAAAGTTATAATGTTTAAGAAACTTGATCACATATGATGACGGTTCTCAGGCCAAATCTACATTTTCTAAAATCATGCACCCTAATATAAGGACCAGTATATTTCAACTGCTGCATCGTGGGATAAAATCATATTATGAGTAGCTTTAAATGGCCCCCTTTCAGAATCTCGGGAGCTACAGTTCCCAAAAGAACCAGAGCACCTGCTGGAGGGTAAATACCAGATCTATAACCACGTACGGCAACAACATTAGGTTCATTGAAGGTGATGCAATACTTGACTCGATCCCCATAGTACTTGAAACATATAGATGCGTAGTATGTATAATCTTGCCTGAAAAAAAAGTAACTTTCACCATTCAGTGTCAAATATTTAGAAAATTGGTAAAATTTGGTTATATTCTATTCGCAACTGGTCAAATGGGTAAATTTACAAAAGTGATCAAAAAAATGGGAGGGGCTAAATGTATCAAACGTTTCCTACATGGTTTCTTCTGATGATAACAATAGTAGTATAGTTTTGTAATCACATGTGACACAATTACTTTTGAAAATGTTAAATTTAGAGAATAAAAAACGTTTTTACGCGTCAAAACAAGCCATCCCGACCCGTCCACTTTTACCTGCTACCAAACCTTCCCGACCTGTACATATATAGCCACATGCAGTCCCCAAATGGCTGAAAAATTACCTATGACCCAATGATGGTTCAAATAGCAAGCAACACTAAACCTCTGTTACAAAACAACAAACCCGGTTCATGACAAGAATATTAGATACACACAACAATGTCATGCCGCTACAGCTACTTACAGAATCTGGGTAATAAAAGACATTTTACCTAAAAATACACTCTTGAAATCACACCATCATTGAAAATTTGGTTCAACCAACCCCTATGGATGAAATCAACATCCATTATACCAAAAGTGCAGTGATGAACGCCAAAATGTGCTATTTTATAGTGCTAATTACCCCCTAGTTTGATTAATTTCTTATGCATTTAATTGTAATTCGATACTCATTTCGTTCATATTTGCATTTAGGAATTATCTGGAGCTTGAATCGGAATAGAAGCTGAAAATGTGCGAGAATTGAAGAAAAGAAGTTAAAATGAGAAGTGTGAAGAATAGGTGGTCGAAGGCTGAAAAAGTTGGAAAAAAGAATCCATACGGCGTATGGAATCCATACGGCGTATGGATGTTGTGAGCCGGGCCGCCAGAATACGCGGGTTGAAACCCATGGGCTTTTCAATCCATACGGCGTATGGATTGCCTCGGCAGAAACCCTAAAAACTCATTTTGCTCTCATTTTGTACATAACACACACCACTTTTCTCCAGACGTTTTCTCTGATAAAAAAACCCTAATTCCAGAGGCTTTTGAAGGGATTGAAGCTTAAAGAATCAAAGACTTTCATTCGTTCAATCGCTATTTCATTATTTCGGTTCGAATTCATTACTTTCTTTCATTCGATTATGATTATGATGTTGATTTCGAATATGATTTTCTGTTATAATATGAGTGGCTAAGTTTTTATTGCATTTGCTTAGATGATAATACTATAATGATGGATTGATTACTGAAATTGCGAATCGTATTGGATTTTATTCAAGTTTATGTGTTTATTCGTTGAACCTTGTTATTGAGTAAATATTACTAATTACCTAACGTGGTTTTATGATTGATTGAGATTGAGTTCCTTTTGATTATAAGATTATTGATGATTATTGGTTTTAATTGATAATTATCACCGAATAGATTGAGTTTGACGGGTTAGGGCTAATAATTGTTAATAATTATTTAAGAACGAGATAAATAGAAAAAGTTATAGACTTTGTTGATTCAAGTTATAAGGATAAATCACATAGACGGTGTTGAATTAATATAAAACACAATTAGGTGGGCAACGTTAAATTGAACTGTTAGCGGGTTGAAAACAACTTCATGTCATTCTTAATTGTGTTAATTCAATTTATCTTGTAAGGAAGATTGATACATTTGTTATAGCACAATAAAATCCATACGTGAGCATTCTAAATAACATGATTTCCAGATTTTAAAGAAAGTAATCTAAGCAAATGCATTTCTTTTATCATTTGAATTATATCTTTTATTTAATTAAGTCATTTCACTATTCTTTTATTTTATAATTTATTTTTAGTTAATAAATCATTTCTTTTATAATTGTTTATCAATTGTTCGATCGGAACTAAAACGTCCCCACTTATTACTGATTTAATTAATTGTATCAATTTCCAATTTGTTAAGATTGACATCCGTTCCCTGTGTTCGACTCGGACTTACTAAGCTATACTATATATGACCAGGTATTCTTGCCTGTGTTGTGTGTAGTAAGTTAAGTAATTTCCATTTTTAAAACTAAAGCCCCGTTTACACAGCATCAAGTTTTTGGCGCCGCTGCCGGGGAGCGGTTAGTTTCAATTAAATAAATTGGAAGTTATCTTTTGTTTATTACTTTTAGTTAGTTTATTATTTGTTTGGTATTTTATTTAGTTAATTTCCTTTTCACGTTAGTTTATAATTAGGTATAGGTAGCCTGTTCTGCTGACTTGTCAAGTACGTTACAGGAGTTTATGACCCGATCAACTATTCCAGACCCAACCGACCCTTTTAAAGAACCCGAATGCATATTTCACCAAAGAAGACGCGCTTCTTCCGCACCACCAAACTCGCCGTTAATCAACCCATTTCTTAGCGACGATTTGGAGGTTTTTACCAATAACCTTTTTACCCCACGAACCAGAAACTACCGTTCGTATCTAGAAGGCGATTTCGGAGAGAGCCTACGATTCCTTTTTAACGATCAACCGGATAACATAATGGCAGAAGATATTGCCAACATAACTCTTGAGGAGTATTCGAGTCCGATGCGTAACGACCGTGGCACTGGAGTAGTAAGGCCGGCAATTGCACAAGATGTGGAGTTTGAAATCAAAGGACAATTCCTCAAGGAGCTTAGGGAGAATCCTTTCCAAGGAGAAGAAATGGAAGATGCTAACGATCATGTGGAAAGAATCGTGGAGATAGCCGATATGTTCAACGTTCCGAACATCACTCGTGATCAAGTCATGCTCAGAGTATTCCCGATCACACTCAAGGGAGCTGCTAAAAGATGGATTCAGAACGAACCAGCTGGGTCCATCACCACATGGGAAGACCTTCGCACGAAGTTTCTTAAGATGTATTGTCCTCCTTCCAAAACTTCAAAGATGATTGACGAGATCAGAAATTTCAAACAAGAAATGGATGAGTCACTACACCAAGCTTGGGAGAGATATAAGGACCTGATGCATAAGTGCCCGCAGCACGACCTGAACGATCAACAAATCGTGAGTATTTTCTATAAAGGAGTGGATCGTGCCACGAGACAGCAACTGGATTCCCAAGGGCCTATTCCCAAGAAGATTCCTCGTGATGCTTTGACTGCCATTCGTGACCAAGCAAAACACTCTCAGTTATGGGATGATGGTACTTCTAGACGGAAGAGGTCTGTGAATGATGAAGATGGGTTTGCAGCCATCACCGCTAAGCTGGACAACATGGGCAGAGATATTAAAAAGGTTACTTAGACTGTCCATGCTATCCAAGTGGGATGCGAAAATTGTGGAGGAAGCCATTTAGTGAAGGATTGCCCCGAGATAAAAACGGGAGAAGCAACTGAGGAAGTTAAGTATGGGGAAGCTCAAGCACTATACAGCCAGGGCGGTGGAAATTTCTTCAGAAGACCATACCAAGATAGAGGGCGTCAGTTTCGCTAAACTCAACCAGGTTTTTACACCAAGGATCAACAAGCTGCACCATCAACAGATAAACAAACCAATTTAGAAGAGATGATAGGAAAGTTTCTTACCTCAAATGAGAAATTCATTACCAGTTCTGGACAAAGGATGGATGCCACTGATGCGACATTGAGAAACCAAGGAGCTGCAATCAAGCAGATTGAAGGGAATATTTCTAACATCGCTAAAGTTCTTCAAGAAAGATTTCCTGGAACTCTTCCTGGATACACGGAAACCAACCCACGTGATCAAGCTAAGGCTGTGATCACCAGAAGTGGATGAATTCATGAGGATTCAGGTGTCAAGAAGAAAACTGTTTCCCAACCCTTACCTGAGAAGGAAAAGGAAGTAGAAGTTGTTGAAAGTCCTAAGATGGACACTGAGGCTGACCAAAAGGCAAGAGATAAGCAATATGCTAAGGATCATGCACCGCCACCACCGTATCCAGCAGCTTTGAGAAGAGGGAAGGATGATGCTCAATACCACCAGTTTCTAGAGAATCTGAAGCAACTGCACATTAACATTCCATTTGTGGAGGCGATTGCCTAAATGCCCAAGTATGCAAAGTATTTGAAGGAACTTTTAACCAACAAGAGCAAGCTAATGGAGGCAACCACGGTAACAATGAACGAGAGATGCTCAGCAGTTATGCAAAATAAACTTCCGCAAAAAATGAAGGACCCTGGGAGTATTACTCGTCCTTGCCTGATTGGAAGTTTAGACCTCACTCATGCATTAGCTGACTTGGGGGCAAGCATATCAATAATGCCTTATACAATGTATGCTAGACTCAAGTTAGGAGAACCAAAGCCAATTAGAATGTGCATTGAGTTAGCAGATCGTTCAGTCCAGTACCCTAAGGGTATGATCGAGAATGTGTTAGTTAAGGTTGATAGGTTTGTTTTCCCTTGCGATTTCGTGATTCTGGACATGGTGGAAGATTCTAAGGTACCTATCATTTTGGGAAGACCTTTTCTAGCCACTGCGAGGGCATTGATTGATGTTCATGATAGGAAGATCACTCTAAGGGTAGGAGAAGATGAAGTAGTATTTGATGTCCCCACTTATTACTGCTATAGATAATTAAATCAAAAGAATTATTGATATAATTAAACGGATTAAACCTTTCGATTTGTTTTAGGCTATTAGTACTAAAATTAGGAATCGTATACATAAAATTGAGCTACTAATTCCATACCAATTTGACAATGGACAATAATTAGAACTCAAGTTAAAAAACATATGCAGACAAATCTGAGCTGTAAACTTCAACTGCACCTTAAATGCACGCCCAGTAAGTATTGGTTGTTGATTTGTTCCAGTCCGAACTTGTTACCAAATGCTTCTTCACACGATTTGTTCCAGTCCTTAATTACCAATAATTCAACTTTTAACAAAACCTATAAACAGATGAACACATAAATATATATGTATATCGATTACTTATAGATATAACTATATAGGTCACATACTCTTTATTTGAGAATCACAAACAACCATGTGTTCATTTCCTTCACTTGTTTTCAAATCACTCACCTTGAAAGCTCTAATGCCTATAATCAATCGGTTCTGTATAGAAGCTTTTCAGGATATCAATTTCTTTACTTTATCGACTCAGCTAAGCTTCATGTATGTCAAGAATGAGTCGCCAAAGCACGCACACACACACTCATGATTAACCTAATCAAACTCTTTATGAAAAATTATTATAAAATTGTGTATTTAAAGAGTAACACAACCTTGGAGAAAAACCAAGGGAAAAGCATAAGCGCCAAGGTTAATTTCAAACAACAAAACCACCGCACCAAGCACCCCTCAAGAAAAAATGTGAATGGACATCCCAGACAACCCGATACAAGTAAGAGTTTAATGAAAAAACACTTACGATTCTCGATCCATTGTGATCATACTTGTTAAATAATCTAACAAAAAGGACCCTGCATACATAAAGAATACAAAAAACGATGATAGAAGAGACCATATAAACCTAATTAGCTGGATAAAAAAGACAAAAGTACTATTAACAATGAGTTTTTAGATAATCATAACTTTATTAAATTGAAAAAGATAGCATACAAAAGTAGTACGATGTAGAAAACAACTTTACAGGTCAACCCAGCGTAGCACATCTTGACACGTACTAAATAATTGGTAAGTTCAACTCAAACCCATTTTGAGCTAAAACAATGCCAGTGATCAGCATTGATGAAAGCCTTTAAAGACTCCAAAAACATGATACATTCATATACAATTGAGCAGATTGCTTCTGGTACTCTTGCATCACTTTCATTTGCTTCGCAGGTGCCATCCCCTGCAGAATAACACATTCCCACAAATGAAAACTATATCTTTGTTTTTAGTGCGGGGTTAGACTATAAATCACACAATCAAGTAAGTAAAAGTGCAACAACAATATTACCTCCTCAAGGAAGTATTGGTTTGATGATTTTTTCAACAATTTAGCGCTGTTCAAGTATTTCTTTATCAAATATCTGAAAGCAACAATATACGATTTCAACATAATATGCATAAACGATCAAACATTAAGATTTATTTTAAGTTTCGCCAAATCAATCACCACTTCATAATTAATTTCACGGTGATTACTACTGTTAACTTGGCCAGAAAAGCATCACCTCGACATGGCACTTACCGTACTTCATGATGTACGTCACGGTGATTTCAGTGACCCTATAAAGCTCTTCTTTTGTGAGATCTTAAATACCGTTTGTATAACCTGCAAACCATGCGGTAACATAAAACATCAAATATATAGTTACGTTCGCAACGTAACTCAAAAACACATACACATATGCACACTTTGAATGATGAAGGCATGAAGCATACACACAAGCATTATAAAATTTCATTTGTAAAAACATCATCACTCCATTAACCAAACCCCACACAGATAGATTACATATCAGATAGTTTTTAATCAAAATTTACATAATTAAGTAATAAGAAAGCATCTTATTTCCTTAACTTTATTCTAATATTATAAATCATGTGACTTCATTTATCAATAGCAAAATAAAATATGATGATCAATCCTATAAACCCTAATCCCAAATTAAATCAAAATAAACCAAAATCACTACCTGGTGGATGATGAACAAATCGAAATTCCCTGTTGACAAAAAAATTCCACATGTATATTGCTAAAATTGCATTATCAAATTACATAAGCCTTTATATCGGATTTAGGTTACGCATTGAGTGAATCAAAATTACAAAAGAAAGCTAGAAATCAAACGTGATAACATGATATGAATTCATAAATTCACACGGCACCTTCATCGACAATATTACACCATTAAAACTGATATGATTTTTTTAATCAGTTATGAAGATATTGATTCAGGCGACTCTCATCGTGAATTCGATTAGGTGCAAGTCGGGGGATGAAGAGAAGATGAAAAGAGGAGGAAATTAACCCTAATTTCTAAAGAGTTTACGATCTGGGTTTTTGAAATTTGAAACGTGAGTAACTGAAATGGGTTTTTGTAATAAGGAGGGGTAATAGGGTAATTAAATAATAAAGCTAGAGATTTATCGGGTAATCAAATGAGGCTTAGGTTTAAATTTGCAAAGCTATTTCAAAAGTGATTAGGCTAATCAAGCCCTCTTTTAATATATAAGAGGGATATGCATGGGAAATCATTATTCTACTGTTACTTCCAGATAAAAATTAGTTCAATTATGCAGATAATAACCAAACAACTTGGTTTAAGTTTTACATATATATCAATGCAGATGCAGCGGAATTATTTAAATAGTTACTTAAAATCCGATGTAACCAACACTCAAGTCTATACTAACTATGGCTAGTTAGAAGTATAAGTGCTAGCTATCTTCTATTTCATCAGTCTCGTACTCTAAGCAACTCATTTTCCTTTGTCACTTGGTCCAGCTACATCCTTGCTGTAATAATAAATCATGAATCGGCAGGCTTTACATGTAAATAACTGGTCCAACTGCGTTGTTTCTAAAGCTTAACTACGTATATATGCAGCACTCTCATGGCAAACCGATTATCTGGCCAGTTTCCAGAAGTTCTCACAAGAATGACCACCCTCCAACATCTGTAAGCTACATCACTCTTTTCTTTATTAGAGTATAACCCATATGAAAAATAAAGTATAACGAAAAAAAGTACATATATCTTACATCACTTTGACTGTCGCTTCAATATATGCTTGTAGGAGCTTAGAAGGAAGCAGGTTTTCAGGATCCATACCCGGAGAAATTGGAAAATTGAACAATCTGCAGAGGCTGTACTAACATTTACCTTTTCACCCTATCACCCTAGACGCTTATAATTGTATTATTCCGTTAAAATTTATTAATAGTTATGTAACACTTCGTATTCCCAGAGTTCTAGCTTCAAATTCTTTCGGAGCGCAGCTGCCTCTTGAACTTGGAAACCTTGCGAACTTGACGGATGTGTAAGGATAGGTCTTGTAAACTTGGATGATAATTTACAGCAGTTCTCCTAACTTCTGCAATTTTGTTTCACTTTTAGGAGGATAAGTGACAATAGTTTCACTAGAAGTATACCTCACTTCATCAGTCACTGTCAGTGGACGCAGATTAGGAAACTGTAAGACCCTTTTGTGTATCTAGATGTATATTTCAATCGGTTTGTAGAATGTATTAAATCCAAAAGACGCCAACATTTGGTTTACGGTGCAGGCACATGCAAGGTTGTTCTCTTGAGGGGCCGATTCCTTCAAGCATCTCTGCCTTGACAAAACTAACTGATCTGTATGCAATTCTTAATGCCTTAAACCTTTTCTTTTTTTCATTTTTGTCTTTTTGAGCCAAAGTGATTGAAAGGTATAACTTTTTTTAGTTCTAACATTTCACTATACTTTTCTTGTATTTACAGTAGGATCAGTGACTTGAAAGGTAAAGGTTTTGGTTTCCCGCCACTGCAGAACATGACACAACTGAAAAAATTGTGAGTTTTTGATTATTGTATGATGAATCGCTCATTTTAGCACTCAAGTGAAGATATTACTTACAATTTGTAAAATATGCAAGGTCCTTCGGAATTGTTTGATCCATGGTAGAATTCCTGAGTATCTTGGGAGTATGACAAAATTGAAAACTCTGTAAGCAATGAATATATTCCTTGCCTTCTCTTCTGGTATGTCATCAGAATTATATTTTCTGTAGATATAACAAAGTAATTGATAGAAATAGTGTATTTATTATAATCATAGCTTGTAATAGTTTCACTCATCATGAATTGCATAAATTATACTCCGTATTTGATATCTTTTATTGATGTAGAGACATGAGTTTCAACAACTTAACTGGCGAGGTTCCGTCATCTTTTTCCCAACTACAAAAAATAGATTACATGTATGTAAACTATTCTCAACAGCTTGTCTTGATTTCTAACAATGACATGATAAATTGTCTAAGTGGGACCGCTGTTTTATAGTTATCTGACGGAAAATAATCTTACTGGACCTGTGCCTGGTTGGGTCACCACAACTACAAAGACAGTGTAAGAAATTCACTACACGAGTGTTCATTAAAACAAATCAAGTGTATTAGTGTATTTATGTGGCTGCTTGTCTTTTTACAGGGATCTTTCTTATAACCATGTGAATATGAATAAATGTCCTCCAAAAATGTAAGTTGTTCTTGAATTATTCCTTATTTATATATTCTCATTGTGAGGGTGTTTGGAAACGTATTCTGCTTCTCATTACAGAACTAATAATCACTTCCAAACACTCTCTAAAAATATAATATCAAATTGCAACTTATCTGCCTTTTATGTCTAAATTTTGTAGGAAAAACATTGATGAATGTGTAGAGAATGAGTTCACTTGTACTATGTCACACCCCCTAATTCGGGTTGCGGAAGCGAATCAGGTCGGGGCGTGACTAATCAATAACCAAAGCACAAGATATATAGTAAACGACTCTAAATGAGACGTTTTAGAAAATACATTGCAATACAGTATATTACATAAGTTTTCAAAAGTAATAAGTCATAAAGATACATCATTAGTGAGTTCGCAAATTTATTCTAAAGATTTTAGTTACATAATCATAGTACAAAAGATAATGCCAGTAAAATCTTCATAAGTGTATATGCATGCGACTCGTACTAGCTTAGCATATAAGTAGATCCTGCTGGGCATCCCTACTTAAGCTGCGTACCTGAGAATGCATCACTAAAAAGGTCAACCAAAAGGTTGGTGAATCTCACAGGTTTATAGTAAGTAACAATTTTGAACACATCAAGTAGTAAAAGTAAGTAATGATTGCACGTATGCAATAGTTTCGATATACATTGCCATGAGCATCATAGTTGAAGCTTAACAGTAAGTAAGGGTACAATCAAGTACCTAGTAATCGCCCTCGTGAATGCTAATCCAAAAACATTCATATGAAATGAGTAAGAAACGCCCATTTATACCTGTATGTTCGTGGTAGTGCGTGCTACCCTAGGCGGGGATTGTCAGTCCCAAATGGATCCATTTACTAAAACTCGTGCTTAAGTCGATAACTAACAACTATGATTAAAGGGACTTCATTGGATTAAGTAAAACCCATGCAATCGATATACCAGTAAATCAATAAGAAATCAAGTAAGTAAGTACATGTGTTCGAGTAAAACAAGTAATGCATCTCCCCCAAAATAGTAAAACAGTAAAAAGGGGCAGTGAGACTCACTGGTAGCAAGTCTTCAACGAATATAACAGCTAGTGATAGTAGTCGTCCAAACTGTATACTTCAGGGTCCTAAACGCAAGGAAATATACTTATATAAGTACTCGACTAAACGTTAAGTTGAAGTGTTTATACAATTTTAGTTGTTGGTGTAACACCCGCCAATTTAGGACTTTAATTAGTGCCTAAACTACTTGTAATTATGTATATTTGGTTTTGTAATACTCTAAATATATGTAACGTTTTGGTGTAATTACATACACGCTTACGCGATTTATTGAATCGTACACTTACAATCCGGACTAGGTCCGACAATATTTTTATGGACGTTGGTGACAAAACTTATAAATAATGTGAAATTAGCCAAACAAAGATTATTTACACTAATATATTTGGTAAAATATATTACAAGAAATTTGTATCGCCTAGAACACTCTGTACATGATGAAAACGCGCGAAACGCACCCGGCAGACAAATAAATCCAAGTTATAATTTTATAACTTAAAATATGTTGTTTTGATTAAAACCTTCATTTAAAATGTCGTGTCTTAAAACGTTAATGAAACGCATTATGTTAAACATATAACACTAAATCACATTTAAATGATCGCAAGACATAACGCAAATTCGAGGAATAAGTTCACGAGGCCGAGACCCAAACGGGTCAGCCCAGCCCCGCGGGTCAAACCCGCGACCCATGATCCACCCCTTTTAAACACCCACCTTTTTCATTTACTCTCATTTTTACCTCACAATTTCACACACCCACACCTCAAACTCTCTCAAATCTCTCCCTCTCTTCCTCTTGGATTCGGCAGCAGCAACATCTGAACATCATCATCATAATCGTACATCATCATCATCAAGACACAAACACAAGGATCATCATCACCATCATCATCTTCATCTTCTTCGATTTTCGATTTTCGATTTCGTGGTAAGGAACCTTAAAACTCTTTTAAATTACTTATTAAGCTTTGATTTACATGCTAGAACGTTTACTCAACAAGATTATGTCCAAAAATCCGGCTGAAAACCCTTTAAAAATCGAAACCCGCTTGGAAAACGCTGACGGTTCATCTCGCGAGTTGAGATCCCAGATCTCGGCCGTCCTGCGAGTCGACCCGAGATCTCGACTCGCGAAGCCAAACTGCGAACCGAACCCACTCGCGAGTTGACTTGCAAGTCGACCTGCGAGTTAACTTGTGAGTTGAATAACGAACCGAAACCAACTGCGAGTCGACCCGACCTGCAAGTTGACTTGACCCGCGAACTGACCTACCTTGTGAGTCGAGACCGGCGAGTCGAGACTTACGAACCCGCTTGTCCTGCAAGTCCAAACTCAACTCACCTCGTAAACCCGCTTCGCACAACAGTTTCAGCCCTTGCCAAATCTCGGTCAATTTTCCCGATTTTAGATTCCAGATGCGATTTTTAATAAAGTAATGTAGTAGAAATAAAAATTTTCCAAGCTGACCTGGCAGCTCGACCCCAGCCAGGGGCTCTGCCCCTTGGACCCCGCCAGGGGCTGCCGCCCCTTAGACCCCGCTACCAGGGGCGCTGCCCCCGGACCCCCGTCACCCAGGAACTTATAAATACTTTTTACACTAAGTGTTGAATACTCACATATAACGATACATATAATAATAACACTTTGGATTATTATTACAAAACCGTCACCAACGGGCCATACTTGTTTTCAAACTACAAACGAATTTCTAAACAAACACTTGGACATTTCCTAGTTGAGTGGACAACTAGCATGGGTGGTCTTTTAACACACCAACTTATTTACTTGCTTACTTACAACTTTGTGCGTTTCGGATGCCAGAAGGTTGCAGGGTTCGGAGAACCACATACGGACTTACATCCGCTTTACTTGATTGATTTCACATACGTACTTACTGGACTCAGGTGAGTCTTACAGCCCCACTTTTACTGTTTTTATACTTTGGGGTGAGATACTTAGCAAATGTTTTACATATGAACACAATGTACTGAACTGATTACTCTACTTTTACACACGCCGCATGAGTTACTTTTATCCACTGAAAGCCTCATATTCGTAAGTTGATAGTTATGGACTTAAGCGCGATTACTAGTAGATGGATCCATTTGGGATTGACAATCCCTGCCTGGGGTGGTAGAGCCACCATGTACCGATTTACACGTAGAAACAGACATATTAGTATTTGTTACATATGAGTGTGCGGATAGCACTCATGGGGGTACGTGATATATTCACACTACACAGTTAAGCTTCAACTTATGAGCTCATGGCACTGTGCTGATTTACTGATTTACTTACTTACTTTGCTTGTTAGCAATACTGGTACATACTTGTGGTTCATAACAATTATTTACTGTTAAACCTGTAAGATTCACCAACCTTTTTGGTTGACACTTTTTAGCTTTGTATCTCAGGTACACAGACGGAGTAGGATCACCCCTGGACACTAGCTAGAGTCGCATGATTTCTACTTTGCATTTAACGGAGATTCTTAGCATTATCTTTTGTATATTATGATTATGTAATAGAATCTCCCGCTATATGCGTGGACTCTAGGGAATTACATTTTTGTAACTGAAAACCCTATGTTTTCAAACATTTACATATATTGGAAATGTAACTATTTTATAAACGTTGCATATAAATGTCGTTTGCTTTACTTTGTGCTGTGATATTTGATTAGTAACATCCCAAAGCTTGCTTCCGCCAACAGTGAAATTTGGGGGTGTTACAGTTGGTGATAATTGTGTCGAGTAATTCGATGCGTGTAAGTATATACATATATATACTTATTAGTTGAATATATATATTCGTATATATATTAATTGTCATCGTTGTCGTATACATATACATTATTATTTAGTTAATGTCGCTTATATATATATATATATATATATATATATATATATATATATATATAGTTTATCGTTGTCGTTTATGTTTAAAAAATATATATATAAGTACCTTAGTTATAAAAATAACTCTGTTCCTTTGTATACATATATATAAATACACTTTGTCAAAATGTCGTATCTATATATATAATTATAAGCTGTGGATATCCATTTTTATATATAATCCATTTGTCGTGTTACTAACATTATTCGTTTCGTTTAACTCGTCACATATATATATAACCCGATTTAAGTTTTGCGTTTTTGAGATTTCGTGACCCATTGGGCTTTGGCCCAGAACGTTCGGCCCAAATATAAGTCCAAATAGTTTGGCCCACTAACGAAGCCCAAATAGTTGTGACCCAAATGATATGGCCCGAATACATTACTAAATTGTTTTGGCCCATTAACAAAATAAATTACCCGGCCCAATTAACGTTTTAAACTAATCGGCCTGATATAAAAACTAACCCAATCCGACCGTTTTGTTTAGCCCAAAAGTTTTTATCAAAAGTTGCTTCACATCGCTTATAGTTTGTTAAGCTTTTATTAAAATAGCTTCACATGACATTATAGTTGTTAAGCTTATATCAAGACTAGCTTTACATGACTTTTAGGTTGTTAAGCTTTTATTAAAACTAGCTTCACATGACTTTCATGTTGTTAAGCTTATATCAAGACTAGCTTCACATGACTTTCATGTTGTTAAGCTTATATCAAGACTAGCTTCACATGACTTTTATGTTGTTAAGCTTTGACAAAAAAAATAGCTTAACATAGTTTTATACTATGTGAAGCTTATACAAAAATAACTTAACATGGTTATAATGAATGTGAAGTTATTGTAAATTAGAATTAACATAAAACTAGTATGTGAAGCTATTTCAAAATAAGGTTAACATGGAACTTTATGTATGAATGTGAAGCTATTTTGGGTTTTCAGTTTTTGTTTACAGAACCTCTATTTGTCTATGTATATGCCTATATCAACATAGTTTTTGTTTTTAAATTCATCTCTATAGCTTAATCAATAACCAACATGAAGCATTCATTTAATATCACAAGTTTTTAACACTTGATTTCACCCATTTTATTATACATACATGTATCAAATTTTGTTCAGGGGTGTTTTGGGTTTCCTTGCTCACATTTTTGTATAGAGTATATATATTGTTACTCAAAATCATCATCACCAACAATTTGCACTAATATGTTTTGATTTGTTTTTAAGTTTTAGTCTAACATAATCATCATGTATATATATATATATATATATATATATATATATATATATATATATATATATATATATAACGAAATTGGTGAGAGTAAAAATGAAAGGAAAGGATTTCTCACAATGATATAATGATGATGGTGATGATCCGAGATGATGATGATACGGTGATGATGTTGATGATTATGAATGAGATGATGATTGCCTCTGCTTGCTGTTGTCGTTCGAAGCCAGAGAGAAAAAGGAACAAGAACCAAAAATGATTGAAAGTTGGTGGTGATATTGTGTGTGTTATCAATTATTTGAAGGAACATATATATATATATCAAAATGGGATACGGAGGAATGATTTAACACAGGAGTTTGCCTCTCAATTATTTGAGTTGGTTGAAATTTTTAGCCCGTTACTTTCGGGTACGGGTATAATTAAAACAATATAAAATTTAATATTTTATATTTTTATTTTTATTTTGTAGGTGTTCTCCAGATACGTTATTTATAGTCAGAAAAATATCATTTTGATTATTTTTGACTGTTTTAGATTTGTACATTTATCAATACGAGTATCCAATTGGGTGCCAAATTTCAGTTGAATTACGAATTCATATTTTGAGGTAATGTTCCAAATACTTTCAAATGTATGAGAAAAATAGAAGTTTTTCATATTTTGACCCTTGGGTATGTTTTACAATTGTTTCTGTTCGCGTATAATACGTTTCATATATAACCGTATATGTAACGTGTTTTATCTCCATATTATAATTGTAAGAATACTCGTAATTAATAATTTCATTATTAATTATTTTATGTCACAAACTTTTGTATTTATTTTGTCGGATTCGTTCCGATACGTTTGTACGTAACTTTAAATAATTACGTATATATTTATTACTTTTTGTTTTAGTTCATACCAAGTATGAATATTTAAAGTTTAAATTCGGAGTGAATTTTGGGTCGTTTTTGACCGGGTGTCACATACTAGCTCGAACAGAGAGCGTAAGTAAAGTAATTAGCATTCATAAATGATATTATACGATATATAAATCCATCTTAACTAATAACTTAATAATAATAATTAAATTGTCATCATCTGCATCAGAAATCTATTCTCTGCACATCAACTGTGGGGGGTTTCCAGTCAACATCAGTAACACCATCCAATACCAAGAAGATTTGGAACCAAAAGGTGCCTCAGTATATCAAAAAGAAAATTATTGGGCATTTAGAAGCATGGGGAACTTCTTAGATGGTGATTATGATTTTGACATTTATACTGTTTCCAACACATCAAGCCTACGTAACGTATCCAGAGTTGAAGCTGCGCTGTATACAACAGCGCGCAAATCTGCTATTTCACTGAGTTACTATGGGTTGTGTCTTATGAATGGAAACTATACTGTGAGACTTCACTTCGCAGAGATTGTTTTCTCCCAAGACCGCACCTTTAATAGCCTTGGGAGACGTGTGTTCGATGTTTATGTTCAGGTGATTGAATTATTGAATGTTATATAATATGTATGCCAATGCAACTGTAAACAAGTATTTTAACATTGTCTTTTAATATAGGGGGTTTTAAAACTAAAGGATTTTGATATAGCAAAAGAGGCTGGAGGTGCTGGTAGGCCCATTATCAAGAGCTTCATTGTTGATGTAACGAGTAACACACTCGGGATTCAACTTTATTGGGCTGGAAAAGGCACTACTGGAATTCCTGTTAGAGGAACTTACGGTCCTCTTATATCAGCTATATCAGTTGATCCAAGTAACTCACTCTTCATCTCTTATATTTGTTTTTATTTCTAGGATTACATTAATAACTGATCCAACAAAAAGATGAATATGAATTTGCTGAATTTTGGAGAATGCTAGCATTTCCTAACCACATTATATATGCATCTCTTAATAACTTAAAGTGTATATTACTTGACGGTTTATCATTAATTACGTTATAATTCTTGCTAAGATAATTCATGTGCTCATGTAGAGTGTGTATAATGTTATAACTTCACAACTCGATGATGTCTCCTTTACGTTTCCTTGTGCAGACTTTAAGCCCCCAAAATTTGGTGGAAAGATTAATGTCCATTTGGTAGTTGGGATTGTTGGTGGTGTACTTTTTTTGGTTTTTTTTAATCGCCGTTTATTTGTGGAGAACGGCTACATTGTGGGTCAACAAGCAGCAGATGTTGGTACATATTCTTAACTCTACCTTTTCTTCATTTCCTAATTAGTGTCTTCTGATTCTCGTCGCAATTACTAATGGGGAAATGGGTTGAAAGCCCAAAAATTACTTATGAATGCTTTGTAACATAACAACTAATACTTAATAGTATAAAACAATTGGTATTTGCAGAGCTTGTGGGTCTAGATCTTCAAGCTGTAAGATTCACTCTGAGACAGATCAAAGCTGCTACACACAACTTTGATCCATCAAATAAGCTTGGAGAAGGTGGTTTTGGTGCCGTTTACAAGGTGGTTTCATTTAATAAAAATTATAGATCTAAAAGTTTACGTGTTGAAAAATGTTTAGTAATTAGTAAAGGTTCATACTGCTGCTACCAAAATAATAAAACTGTGTTACTACTATACTAAGCCAAATGGCATGTTATGTAGGGTCTGTTATCAGATGGGACGATAATTGCAGCAGTACAACACCCAAATCTTGTGAAACTGTATCTGTATGGATGTTGTACTGAAGGAAACCAGCTATCATTAGTTTATGAGTACATGGAAAACAACTGCCTATCTCGAGCTCTTTTTGGTGAGCATACGTACAATATTTATTTATTTATAAATTAAGGTCTGTTAATTATTTATGATTCCTAGAGGGAAAGACGGATTGGAGCCTTAAAAGCAATGCTAACATGGCCTGTGAGGTTGAACCTATGCCTAGGGATAGCTTGAGGTTTGGCGTATATCCATGAAGACTCCCAAATGAGGATAGTACATAGAGACATCAAGGCTAGCAATGTGCTTCTTGATGGTAATCTTAATGCTAAAATATCCGATTTTGGTAAACTTGTTGAGGATGGAAAGACCCACATCAATACGGGTATTGCAGGAACCATGTATGTTCTCTTAATTATTAGGACCTACTTATTTATGTATTTGTATATGTACATTTCTGTTAATGAATGTGGTTTGTTCACAGGGGTTATATAGCTCTGGAGTATGCAATGCGTGGTTGCTTGACTCCTAAAGCTGATGTCTACTGTTTTGGAATTGTGGCATTAGAAATCGTGAGCGGGAAAAGCAACAACTACTCAAGATTTGAACAAGAACAAGAAGACTATCTTTACCTTCTTGATTGGGTGAGCAGAATTGGAACTAAACAATTTTGACCCAATTAACACATTTGTTTAATTGTTTATTTTGGCATGCAGGCATGTGTTCTGAAAGAGCAAGGAAAGCTATTAGAACTGGTTGATCCAGATTTAGGGTCTGAGTATTCACCAGAGGAGGCACTGACAATTCTGAAAGTGGCTCCTCTATGTACGAATGCATCAAGGAGCCTCAGACCATCCATGTCTGAAGCCACGAAAATGCTTGAAGGTCGAACCAATGTTCGAGACTTGCCATCAGATCCTGGGCCTTCGACTTCAAAGTCAAACTTCCAGTCCTTGAGAAATTACTCCTAGCAGTCTCAGGACCTAACTGAAACATTCACAATATCGTATAATCAGGGGCGGACACATAAGGAGGCCAGCTGCACCCTTAAAAAGTTTCATGCGATATGAAATATAAATGCTACCCTCAGTCCTTGCTCTCTCTACGTAAACATATCCAATGCAATTAGGTGGCATAGTTCAAATTTGAGTGAGTTGGCACTTTACTCATTTCCACTTTTATTTGACAATTTTTTATTGCGCAACTTCGGACGTCAACTTCTTCAAATTAATCCCTCGTAACTCTTATATTTTGATATGCTATTACGATTACGATAGCAATAACAGTCTCAAATTTTTGTTTGTTCTGTTCATTATGGCATTTGATTTTATAGGGATGATAGAAAATCGATCTAAAAATAGCCTAAAAACATATCATTTTTCTTCCAATAGCAACTAACTTCAACTAATAGGCATTTGAATCTGCATTACTTTTTAAACCAGCCTAGCTTTTCTTGTGCATTGTACTAAGAAAAGAAGTATAATTATCTTTAATCTCTATCTCTATGGATCTTAAAAAAGAACTTTTAATCTAAGAAAAGAACTTATCTTGTGTATTGTACTAACCTCTTTATATTTCAATGTGTTGCCCACTTGATGAAGAATCGAATGCTGATGATAATGAAATAATAGCACGACTTTTAGTACTATTTTTATGTATGTAAAATTTTGCATTGTGGAGATTTTTTAGATGATAATGGTTTAATCTAGCCAACTTAACTTCCACAAATTACCCAAACTTGGAAGATTCATACAATTTTCAAAGGGAATATCGTTTGTAATGTTGACATCACAATTTAATTGTGAAGTTAACCAATCAAAAAGCACATAAAATTACACATTTTACTTTTTTGATTCTCCAAAATTTTTTGTATGTATACAAATGGCCGCTCCATTAACACTAACAACACATTTCAAACCGTTCCGTTCAACATCACGAATTATTTTCCCATTCTCAAAATAAGAACAAAAATTGTTAAGATATTTATATGTTTTTATACGAGTAATAATTCACAAATCTCGAAACAATATTTTACAATTTAGTACAATAAGCATCATGAAACGAAAAGAAAAGATATGTGAGAACATGATGAGAACAATAAAAAAATGCCAATGCAATTCAATCACTAATTTTTCCAAATTGAACACTAAGAACACTATATGTTCAAATATCTTGTTTAGATAGCAACGAATCAAGGTCGTAGGATATTCACCAAAAGTATTAGATGATAGATTAGATTATAGGGCTCAAACCCGATTGTGGACTTAGAGTCCGTTAGGATTTACTTAGGTTTCCATTGTACTCTATATATAGTCGATCAATAATATGTTATACATACGGGGTTTTCATAATTCAACATGGTATCAGAGCTTAGAATTTCTCTCTACTCTTCGTGTTCCCGTCCACGAATGTGTAATTATCATATGTCTTTTCAATCTTCTATGTTTCTTGTCAATATATGCTCACGGCTGCCAAGAAATATAAAAATAAAATTTGTGTGTGGTGCTCTATCAATCTGCTATTGCTTCGTTTTTTATTCTTCACTTTTGGTTTGACTCTTGTTACGATTTCCTACAATTATCTATATCTATTCTTTCAATTTACTTAAAAAAAAATCCCTCTGTGTTTCCTTCGGCCAACTACAAAACCACAACTCACAAATCTTCTAAAGTTTTTTTTTTTTTTTTTTATATTATTATTGTTTTATTTCAACTTCAAGTCAATAATCTTCTGAAGCCTCTTTGATCTTTTTAGGTTTGTATTATTATTTTTTTATTAAAAGAAAAAATAGCTTGTTTTTCTTTCATAGATTCACGCATAGCCACTAGCCACCTCTTTCTGCCTTTGTGATTTGCTACCCATCCGTTCATCCATTATCCAAACTAATCTTCTTTCACCTTCGGTTAAAAAAAAAACTCTGTTTCATCTACTTTCTTTTTGCTTTAATTTATTATTATTGTATTATCATAATAAAATAGAAAAAAAAACCCCTCACGCATTATCGGCTAATGACCATCTTTGCTTTTGCTACCGTTTTGTTTTGCTCTTGCTTTCGATTTGCTTTGCTTTTGTTGCTGTTTGAAAATTCAATCCGCTTGTTGTCGGATATCTTCATTAAAAAAAATAGTTATAGATATAATGCTTTTGCTACCGCTTTGCTTTTGTTGTTGCTGTTTAAAAAATCGTATCCGCTTACTGTCGGATATCTTCATCAACAAAATATTTATAGATTTAATATTTTATGTACTTTAGTATAACTTTAATATGTATAGTTCTTTGCTCCAATTCGAACTTTCGTGATTTTGCTGCTCGAATTGCAAGGAGTATTAGATGATAGATTAGATTATAGGGCCCAAACTCAATTGTGGGTTTAGGGTCCGTTAGAGTTTAATTAGTTTTCCATTGTACTCTATATATAGTCGATCAATAATATGTTATACCTACTGGGTTTTCATAATTCAACAAAAATGAGTAATTAACCTTCTAAATGTTTAGGTTATAAGAGGTGATAATTTGATGAAATGTAGAACAAAATCATATTTGGCAAATGAAAAATATTGTCACATAGATAAAAAGACTTTTACATATATATAATAATATAAATATATAAATGTTATATTTAAACATTCAAAAAAACAAAAACGGGTAAAGATCGAGGTGATGTGGAAGGATGCCATCGTCCATGTATTTTACACAGTGACCACACACACAAAGCGCGTAAAGTCCAATCAAATCTAGTTGTCGAATGTCGATACCTTCCTTTTGACTATGTCAACTATTACAATTTTATTGCTGAATTTATGTCTCTAAATCACAATATATTCGTTTACTCACTGTTTATAAACCATAAAATGCTTTAAAATAGATTATGCTTCGTTACATACTAGCACAATACCCGTGCAATGCAGCGGTGAAAATGGCGACGGTGAATGGAGGAGCGAGCAAATGTTTAAAATAAAAACATATTGTATTCCGTCCGTCCCATTTAAAATGTCGACATTATTATTTTAGGTGAAAAGTGTAAATTTAATATTTGATGGATAAAAAGTATAGTTAGTGGAGAATAAGTAGTAATTAAAAATAATAGATAATGGGATAGGGGTATTAATAGAAGTTTAGTTAGTGAAGAATAAATAGTAAAAGATAATGAGGGGCATTTTAGGAAGATTGAATATTTTAAGTAGTGTTAAAATTGAAATGTGAAGTGTTTTATATATGAATATAGATAAATATACCTTTCAGAGAGATTGTAGCATGGCCCACATTGGACGTTTTGATACATCAATTTTGAATAAAATATTGCATGGCATGGAAGTATAAAACAATGAATCCTAAGACTTGTCAAATAAATAAAATAATTAATATAGTTTCTACTATCTCAATGTAAGTCTAGTTACACCCTTAAAAATTAGTAATTTGTTCAATTTAGTTTATGAGATTCATGTCGCCACTTATTAGAAAGATGTATCTTAATACTATTGATGGAGCTAAGAAATTTAATAAAGAGGACAAATTTTTTTTTTTTACTTTTTACGGTTTTAAGGGAGTAGAACTTTAAATTATCATCAATATCTTGAAAATTTTCTTCTTTACGCAATTTAAAATTTTTTGAGTGGGCAGCTGCCCCCATTCTAGCTCCGCTCCTGCCTAATACCATCTTAATGTGAGTAAAATATTATAACAACTGATTCATCACATTACGACTTTCTTATAACAGTTTTTATTTAAGGACAATTTTGATAGCTATTTGAATAGTTTTTCTTTTTGATAAAAGGGTAAGTACGTGTTGGCAATCATTGTACAATAGTTGTAATCTGAATGAGATTTGTATTCTGTTAAAAAATCTCAACATATTGCATACATAACAAGTTAGATCTTTTAAGATAGGGTTGAAAATGACAAAGTTTGGAATTATCGGAGGCACATTGGTGGAGAAATACCCTATGCTTACTATGGGTACTCATTCAGACATACTATTAGTCCTACTTAGTGAAAACGTTATGAAACTAATGTAACTCCATGACTAGTATTAAGACGATCATGCTCTCTCCATAAGAGCTTACTAGTGTTGTTTATGCATTCATCGTCATTGTTTGCTACTTCGGGCATGCTCTCTATTAAGAAAGACATTTGTTCAATTCATGTGGAAATGTCTTTTCTACCAACAGCGCAACTTGGTAACCCTAAACAAATGTAGAATTAATACGACAATACAAGTTTGTCAAAGTCGTGATCTAAAAATGACCATTTTCGTCTTTACAAAATAAGTGTTGGTAATATATGATGGACATATTAACATTCTACTTTAGTTAATTTGTTTCATTTATAGATGTCGTAACTTACACCAAAAATCACTTATACAAAACTTTATATAAAAAGATTAAAACAATCATACAACCTATTTAATGATCAACACAATCTTAAATGAATGAATACTGATTTGTAGATATCAATCCTCTTTTATAATCTCGTACACCGTTAAACGTGCTTTATTTATAATATCAAATCTTATACTCCCTCCGTCCCAATTTAATTGTCCCCAGACAGAACTACACGCAGTTTAAGATAAACACAATAATTATTACTTACTTTTTGTACAATGACATTTTTACCCCTAACCAATTAATTTGAACTTCCTTTCACTTTTGTAATTTAATTTTTAAAGTAGGGACAATATAGTAAAAAGAATCTTGTTACCTTTCTATATTTGGTAATGAACAATTAATTTGGTACATCTCAAAATGGAAATAATGGACTATTAAACCGGGATGGAGGGAGTATTTTTTTTTTTTTTTTCATTTTATATTATTAGTCCACCATTTTCAGCTGTTACTATGTGGATTCCACACTCCCTTCATTTTCATCAATTATTTATTATTATAATTGTCGTTACTCGTATATTGATTCCCTATATCTATCATCTATATATCTATATCTACATTCCATAACTACAGTCAGCTTTTTTTCTTAAAGAAGAACACATTATGGACAACGTGTTCATCTTCCTAATTTCAGTAATTATATGCTCAAATCTCATTATATCCGTACAATCAGTACCAAAACTCGACGCACGAGAAGGTAATGTACTCTTCGTTTTCTAATTTCACTCATCGATTTTAGCTAGCTCGAGTAACGAATTAACTAATTATAACTGTCGTGTGTGTGAATTGATGATGCAGTGGAGATACTGATAGTAATAGGTGAAAAGTTAGGGTTAGAGAAGAAGAAGTGGAATATGGATCTGAATCCGTGTACCGGTGAAGGAAATTGGGGAAAAGTTGAGCTGAGAAAAGGCTATAATGTTTCTATTGATTGCGATTGCACTATCCAACCTGATAATGACACGTGTCATGTCGTTAACATGTACGTATTTATATGTATCTTCCTTACACTTTTTTTGTTGTTGATGAATCTGTACATCAGTATATGCATACACCGACATTGCTGAAGATGATATGAACATGTGATAGATTACAAGTGTATTTGTTTATTATTATTAGTAGTAAAGGACAGTAGGGTTGACTTAAGTAGTCAAAGTCAACGCAGCTTATTTTGACTGCCTATCTGGAATTAGCTGTATTTTTGGATGCTATATTAATATATATATTGAATATTAGTAATATATATTATCTATTATTCCATGGTCACCATTACCAGTAAAAGAAAAAAACGGCAGTTGACAGTTATCATGGTTTTGACTTTTGAAGTTCTTTAACTTTTGTTATGGTAACTAGTCAGTGACCTTTAATAACTTATGTATCATGTGTAATTGTTTATTGTTTTTGGAGATGACAGTGTTATTCTAAAAGAAGACTAAAAGTGTTTGGATTGTCTTAAAGGATGTGTTTTTATCTGTATATGTTCAGTCATTATTTCATGCTTCTAGTAGACGTTACTCGACTGCGGTTAGAAAGTATCAATTGATCAAATATTTAATGTATGTGAGTATCAAAAAGTTACATGAAACAAAATGGTAGTACGGAGTATTAGTTCATTTGTTACAGTATCAGAAACACAACACATGTTACCTTTACGAAACTATTTAATTGATTGGGACCGTCATACACGTCAAGTGCGTTCAGTGACTTGTGTAAATTCTTGTACATTGTTGGTATGTATTACTATCATTCATATATTAATTATCCATTAACAAATTCCATGTCAAATAGTAGAATACCGTTACATAACTTATGGATTAGAATGAATAAACTGTTGTAACTTGTAACGATTACTATGCTAGGATAATAGGCAATTTGATGTAGTCTGTTCCTGTGGAGAAGAAGTGATTCCTGTCTGATGGAGGGAAAATATAGATCTTTAAACAATTTTATTTTGAAATTGAGTTTTTGTTGTAATGCAGATTTTTAAAATCCCAGAACATCTCAGCTACTATCCCAATGGAGTTTTCCTTGCTGCGGTACCTTAAAATTTTGTGAGTCAACCTCACAATAACACTTTTATCAATACAAGTTAACTAGTTAAGTGTGTATGGAATGATCATAGTGAAATGATAACCACACTGTTTTACAAATGCAGGGATTTCAGTCGTAACTACCTCAATGGAACTATTCCTTCCGAGTGGGGTACTATGCGCTTGACAAACCTGTATGGACCACACAACCATATACCGCTCTCATTGCCAAAAGAAATTTGCATGGGAAATATTATTTTACACTAACAATTAATCATGAATCAGAATGCATTATGTTTATATATTTGGTGCGGTTGCTATTTTTTTTTTCTTCTTTTCTTAACTATGTATATATGCAGCTCTGTCATGGGAAATCGACTATCCGGGCCGTTTCCGAAAGCTCTCACCAGAATTACTACCCTCCAAGATCTGTATGCTACATCACCCCTTTTGTTGTTTGAGTATAAAGCATAGGAAGTTAAAGTAGAAACAATATATATATATATATATATATATATATATATATATATATATATATATATATATATATATATATATATATATCATTACTTCATTTTGATTTTTGCTTCAATACCTGTAGGAGCATAGAAGGAAATCAATTTTCAGGATCCATACCCAAAGCAATTGGAAACTTGAACAATTTGCAGAAGCTGTACTAATTTTCATCTTTTCACCCTGTAATCCTTTATGCTTGAAAAGTGTAGAATATCCTTAGAAGTTTGCCTTAAACACTTACATATTCGTGTAAAACTATGTATTCCCAGTGTTCTAGCTTCAAATGCTTTCACAGGACAGCTACCTCTTGCACTTGGAAAACTTACAAACTTAACTGATATGTAAGTATAGGTCTTGTAAACTTGGATGATAATGCATAAAGGTTCACAACACTTTTCCTAAACTTTGTATTGTTTTACACTTTTAGGAGGATAAGTGACAACAATTTCACTGGAAAGATACCAGACTTTATTAGTCAGTGGACACAGATTGAGAAATTGTAAGAACCTTCTGTGTATCTAGATAGATATTTCCATCAGTTTGTAGGATGTATTAATCAAACATTTGGTTTATGATGCAGGCATATACAAGGTTGTTCGCTTGAGGGGCCGATACCTTCTAGCATCTCTGTCTTAACAAATCTAAATGATCTGTATGCAATTCTTTATGCCTTTTCCCCCTCAACTTTTTATGTGTTTTTCCACTGAGGTGGCTGAATATACAAGTGATTGGTTCCTTTTCCTTTCTAACTTTCCACTATATTTTTCTTGTATTACAGTAGGATCAGTGATTTGAAAGGTAAAGGTTCTAGTTTTCCGCCACTACAGAACATGGCACAACTGAATAAATTGTAAGCTTTTAATTATTGTATGAAGAATCTCGAGTTTTAGCACTCAAGTGAAGATATTACTCACAGTTTGTAATATGCAGGGTACTTCGAAATTGTTTGATCCATGGGAGAATCCCTGACTATGTCGGGAATATGATAAAACTGAAAACTCTGTAAGTAATGAATGTATCCCTTGCCTTCTCTTCTCGGGCTGTCATTATAAGTAAACTTTTGTAGATATACATCTAACAGCGAAGATCACTACGCCATCGCCCCTAACTGGTCCCCTGGTCAACGTGTGGGAGGTATATTGCAATGTCCACAAAGCTAGGAAGTTGATGCCTAGGCTTGAACTTGAAACCTCACTTATGGATTGACCACCTCCTTACCTCTAAGGCAAGCATGGGGGACCAAGTAACAAAAGTAGCATGATAAAAGAATGACATAATGTATTCAGATCAAAATATATGTTGTTTAGAAAGTTTAAACGAATCGACTGTATTACTGTATATAGTATTATAGCTTGGTTTCACGCATCATGAATTTACATAAACTTGCTATTTTTCTAATTGACATTTTCCCGAAACTTATCTTGATATCTTTTATTAATGTAGAGACCTCAGTTTCAACAACTTGAGTGGCGAGGTACCGTCATCTTTTTCCCAACTAGGAAAAGCAGACTACATGTACGTGAACTATTTTCACCAACAATGTCTTGTTTTGTATCTATGGTATCTTGTCTGAGGGTGACCACTGTTTTATAGTTATTTGACAGAAAATAATCTTACTGGACCTATGCCTGATTGGGTCTTCTCAACTACAAAGACAGTGTAAGAAATAAATTCCCCAAAAGCTTATCATTCACTACATGATTTACATCATTATTTGAATTTTCCTTCACTGCGGTTTGTGTTTATTAAACTATGCCTGTACAGGGATATTTCTTATAACAATTTTACTTGGGGTACTTCTGCTACAAATACCTGTCGACAAAGAACAATGTAAGTTTTTCATATTTCCCTTATTCATACATATACTCTCATAGTAACGGGCCTGTACGGTCTAGACCACTTTGGATTTTTCCTTGGGTTTATGTTACATTATATGCTTAAGTTAACAAATTTTTTGCTACTTGAAACAGAAATGTGGTGGAGAGCTATTCTTCGTCAACAAATAAACAGTAAGACATGTGACCCTGACTTCATTTCAGATCACACGAACCACATTGAAAGGGTGTTTGGATTTAACAAATTACCCTCAATAATGTTTGGATGAATATATTCTGCTTCTCGTTATCTGGTCAAATAAATTATTTTAAAGGAGCTGTCAAGAAAGAAAAAAAGTTGATTATCTAAGGGTAAACATTTACCTATTTACCTCTTATTTTAACCTAATTTGAGAGACTCATTCTCTCATTGAACAAGATGTGTCTCCTTTCCTCACAAGATTGTCCTTTTTTGTAGTTTTATTACATATTTGCACACTTTCAAACAACAGATTATCATCTAAATACTACAACTTCAATGACGAAAACCATATTTAACATTTTCATCTACAACCGAATTTGTTACAGCTGATTATTCAAAAACTTATAATCACTTCCAAGCAGTTCCTAAGAATGGATGAAATATCAAACTTTACAAAATGCCTTGTATGTGTAATGTAGGGGCAAGATTGATCAATGTCTAAAGAAAGATTTCCCTTGTACTAGCTCGAATAGACAACGTAAGTAAAGTATTAGCATTGATACATATAATTATACATCAAATCCATCTTATATCTTAATTAAAGAATCATTATCATCTGCATCAGAAATCCATTCTCTGCACATCAACTGTGGGGGCAATGAAGTAAATATCAACAACACCATCAAATACAAAGCTGATTCAGAAGCAAAAGGTGCCTCAACATATTACATAGACGATGACCAAAGCTGGGCATTTAGCAGCACGGGGAATTTCTTAGATGATGACCATGATTCTGACATCTATACGCTTTCCAACACATCTAGCCTACATAATGTATCTGCAGTTGAAACCAAGCTGTATACAACAGCGCGCAAAGCTGCTATTTCTCTTACTTACTATGGACTGTGTCTTATGAATGGGAATTATACCGTGAGACTCCACTTTGCAGAGATTGTTTTCTCCCAAGATAGCACCTTTAACAGCCTTGGGAAGCGTGTGTTCGATGTTTATGTGCAGGTGATTGAGTTATTGAATATAGAAGTGGCAATTTTTACCCATTTACTTATGGATAGTTGATTCAGGTTATATTTGATCTCTAATGGGTAAAATAAAAAAATCAGCTACGGAAATGGGGGAAACTTATTCAAAATGTACGTCTTCTGCATATAACCTCCTAATCTGTTATGTTTATATAACTAAATTCTTATTGAAATAATCTTATTTTTGTAATCATATATGATCCTCTAACTATATATAGAACATTTAAAAGTTTTGGAAAAGAAGTGTTGTGGAACCCATCCGGACGACACGTGTCAAAAGTACTCGGTCTGACCAGAATTGGTTTAAATCATTACCAAATTGTTCCCATTTTTCCACCTCTAACTGAGTATGATACTGGATGCTAATGCAACTATGACGAATATTAATATTGTCTTGGAAATTTATAATGTAGGGGGAGTTGAAACTAAAGGATTTTGATATAGTAAAAGAGGCTGGAGGTGCTGGTAGGCCAGTTATAAAGAATTTCATGGTTAATGTGACAAGTAACACAATCAAGATAAAACTCTTCTGGGCAGGAAAAGGCACTTCTGGAATTCCTGTAAGAGGAAGTTATGGTCCTCTTATATCAGCTATCTCAGTTGATCCAAGTAAGTCACTCTTCATTTCCCCTATCTGATTTCCACCAATTTTATATTTTAGGCTTAAATATTACGTAAAAAATGTGTTATGACTCTGATTCAACAAAAAGATGAATATGTAGATATGCTTTGACTTTTTGAGGTCAAAGTTACTATAAATTTACTTAAGCTAAAGAAAGCCAACATTTTTTCAACTACATTAATGATCTCCTTCACCAATCGCCCACCAATTTGAAGTTTAAATTACTTCATCGTCTATCTTTAGATTTATGATTCTTGCTGATTATTTTAGATGATTCTGGTATTCATGTGAGTAAAAATACATTCTGAAGTCAGCTTATAAACAATAACTTCACTCAATACTGCCTTCTTTACATTGTCTTGAGCAGACTTTAAGCCCCCAAAATTTGGAAAAAAGATCGAAGTTGGTCTCATATTTGGGATTGTTGGCGGAGGACTGTTTTTTGTATTATTAATCATTGTTGTCTTGTGGAGAAAAGGCTGCCTTATGGGTAAAAAAGCAGCAGATAGAGGTACATTTTTCATAACATTACCTTTTCCTCCTTTCCCAGTTAGTACCTTCTGATTGTTTTGAACAGAGGTGGCACTTTGACTCATTTATTTAATAGTGGGTTGATTTGGGTTTTGTTATCTCAAATGGGTCGAATGAGTCACATATATATTTTTAGCTAATAAGGGAAACGATCAAATGGGTCTAGCGGGTTAAAAGCCCATAGTTATTTTTTAATGCTTACGCTGGATTGTTCTTTCTAGCATATACATGTTTATTCTAATAATATTTGTTTTGTAATCATAAATAACACATAACACATTCAGTATTTAGTACATTTTAGAGGATTGACATATAGTTTCAGCGGGTCAATTAACTCGATCCGGCCCTTTTCAACAGTGACCCATTTCAATCTATACCTATACCCATACCCATCTTGCCACCTCTAGTTTTGATTCCTAACGGCTTTGTATCAGAACAACTAGTGACAATACTTAACGGAAAACGATTGTTAATTTCAGAGCTTAAAGGTCTTGATCTGCAAACGGGAATATTCACTCTAAGACAAATTAAAGCCGCAACAAAGAACTTTGATCCATCAAACAAGCTCGGAGAAGGTGGTTTTGGTGTCGTGTACAAGGTTGTGCTATTTAATGAAAATTCAAATCCAAAAGCTTACATGTTACTATTTTGTTTAGTTAGCCAAAGGTTGGACACCATGGTTACTAAAAAAGTAGAAGTACCGATATACATGCCTATAATAAATGACTAAAAGCATGTCTCATCCTTTAATATCTATTTACAAAGGGATTTCACTTATTCTCTCTCCTTATATTTAGTAATCAGTGTGACTTAAGTTCCAATCAATTTATTAGACACATCCTTAGGCATGCAAATGTAGGCACATGTATCATTTTCCAAAATAAAATTGTGTTACTAATAAGCCAAGCCATGTGTTATATAGGGTCTGTTATCAGATGGGACTATAATTGCAGTGAAGCAACTATCCTCAAAGTCCAAACAAGGAAGTCGTGAATTTGTCAATGAAATTGGCATGATTTCAGCACTACAACACCCAAATCTTGTGAAACTCTATGGATGTTGTGTTGAAGGAAACCAGTTATCTTTAATTTATGAGTACATGGAAAACAACTGCCTATCTCGAGCTCTTTTCGGTGAGTTTACAGTATTAATTAGTAGATGTGGCAATATAAAGGGGTCAGGTAGCGGGTTGATAGGTGATTTTATTAAAGGCTGATTGAACCGGGTTGACCCATAAACCGATTTTGTCCATCTATAACAAAGCTGAGCATTATATGTACACTAACAAATATTATTACATTGATAGTATCAATCTTTAACTAACACAAATGTAGGAGGTTGTATGCATTAACTAGACTTTTGGCTATTACAGTCCATTTGGCCTGAACGAACTCATTCCCAAGTAAATGGGTCGAAATTTCCACCTCTACTAACTAATAGATACTTTTGGAATAGAATAAAGGTACATCTTGTTCATACTAATCTGAACAAATATGTTTGATTGTTACAGGGCGAGACAAATTGTCCAAAGCAAAACTAACATGGCCTGTGAGGTTGAAGATATGCCTAGGGATAGCTCGCGGTTTGGTTTATCTTCATGAAGAGTCACAACTGAGGATAGTACATAGAGACATCAAGACTAGCAATGTGTTGCTTGATAAAAATCTCAATGCAAAGATATCTGATTTTGGTTTGGCAAAGCTTAATGATGACGGAAATACCCATATCAGTACTCGTATTGCAGGAACCATGTATGTTCTCTTATTACTCATATGATATGACTAGAGATGGAAAATGGATAGATTGGGTAATGGGCCCGACAGGTCCGGTCAAAACAGTAAAAACATGTTTTCACAACCAGCAAACACTTTTTTCATCCCATTTTTTCATTTATATAAATAGAAAAATGTGCTAAATATGTGTCCAAAAATTATACTATTACAAAAATAGTCTGAAATTTTTAATAAAGCGATTTGGGGGCTTTTATGTATTTGGATACATTTTGAATGGCTTTCAATCTGTCTGACCCATTTGACTGGTTTCCTAATTACTTGAGACCTTTAGGTTAGCCGTTAGCCTATTTGACCTCTTAGAGATTAAGGATAGCTCTAATTGAATCATTCATAAGTGAAGGGGTTGAAATTGCCACCTCTATTAGTTAAAATAGTTACTCATCTACTGCTGTCTCTGTTTGCTTTCTAGCTAATGAATGTACCTTTTTTTCACAGAGGTTATATGGCTCCAGAGTATGCCATGCGTGGTTACTTGACTGCTAAAGCAGATGTTTACAGTTTTGGAATTGTGGCACTAGAGATTGTTAGCGGAAAAAGCAACACCAACTACAGACCAAAAGAAGAGTTTGTTTACCTTCTTGATTGGGTGAGCAGAATCTCCATATTTTGGTTTGTATTGGAGAACTGAATATCTGAGTATTACGTTTTCAAGTTGCAATAATCATTTTTTAAGTAAGGATAAGCACACCTACTTCTGGTTATCTGATAAGTTTAGGGTTGCATTAACTGGTTCACCAGATGTGATATTTAAGGATAGATCGCCCCACCCATCCTTCCTCTTAACCAAATCATATATCATATAATCACTTTAAAACAAACATCCAAATGGCCTTTGTACAGTTTGACTCTGAGGTCAAATGAACTGATTCTTACATCAATAAAACAGATGAATCCATCACACTTAACAACTACATTGTACATTACAAGATTGCCACTGATAGAAAACTACAGTGTTAATTGTGCTATTCCATCTCATTTTTCAACTGGAACTCGACAATTTTGACCCACAATAGCAACTTTAACATTGTTTGTTTGCTTGGCAGGCTTATGTTTTGCAAGAAAGAGGAAGTTTATTAGAACTGGTTGATCCAGATTTGGGGTCCGAGTATTCATCAGAGGAAGCAATGACAATTCTGAACGTGGCCCTTCCATGTACAAATGCATCACCGACCCTTAGACCAACCATGTCTCAAGCCATGAACATGCTAGAGGGTCGAACCAACGTTCAAGATTTGCTATCGGACCCCGGGTTTTCAACCATAAACCCCAAGTTCAAGGCCTTACGGAATCACTTCTGGCAGAACCCCAGTGAAACCCTCACCATGTCAAACGATGACCCTTGTACCGAGTCCGTGCTCTCTCTAACATAGCTAGCAAACAATCATGCAAATGTGTATTCGATTGTGTATATACACAAAATAAACACTCATATTGTAAGATAGTATAATTATTGTTACTATTATCATAAGAGCCAAAAGTCATCAAAGGATGAGTTTTAGGTCAACTCAGAAGTAGGCATTGAATTTTTTTAAACATAAAAATTATTATATTCGAATTAGTGCAAGTTTTATATTGATATTGATTATTGTATAACTTCGCTTTTTGAAAAGTATTGATATTAATATTGATATTGATATGCTTTTAGAAGTATTTTAAGAATACATGAAAATTCTAACCGATTTCAAACAGGTTTGCAAACCGATTCTAAATTGGTGCCATTGGGGCAATTAGTTGTCAACCACTTCATTACCAAACAGGATAACGAATTGTAAATCGGTTGAAAAATGTGGGGCCACGTGTTTTTTTTAGTGTATAAAAATGGTGGTATAATGGTACATATGGGGCCAGAAAAATGAAGTGGTTAGTCATTGATGGTAGTGAGTAGTCAGTTGTGAATCAGTTGTTAAAAGCTGACGTGACGCTGAGGTGGCGGGAGTGGTTCAAACCACATTAGGGAGTGACCTAATATTTGTTAATTAAGTAATCATCACTTACATTAATTTAAATACCTATCTTACACAAATAATACCATTTATAGCTTCATTTAATATTTTATATAACTTACACGTAATCATCTTTAAAACCTATTAAAATTTAAAAGCATAAATAATTTCAGACCACATATTTTTTATTGTATACCAACAGAAAAACCACCTAACTTTAAATATTATAAAAAAAACCTTTAATAATAAAATAATAAGCAGAAAGAATAAATAAAATATAAAATAATTTAATAAAATATTAGAATTAGAATGCATATACAACTCTAACCAACAAACACACAAAGATTACCTACTTAATGAAAACCTAACAATTATTTATTGAAAAAGCAGCAAACAGGGGAACAAAGTAACGTGTATAAATTGATCTCTTCGTACTTATTTATTCGTATGAATTAAATTTTTAATTAATTTACAACATTCCAAAATTCACAAAATATCTCTTTCCGTGGATCTCTCTATCTCTCTCTCTTAACCGATTCATAATCTGAAACGCGATCAATTAATCGATCAGCATTCGTATATTTGATTCCGGTGGAATTTGAATCGTCGATCTGAGTTTTTTCAGATTTCTAGGGTTTTTGAGTGAGTAAGTGAGTGAGATATTATTTTACCAGAAATTTGGAATTTGATTTGTTAATTTACTCTGACGCATGAGCTGGTTGGTGAATCTAGGTTGTAATTCATCAAATTCTAATCACTTCATTACTTGTCTTTTAAGTTTTCATTCACCTGAATTATTACCTACATCCCTCTTTTTTCAATTCGATAATAAACCCTTGGATTATAGAACTAGTAATAGTATCGTTCTGTTACAGTTATTATTGTTTTTGTTACAATTACTTCCGTTCTTTGCTCAATCATCATCATCAAAACAACATCATGAATTCATCAGGACATAAGAGTAATAATCCTCAATTGAAACAAGGTATAGTGTTAATTTTTGTTACTTACTGTTGATTAGTATAACTAATTTGTTAATTTGCTCTGTTACTTCATAGTTGTGTTTGAATTTGCAAATTTGATATGAATATAATGACTATTTGATATTACAATTGTAATTAGATAGATATACTTTAATGGAAAGGGATATCAATGATTACCAGGATAGATAACAAATTAGAAATTAATGATTACCAGGATATCAATGTTTTTCGTGGTTAAAGACTTTTTTTTTAAGTAATTGTGGTGTCGAATTTTTTGGTTGATCTAATCGACAAGGTCACTGTCACAAACTTGAACCCTTAGAGGGAAACTGGCGTGTCAATAAGAGGGTTAACTCCTAGGAGTTGGGTGAGTGGTAAGTTTGAGGGCATGATAATTCTTACATATTTGTGGCATGTGAAGTCTAAGGTCCAAATATCGCTCATTGCAAACAGTTTCTGTAGGCGAGGCTAGTTTCATTAGTGAGAGCTTTACCTGGGCCAAGCCTGTGTGGCGGTGGACTTGTTCCTGTGGGCCACCTATTAGTAGTTATGGTTGTAAAAAGACTTAACCTACTCATGAGTGGACGTGCTTAACGATAAGCAAGTTCATTGAGCTGTGCCATTTGGGCTTTACGTATGCTGTTTTGTTAAGATATCTGTAAAATAATTTTTTGTGGAATTGACTAGTTTATACCACCACAACCTATATTTTAATTGCAACTGGTGGGGTCAACTCTGAAAATGTATATTATAATTTATGCATTCCAATCAAGTTCTGTTGTGGTCCCTAACACCGCATATACATTATTTGAGTACCGAATGATGAAGAAAAGTAAAAAGAAAAATGTAGCTTACATACGCATGCTGACATATGTATGCTTTGATCACTTATCGAATGCCTTGCTTGAGGAAGAGTTTCATTTAAATGGAGAATATATATTATATTTATGCAAACACATGAAATTAATATGTATTTTTGTATTCAAGTTCTCTTCAATCTCTATCCTGAATAGCTGTGATAAACTAGGTCTAATATTCTTGGCCAACTTAACTATCTATTAAAAAGACTGTAAATTTGATATAGACATCTAAGGTACTCATTATCGAATTAGCTTTAGCTGTTAATAATATAAAAGTTCAAATAAGCTAAATTGTGATAATATGAGTTTTCAGCTCTAGAAGTTAGCTTTTAGTTACATAAATAATGAGAAATAAAGTTAGGCAGCAAAACAAGGAATGCAGGTTCTCTTAAGGTGTAGTGATATTATATCTGAATATATGCATGACACTTGATAACTATTGTGGGATATGTTGAGCTTTACAGCAATCTCACTGACTGCAATCTAACTCATTTCCATTAACATGCAGCATTTACCTATTCAAACATTGAAGCAAGTCGTTCAGCCTCACCATCTGTTATTGTGATTGGTGCTGGCTTTGCTGGCATATCTGCTGCTCGTGCGCTTCACGATGCTTCATTTCAGGTACTTTAAAATAATATACAAAGTTTATTTTTCAACTCTTATCCAAAGTTTTGATGATAATAGCTTTCTAGTGACACATAATTTAAATTAATATCGGCCATACACGAATATCAAGTAAATACTCATTAGAAGTCCATTTTGCAGGTTGTCGTACTTGAATCGCGTAATAGAGTTGGTGGCCGGGTTCGAACTGACTACACATTTGGTTTTCCTGTTGACCTAGGTGCATCATGGTAAGAAGGGGCTATATACTTTAGCCAGTTTGAACATACATCTTTCCATATTGTAATTTCCTTTTCCAATTGTACAATACTGTAAATTTTTGCAGGTTGCACGGGGTTTGCAAAGAAAATCCTTTGGCACCAGTCATTGGAAGACTTGGACTACCTTTGTACAGAACCAGTGGTGACAACTCAGTATTATATGACCATGATTTGGAGAGGTAATGGAGTTTATTTTGTCATATTCAGGCCATGTTTGTTTCACAGAATTTGAAGGAATTGAAAGGAATTGGAATTTCTTCATTTGATTGTTTGGTTGAAAAAAGAATTGGAATTGGAATCATCAAATATCTATAGTTAAAAATTATTCAACATGTCATCCATATGTTGAAGGAAAGTTTAAAATTCCATGGAATGATTCATTTTGACCCAAAAAACCCTCACAATACAAATTTCCAATCTTATTTTAAGTTCCTTTTCCCGCATCTCTCATTTTGTCAACTCCATCTTCTCCATCCCTTACTTCCGGCTACCGCTGGCCACTGCCGGCCTCCTCCAGATTCTGGCCATCCATACATCCCCCTTTTTCCTACAACCGCACCTTTCTTTACCTTTTATCATCCTACCGCTACAGTCTTGGTTCTTTGTTCTTACTCCTCTTTTTAATTTAGGGTTTTTGTGTTCAAAATTTTCATTTTCTTCTCTTTTGATTTTGCTGCGATTCATGGTGATATATGTTATGATGGATCAATTGTTTGATTTCATGGTGTTTTTTGTGGTGGGTGATGTCGTGATGGTAGGTAGATGTAGTTTAGGATGTGGCTGATACATATTCTCAACCGTGGGGGCTTCAAGATCTTCAACAAAGATACCGTATATCCATTAATTAAATGATATATATTACTAGATAATTGATAATTAATTAGATGGAATAATTATATTTAACAAACTGTCAAAAAAAAGTTCATGAAGTAGGAAGGAAATAAATGTAAATGATTTTAATAGTTGATAAATTTATAAGTGTTAAAAATTATTGAACATCAAAAGTTTATAAAAGATATAATTTATAAAATAATTATAATAGATTATATATAAGTGAAAGAAGTTTGTAAAATGTCGAAAGGGTAAATTTTCATTCACAGTTATTTACATTCCAATTCCATTGATAGTTTTCAACCAACTAAACACACTACATGTTTCAATTATTCAAATTTCAATTCCTTTGAAAGATTCCAATTCCATCAAAGACATTCTGCGAAACAAACAGAACCTACTGTATGTTGTTGGGTCTATTTTAGAGCTTGGCTGTAGATAGTAGGTGGTGAGGGTATTGTTATTGCTTTGTCATTGTGTTTTTAAATAGTAACACCCAAAATGACTAGTTAGTTCTCAGTTTGATATCTTTTCTCTTCATTCTCCTATAGACACTAATGCGACATCTACTTTAATACTTCATTGTGTATCTTATTACCTACAATTTATGTTGTGGAAGACTAGTGAGTTAATGGTCTACCAATAAGTTGATGATTTACTATTAACCACCAACTTTTAGAACTTTGCAATTTTTGGCTTGATGTATTGCATCAATAATTCTTATAATTCTTCTTCAGCTATGCATTGTTCGATATGGATGGGAACCAAGTTCCACAAGATTTAGTCACACAGGTCGGAGAAACATTTGAGACCATTTTGGAAGAGGCATGTCTTTTCTTCTTGAATCCCCTGAAACATTACTTTTACTTTTCTTTATTCTACTTATAGTTGGTTTCTTCATGTCTCTTTATGTATTGCAGACCAATAAAGTGCGGGACGAGTTCACTGAAGACATGTCTATACAACGTGCAATATCAATTGTGTTTGAGAGAAACCCTAATCTAAGGTATAACTATCCTCTAGCTAATCTTTCCGATTATTTCCTCTCATATGAGACATTATAGCGCATGCAATTTTATTATACCTGCAGGTTAGAGGGGCTTTCTCATAAGGTGTTGCAGTGGTACTTGTGTAGAATGGAGGGCTGGTTTGCTGCGGATGCTGAAACCATCTCTCTTAAATGCTGGGACAAGGCATGTTTTTCCCTTTTCTAGTATATACTCAACTTTATCATTTTAAGATCTAAGATTGTTTCAGCTTTATGTAAATATGTGTAATTTGTTTAGATAGAAGGAGGGGTGGATGTTGCAGTCATATGTGTGATATTAAATAATCAAAAATAGATAATAAGCTGCAATAAGCAAGCTATTGGAGACACTGTTTGGATGTGGTTCTGCTATTTCAAGTTGTAATAATCAAATAGAGTGTCGAAGTTAGGGTTCAGCGAACTCTATTTATATAAGGATTTACTAGAAAATATGACAAAAAGAACATTTACTGTAAGAAAATGAGAGGTGGCTTGTGAAATGGTAGTAGAACTCTTAAGTTAGGTTAAAAGAAGGGTAAGGTGGTCATTTTAAACACCTAAATGGGTAGTATTGACTTGCAGATAGTATGAATCTGGTTATTCAAAGCCTCATGTAATCAGAAACAAAGTTTGTTTATTACAAGGCTTAATTTAAGACCAAAACACAAATTAAAACACTCTTTATATCATTAACACATCTTTTTTGACGAGCAGGAAGAATTGCTACCTGGTGGGCATGGGCTTATGGTCCGGGGTTACCTTCCAGTTATAAATACACTTGCCAAGGGTCTCGACATTAGATTAGGTCACAGGTAATGTTTAAAAAGATGAAAGTTGATGTATTGTTTTTTGGCCTTCGACTTGCATCCTTTTTTATGAAATTTTTTTATTTTTTATAAAGGGTCACGAAGATAAATAGACGTAAGAATGGTGTGAAGGTGACGATTGAAAATGGAACCACATTGTTTGCGGACGCAGTCGTTATTGCTGTACCACTTGGTGTTTTGAAGTCGAATACCATTAAATTCGAACCACGGTTACCCCAGTGGAAGGAGCAAGCCATATCTGACCTTGGAGTGGGAATCGAGAACAAGATAATTTTGCATTTTGACAGAGTGTTTTGGCCAAATGTTGAATTCCTAGGAGTGGTTGCAGAGACTTCTTATGGATGTAGTTACTTTCTTAATCTTCACAAAGCTACAGGCCATCCTGTCCTAGTTTATATGCCTGCAGGACAGTTGGCTAAAGACATCGAGAAACTCTCGGATGAGGCTGCTGCTAATTTTGCATTTATACATCTCCAAAAGATTCTTCCTGATGCGTCTGCCCCAGTAATATCTCTTTTCCGATCTGTTATGCATAAGAGTCTGTTTTTTTTACCATTAACTAGATGTGGCCAAATATGTGGGTAGGGCAAGTCGGGTAACGGGTCAAAGTAGGTTCTGGTACTTACAGCTGATCTTCTGCGCTGATAATAATAAAATCAATAAAAAAAATGTTAAAAAATACTAATTAATAAGAAAAGAAAAAAAGAACTTATCTTATTGAAATACTAATCGGAATCTATGAAAAAAGTGATGTAGGAGGTGCGTGCATTAAAAGATGCACTATTGGGTGACTTTAGATCCATTTTCTAAAGAAAACTTTTTACATGTTTGACCTGTTAGATAAAAATATAACATGGATCATCCCACTCAAAAGTAAATGGGTCGAAATTGCCACCTCTTCTTTTAGCTGACAAATTACTTAAATTATATGGTAGAACACTGGATATAATGTGAAGGTTCTTTTTTGTGCAGATTCAGCATTTAGTGTCTCATTGGGGCAGTGACGTCAATTCGCTCGGCTCTTATAGCTACGATGCAGTAGGAAAACCCCATGATCTGTATGAAAGGCTAAGGATCCCTGTTGATAACTTATTCTTTGCAGGGGAAGCAACTAGTGCCGACTATCCAGGCTCAGTACATGGTGCTTACCATACTGGTTTGTTGGCTGCAGAGGACTGCAGAATGCGGGTCCTCGAACGTTATGGCGAGGTTGACCTTTTCCAACCTGTCATGGGTGAGGACACCCCTGCTTCTGTCCCACTACTGATATCCCGTGTCTAAACCGGAAAAGAGATTTATAGCAACAATCAAGGTTCCTTATATGTGAATAAGATTGGAAGGTTAGGGTGTTTGTGAAATGCAAACGTAGAACCATCACGATGTCAAAGGAGTCTTGTGCACCTGTTGCTTATATGCAGACTGCTTTATGGACATAAATAATGAATTTATCGATGACGAACTTAGATTGTTTATCATGAAATGGTATGAACTTTAATAAAAAACATGTGTCCTTGTTAAAGATGTTATTAAACTTACGATTTAGTACATGTCGTGATAGTTTTATGATGAATCGGTTCAAGTAAATACAAAGCTAGACATGTGGTTATGCTATAGATATCGCCTAATTAGATAATAATTTTGATCGTATGTTTAGTGGGTGTATAAGACATATGGTAGTCATTTTAGTTGGAGGAGGGATCACCCACACAACAACTTTCATGTTTTTGGACCTCCAGTGCGAAAAGTAAAGTATATGGACTAACGGTGCAATTTTGTGTTAAGTATAGGGACTAAACATGCAATCAACTCTAGTTAAAATTTGCAGTATATCTTACCCTAAAAGGAGTAAAAGCCATGATTTTCACTTTATTAACATTCAGTCACTTTTGCATGTTCCATGCTAAGTCTTCTTTGGCACTTAAGAAGCTGTTGAAGGTAGTTTTATCTTTTGCATAACGATCGACAAATGAGGCATCTGAGAAAACTCGCTTGATTTATATTCCTATTATGTACAGTTTAATCTTTTATCACAAGTACATACACGTTTTCTTCCAATCAGATTTAAATTTATAACCTCTTGATTAATAAGTTCCTCACATAATGCTAAATCAATGGCTTTTTTGTTAAATTTCGCATGGGTATAGTATTTTTGTTCTCAATTTTCTAACGTTGTCGGAAGTTGTTTTCGTACACAAGTTTGTTTATTTTGACAAAAACACCAAAATCTAACATACTTAATGACATGTCTAACAGACTAACACCTTTCAAGACATCTAAAAAGCTAAATATTATCATCAAAAGATCTAATAGTAAGCTTCTTAGAGGCTACTTCACACTACATACAAGACTAGGGATCTAAGAGCATCTTCAGTCAAGTTTATACCGCCATTACATTGAATTTTTGTAACTATCATCTCCTATAAACTTACCTCTTCACTGTTACGAGGTTCTCACAGTCTATACCATTGTACATTTTGTCATTCGGACGTATTAATGTATGAAAATAGTAATAATGCTACACATTCAGTTTCTATCTCCTAAATTTATATAAGTCGATGAACTTCCTAGTTCGTAATATAGACTTCTTATATCTTGGGCAAACAACGGAAAAAAACCATTCATTACATTCCTACTTCCTTTCAATATATACTTTCGTAACAAGGATATCGTCCCGGTATTAGTATGTAAAATGAATCTTTACATTATATGAAACATGTTTGAAGTTGAACGCTTTAGTTATGTGTTCAAGTCACACACACGCACAGACATACACATATATATACACACACACATTTTATATATATATATATATATATATATATATATATATATATAGTAACGAGATCAAAAAAGAAGAAAAATTAGGTGAAGAAGAGGGAGAAGCAATATGATTCATATTTTTATTATTATAATTCAAGTAATAAAAAGTTGAATCATAGTAATAAAAATACTGAATCATATTGCTTTCCCCTCTTCTCCACCTAAATTTCGTTCTCCCTTGATCCTAATCCTATATATATATATATATTCGTGAGGAGGTGTGTAAGTTTATTATCTTTCTTATAAAAATAAAATAAAAAATTCAACGTTTGATTCAAGATAGTTACCCATTTTTATTATAAAAATAAAACAAATAAAACTTGTATATATCATAACTAGATTTTTAACCTGTGTATACACACGGGGTGTTGATTATTTAATTATTTATTATTAGTATAGGAAAAGAAAATCACATAAAGAAAGTAATCTAAACGGACCAAACACAATTAGATTTAAGACTAAAATGACCGTAACTACACAACCGGATCATATCAACTTCATAGCCACAAAATAAAACACAAAGCATTCAATAATCTACATCGCCAAATATAATCGATCATAATATGATACTTCCATATCAACTATATATAGATTGCACTATTTGAATGATTTTCTAATGTTAGCTACTGTTTTTCAAAGTATACTATCAAAAACGTCATGAAATTCAGTTTTTATTATGTTTACTAGTTTTAAGACCCGTGAAAACACGGATTTGATAAAAAGGTAAATTTAATTTAATATTATTATGTATCTATATGGTTATAATGAGTTCGTAATTTGTATATATTAATTTTTATTGTTATGTCTTGTAGGAAATTTACGGTAATGCATTCATTTAATTTTAGTAATAAAACTTGTGACCCCATATTTTTTCTTGAAAAAACTTAGGGCAAAAACTTAATATATTAAAATAATATTTTATCTCTTTTTATTTTATTTGAATAATAAATTTGTTTTTAATTTTTTTTTCCGTTAGCTTATATTTAGTAATTAGTCATTGTCACAAAAAAATAAGATTACAAATTTTTACAAACCAATTTATATATAATATTATTGATTATTGATAGTGATAGATATATAAAATCAATAAAATATGATATGGGCCGATGATTTTAATTGGGATGACGGATCAATATGAGATGCATGGAAATGGGTTATACCATTATACAAATTAAGGCCATTATAATCTACGAATCTAATTTTATAAAATAAAATTTATTAATAAAATATGTGATATGGTAATAATTTATTAATGCATCAATAAGTATAAATTCTAAAAAACTTTAAGGAAAAGTGCATTGCATTGATAATGATTAAACATAATGGGAAAAACATACGACATCATACGTTGAATAAAATGGATAACCATACAAAATAAACAGCAAAATATAATCTGTGATCAACATCATTTTATCTTAGGTAAGACATTAACAAAATACTCCTTGTCGTCGATACTTTTCTGCAGTGAATAATGATAACTTATAAACCCTATGACGTAACCATGTTCCATGTGCGAATGTTGGAGCATTGCAACAATGCAACCTTCTTTCAGCTCACCTTTGGGCAGCTCGTCAAGTGCCACAATGATCTTTTTAACAGTTTTAATAGAGTGGTCATAGTGTCGAAGCATCTCTTCAACGATTTCATTTTTCATTTTCTCCTGTTGGATGTCACTTTCAACTTGATTAATCATTTCAGCTTTCATCTCCATGTTTGACTCCATTTCAGGGAACTATTTGAAGTAAAGAATATTTAATTTTAAAGTTAGATTTTTTCTAAAATAAGATTGGTGAAGTAATTTTCTGGAGAATAGATGGTCTATATGTTGTTGAGGGCATGGGTAGTTGATAGTGAGTTAGGTGAATGCATGCATTAAGTATTTGGAGCACAGTCATTAAATGTTATGATTGACTTTAAAGTGGTCATTAAAGCAAATTTCAAAAGTAAATGTAAAAAATCAATGAGTTGCATGTTTCCAAGGTATAGGTGTTATAGGAAATTGTTAGTTAGTTGATTATTAATTAATTAGTAATTTAATACTCCCTCTGTCCCAAATTGTTTGTCCACTATACTATTTATATTTGTCCCAAAATTATTGCTCACTTCTAAAAATAAATATGCATTAATGATTAGATTTCCCATATTACCCTTAACTTTGAAACTACACATAATTCAAAGAAAACAATTTAATTAATGATTGATGGTTAAAGTTGTCATTATACCAAAGTCAAACCTGCATTTAATGTGATTTTCTTAATATGTGTGTTTTCAACTATGTGACAAACAATTTGGGACGGAGGGAGTACGAAATTAACAAATTGATTTATATTGAAGAAAAGTGCATCAAGTGGTTTCTAAAACTGTCTTTCATATGTTGTGTATTTATTATGGATAACTCTTAAATATATTGATGTATTATTTCCCTGTGTTTTTGTAGTTGAATTTGTTCATATAAAATAAAAGCTTTTGTTATAATGTACAACAATATACAACAGTTTACTACAAAATTAAATTTAATAGGTAAAGATTAATCAATCTAATTCAAAAGTTTGCTAGCTTTAATTTATACCCGGATTTTCATTTATGTTTTTTAATGATAATTAGTTTATATGGATATATCAGTCTTTAATGCATTAAAGTTTCTTTATAAGTCATCGTAACTAATTATCTCATAAAGGTGTGTGCTATTATTATAACACCCCCTGTTTCAATTTAAACAATAATATAATATTTGCAACTCGGAAGCGTATATTTCAAAACATACTATCAATGTTTTACATTACTCAAAATGTCAATAAACTTTTTCAAACTTATTACACATGACATCTCAACAAAGTCAGTGTTATATAATTCAAAACATTTCTATAGTTATCAAAATAACATCAGAGTAACAGTCTGTCAAACATTCCATCCAGTCCCACAACCTCCTGCCCAATATGTCCCATCTATTTAACCTGCAGGAAGAACTGTGGTGGGGTTAGCATAAAGCTAAGTGAATGAAACTATAAGCAACAGTCCAACCTAGCATAACAATCTGTTTACATCAAATAACAATAAACAGAAAATCAATCATTCACTCGACATCCAATCAATGTCAAGCTACACCTATCAATCATTATCATTCGTCATGAGGATCGGTGGCTCCTGAGATACCCTAATACCGGTTTGGTACTCAAGGAACTCTTATCAATCATCTGTATTGGCCTATACAGAACTACCGATAACTGGTTGTCAATCACACACGACCTAGATCTCTAAACCGACAATTCAAGTTTCCGAGATCTCCTGTCGTCTACAACAACAACAAGTCCAACCATCAAATCAAGTTGACCTCAAAGTCTTACCTACTAGCACAATCAGCCAAGTAAACAACTAGTTAAACTATCATGGCAAGATATCTCTACAGATGTATCATATCAAAGTAATACTATAATTACTGGTTGTAAATCAAATCATTACAACTAAATCACACTGAGGTTACAGATCCACTCACCGACTACCTCAGGCCTCCACTCAGTAGTCTAATATCACTGAGCCTTCTCCACATCTGAGAATCAATAAATCAAATATAAGTTAGTAATCCATATCAATACATAACTTATATTAATCCATTATACTAGGAACTTAACATAATTAACATTTCAACTATTAGTTCCTAATTATGTATTAATGATTACAATAAAATCATTACTATTTGTTATCACGCAACTAGTACCAATCATATAAAAATCAACAAATTTCAAAGAAAAGCTGAAACAGCTCTCCAAGCCGCCGGCTTCATCCTAGAAGCCGCCGGCTTCTGGTCTCCACCCGCCGGCTTCACTATTCTAACCGCCGGGCAATTTACACATTGTGTTAACAGAACACAACTACGTTTTAAAGTCTACACCAGCCGCCGGGTCCATGTCCCAACCCGCCGGTTCCTACAAAAACATCACAAGCCGCCGGCTTGGCTTATGAAGCCGCCGGCTTCAACCGAGTATGCACAAGCCGCCGGCTTCCTATAGAAGCCGCCGGCTTCTATCGTCGTTCAGGCCTGGTGCGATCTGCTCGAAACTTAACCCACGAAATTTATAACAAAATCACCCAAACTCAATTTTAAACACTTTTAAACCACTAGAAACATCAGATAATTATCATATAACACTTATAACATGTTTCTAACATCCAATTCTTCCAAATCACCAATTATCCCAATTTCAATCAAATGGAAATAATTAAACTTACTTCTTGATTTGAAGAACACTGAATTGAGGTAATGATTAGGATGAAACTAGAATCAATCACAGCTCCAAATTCATTTTCAATTTGATTTCTAGGTTTTCTTTTGAATTGATTTGGGTTTTGAGAGTTTTTGGAAGTTCATAATGAACTTTCCTAAAGAGGAAAGTTAAATAAATAGAAACTTAAGTCGGTTCCTCAACCGACCTTCCATTATACGGGTATAATTTAATACCCCATCTCAATCTATTGTCTGGAACCCGAAAACCATTTGCGAGTCCAAACATTTTATCGCACCGTCAGCTATATTAATTTACAACAAATAATATTTCACTTATCACATTGGAATATTCGGATCCTATTCCAATTATTTCACTATTTCAAACAATATTATTTCCAAACACATTTAAATCAAGAAATAATATATAAACAACTAGGTCCATTTCGAGGATGTTACAACTCTCCCCCCCTTAAAGAGATTTCGTCCCCGAAATCTAACCTCAATCAATCTAACTAATGTGATATAATCACATATATCTTAATATACATTTGTCTTCAATAGCAACTTACAACTATACTTAGACTGTTTGAATTCTTTCCACATGCACATATCCAAATGTACATGCTTCTATCTTTTCCTATGCACACATACAGTGCATCCATCCAACATCTCATAGGAACCAATCATCTATCTAATTCCTTTATCACCAATCAGATAAAAGTTTAAAGCACCCTATCACTTTAACCAACAACAATAAGTGAAACCTAACATCACTTTCTAGGTCTACACAACCAGAAATTAGCAACATGCTAAAATCTTTAACCTATTCTCACTGTTCATCACTGGTAACAATAAAACAGCAGTAACAATATCACAACAACAGTGTTTATTAAACCACAATGTACCTAGCAACACTGAAATATAATTCAACTTACGACCAACAATCAGTCTAATATACAGATCACAATATTAAATCTCTACCATCAAAGATTTGAAATTCAAATCTAGGTTAACTTTTCATCCAAAAGTTTCATACCTACTCTTGTGAATAACCTACCATATTCACATATCACTTTAATCATATGAAATCCTTTACTTAAAGTAATCCAGATTCATATCACTTTAATAAGCACAGCAGAGGTCACACTCAGTAGGTAAAACTACAATCAACAAGTACTTTGCTCAATCAACAATAGTACCACAATCAAATATTACCTACATTCAACCAACCTCTACAGTGACTTATTTCTACTTGTAATTCCTTTCATTACAACCTATCAATTGTTAACAACAACAATAACACTTCCAATAATCACAACACTAATGATTATATAGTTCAGTACATCTATCAATACTCACTCTATATCTCCAAAGTTTAACTAACCATCAAGTTAGAATTTGTATATTACTTAAACTGGTAAGACATCAGAATCTTATCTCAGCAACCAGTTAATTTAATTCAACCTTACAATCTTAAACTACTAATCACAAGCAATTAGAAGTTATACAACTTTAATCACATAATCACTTAGTACCAAATTTCATCAATCTAGCAACTAAGTCAATCCTAATCAACATTATGATACCACAATTCAAGTATCACAATATCACAATGTGCTACTTTACAACACATTTCAACAAAATCTACATCAAGTTAATCACAATTAACTAACCTCCACATATCTTATGGCACATTTTAATTCATTCTATTAAAACTTATCATGCCATTTATTATCATGTATATCACACATATATATTTACACAACTTCAGGTACTCTCTTAAATGGACACATACACATCAATTCCATTTAATCCTATACACTAGGCCATTCAGACTGTTAAAGTCTTTATCAAGCCTTCTCAGTAGTATTAGTCATCACATATCCATACCACAGGACATGGAATAATTATCAATTCTATGTTTCACCTATATACTTACCAACTCATATATAACTTAAACATTTCAGCTTAAACTTACAATAAAAGCTTGGTGAATACAATCATCACCTATCAATTTCAAGGTTTCCCTTACTTCCTAACACTTACAATTATACACATCAGGTTTTCAGCCCCAAATGTCAAGCAATCATTATTCTTAAACTATCAAAATAATGATCATTACACTTAATTTCATACCTGATTTCTTAAAATATGACCAACTATTCAATTCATATTTCCTCAATTATTAACCAAGGTTAAGCTAAACCTTTAGCACAATTCACTTTCAGATATCCTTTCATATCATTTCTTATTTGGATCTAATCCCAATTTATCACTTACTTCATTTGTATAAAATCAACAAATAACTAAAGAATTCATTCAATTCTTTCAATATCTAAGTAACTCACCATGAGGTACCAATCAACCTATGCAACTAATAATAATAATCTTCAATTATTCATCATCTCACAGTCTTACCCAATCAAAGTTATCATCACAAGCCTCATACACTGGTAAGACTTTCTTATCACAATCCTAATCAATGTGATTTAACTTACATTATTCAACAATTTATAACTATCATATCATTTAATGACTTCATATCTGTATAATTCCTTAACATGTATTCAGTTTAAATATCTAACATCGCCCAACTGAATACTCAATTATACTTAGCACTATTTCAATTACTTAATACTATCCTTAAGTAATTAAATCAAGTTTCACAAACTTAAACAATTCATCTATTTCTTTTGGATCTTACATGACCCGTTTCCACATAATGTGACAAATCTAAAAATTCAATCACATTCCATACAGTCATAACATTTCAATCAATGTTAAACTATTTCAACACAAATAGTTGACTATTTGTCAACTTTGATTTCAATCAATCAATCAATAAAATTCTCTAATTGTTTTTCTCAAGTTTGACTCATTTACAAACCAATCACAAGCAATTAATTTTATAAACAACTCACTATTCATGGTTTGACTTTCAAAGTTAACATACTATCAATATTAACTCACAACAAACCATTTCATCTTATATGTTCACTTTCAAACATATATTTCAAATTATTACATTCAATAATCTTATCAATCCTTCACAAGGACAAGGTCAACCTACATCAATCTTGGCTCCATACAAGCTATTTCATATTGTATGTTTACTTTCAAACATAGACCTCACATTATTACATTCAATAATACTAGAAATTCCTCAAGCAAGACAATATCAACCTATCTCAACTTTGGCTTCATACCAGCCAGCTACAACATAGTGATTCATTTAAACACTATACAAATCCACCTACAGGTAATCTATCATTATCAATCACAATTACCTATTTAACAGAATCCAATTTGTCATTTATGTTCATCAACAAAACAACTATCAATGACAAACATTATTTACACTCTCACATTTACATTCTAGATGTTACAGTTCTATCAACCAATTGTTTTCTTATCAAAACAACTATTAAACCACTTAGCATACTTTCATGCTCAGTTTTCTAAATCACATTACATTTCTTTTATACCAAGTAGCCTCAACAAATTCATGTGACACAACATAATATAACAACGGTGATCAGGCGTTGCAAGATTATGTTCTTCACAATCCATTCTCAGGCTACTCTACATTATAATTATCAATATAACCTACTCTTATCTCATGTATGTATTAAATACTTCATGATTTCAAATCAATCATAATCTATTTAATAGTTCCTATCAGCTGATACATACTCAAAATCAGCTTACTACTTACATATTCAACCTTACATATGTAAGCCATCTCACATACACACAATGTTCTAATTTTCAACAACTGAATTACTCAGTATATCACTTATCTGAAACCTCAAACACATGATAACTCGTCATCATAGTTTCATTACTTACACTAATCAATGTCCCTATTTACATTCAAAATTCAGGACACTTCTTACTTAATTATCATCACTTTGACATATGCTATCATATCAAGCATCACTGTCACAACAAGTCTACTCAATCATGTTACTATAAAACATTTCATCTATTAATTCCTAATTGACCAGAAAGACCTATCACTTTCTCAATCAATTTAGCTTTATCATAAGCTATATTTCTTATAAACCTATCTATCCTGGTTTAAATCAAGTGTTTATATACAATCACAACATATCATGTAGTCACATAAACACATACTTTCTCAAATAGCAATCATTATCAATTCAAATGACACAACCTTCCTTAAACAAGGATTTAGATCACACCTTGTGATTAATCCATTAACATAATACTATCAATTATTTTGTCTCACCAATAAAGACACTCTTAGGTTCTAACATCAATCATGTTAAACCTTAATCAACTCTTTATCTACTCATTTACTCATATTTCTGCATTTTCAATTCAATCAGAAATAACCACCACAATGAGTATCCCATTCAATACCTCTATCCTCATGTCAACCTATAACAATCATTAGTTGACTCAAAGCTGGGGAATCATATCAGTCTGACTAAATTAACTTCACTACAAAGCTTACTCAACATAACAGAGTAAACAATACAAGTTAATTTAAATTAACAAAGGCTTATCAAAGATTACCTGACAAATCTTAAGCCAGCAATGTCGAGGAAACATGAAATAAACCAACCAGTTACTCATGTTCCTCCGTCTCTGCATTCAAACAAGAACTTCACAACTTGTTATGGGTTAGTACACATGCAACTAATCACTTTCTCACACATTCACTAATCAATTAAACCCGCACCCACTGGAATGTTTGACTCAACTCAATCAAAGTTTAGGATTGAACAATCTATCATGTTCAATTCACCCAAACTATTGCTCTGATACCAACTTATAACACCCCCTGTTTCAATTTAAACAATAATATAATATTTGCAACTCGGAAGCGTATATTTCAAAACATACTATCAATGTTTTACATTACTCAAAATGTCAATAAACTTTTTCAAACTTATTACACATGACATCTCAACAAAGTCAGTGTTATATAATTCAAAACATTTCTATAGTTATCAAAATAACATCAGAGTAACAGTCTGTCAAACATTCCATCCAGTCCCACAACCTCCTGCCCAATATGTCCCATCTATTTAACCTGCAGGAAGAACTGTGGTGGGGTTAGCATAAAGCTAAGTGAATGAAACTATAAGCAACAGTCCAACCTAGCATAACAATCTGTTTACATCAAATAACAATAAACAGAAAATCAATCATTCACTCGACATCCAATCAATGTCAAGCTACACCTATCAATCATTATCATTCGTCATGAGGATCGGTGGCTCCTGAGATACCCTAATACCGGTTTGGTACTCAAGGAACTCTTATCAATCATCTGTATTGGCCTATACAGAACTACCGATAACTGGTTGTCAATCACACACGACCTAGATCTCTAAACCGACAATTCAAGTTTCCGAGATCTCCTGTCGTCTACAACAACAACAAGTCCAACCATCAAATCAAGTTGACCTCAAAGTCTTACCTACTAGCACAATCAGCCAAGTAAACAACTAGTTAAACTATCATGGCAAGATATCTCTACAGATGTATCATATCAAAGTAATACTATAATTACTGGTTGTAAATCAAATCATTACAACTAAATCACACTGAGGTTACAGATCCACTCACCGACTACCTCAGGCCTCCACTCAGTAGTCTAATATCACTGAGCCTTCTCCACATCTGAGAATCAATAAATCAAATATAAGTTAGTAATCCATATCAATACATAACTTATATTAATCCATTATACTAGGAACTTAACATAATTAACATTTCAACTATTAGTTCCTAATTATGTATTAATGATTACAATAAAATCATTACTATTTGTTATCACGCAACTAGTACCAATCATATAAAAATCAACAAATTTCAAAGAAAAGCTGAAACAGCTCTCCAAGCCGCCGGCTTCATCCTAGAAGCCGCCGGCTTCTGGTCTCCACCCGCCGGCTTCACTATTCTAACCGCCGGGCAATTTACACATTGTGTTAACAGAACACAACTACGTTTTAAAGTCTACACCAGCCGCCGGGTCCATGTCCCAACCCGCCGGTTCCTACAAAAACATCACAAGCCGCCGGCTTGGCTTATGAAGCCGCCGGCTTCAACCGAGTATGCACAAGCCGCCGGCTTCCTATAGAAGCCGCCGGCTTCTATCGTCGTTCAGGCCTGGTGCGATCTGCTCGAAACTTAACCCACGAAATTTATAACAAAATCACCCAAACTCAATTTTAAACACTTTTAAACCACTAGAAACATCAGATAATTATCATATAACACTTATAACATGTTTCTAACATCCAATTCTTTCAAATCACCAATTATCCCAATTTCAATCAAATGGAAATAATTAAACTTACTTCTTGATTTGAAGAACACTGAATTGAGGTAATGATTAGGATGAAACTAGAATCAATCACAGCTCCAAATTCATTTTCAATTTGATTTCTAGGTTTTCTTTTGAATTGATTTGGGTTTTGAGAGTTTTTGGAAGTTCATAATGAACTTTCCTAAAGAGGAAAGTTAAATAAATAGAAACTTAAGTCGGTTCCTCAACCGACCTTCCATTATACGGGTATAATTTAATACCCCATCTCAATCTATTGCCTGGAACCCGAAAACCATTTGCGAGTCCAAACATTTTATCGCACCGTCAGCTATATTAATTTACAACAAATAATATTTCACTTATCACATTGGAATATTCGGATCCTATTCCAATTATTTCACTATTTCAAACAATATTATTTCCAAACACATTTAAATCAAGAAATAATATATAAACAACTAGGTCCATTTCGAGGATGTTACAACTCTCCCCCCCTTAAAGAGATTTCGTCCCCGAAATCTAACCTCAATCAATCTAACTAATGTGATATAATCACATATATCTTAATATACATTTGTCTTCAATAGCAACTTACAACTATACTTAGACTGTTTGAATTCTTTCCACATGCACATATCCAAATGTACATGCTTCTATCTTTTCCTATGCACACATACAGTGCATCCATCCAACATCTCATAGGAACCAATCATCTATCTAATTCCTTTATCACCAATCAGATAAAAGTTTAAAGCACCCTATCACTTTAACCAACAACAATAAGTGAAACCTAACATCACTTTCTAGGTCTACACAACCAGAAATTAGCAACATGCTAAAATCTTTAACCTATTCTCACTGTTCATCACTGGTAACAATAAAACAGCAGTAACAATATCACAACAACATTGTTTATTAAACCACAATGTACCTAGCAACACTGAAATATAATTCAACTTACGACCAACAATCAGTCTAATATACAGATCACAATATTAAATCTCTACCATCAAAGATTTGAAATTCAAATCTAGGTTAACTTTTCATCCAAAAGTTTCATACCTACTCTTGTGAATAACCTACCATATTCACATATCACTTTAATCATATGAAATCCTTTACTTAAAGTAATCCAGATTCATATCACTTTAATAAGCACAGCAGAGGTCACACTCAGTAGGTAAAACTACAATCAACAAGTACTTTGCTCAATCAACAATAGTACCACAATCAAATATTACCTACATTCAACCAACCTCTACAGTGACTTATTTCTACTTGTAATTCCTTTCATTACAACCTATCAATTGTTAACAACAACAATAACACTTCCAATAATCACAACACTAATGATTATATAGTTCAGTACATCTATCAATACTCACTCTATATCTCCAAAGTTTAACTAACCATCAAGTTAGAATTTGTATATTACTTAAACTGGTAAGACATCAGAATCTTATCTCAGCAACCAGTTAATTTAATTCAACCTTACAATCTTAAACTACTAATCACAAGCAATTAGAAGTTATACAACTTTAATCACATAATCACTTAGTACCAAATTTCATCAATCTAGCAACTAAGTCAATCCTAATCAACATTATGATACCACAATTCAAGTATCACAATATCACAATGTGCTACTTTACAACACATTTCAACAAAATCTACATCAAGTTAATCACAATTAACTAACCTCCACATATCTTATGGCACATTTTAATTCATTCTATTAAAACTTATCATGCCATTTATTATCATGTATATCACACATATATATTTACACAACTTCAGGTACTCTCTTAAATGGACACATACACATCAATTCCATTTAATCCTATACACTAGGCCATTCAGACTGTTAAAGTCTTTATCAAGCCTTCTCAGTAGTATTAGTCATCACATATCCATACCACAGGACATGGAATAATTATCAATTCTATGTTTCACCTATATACTTACCAACTCATATATAACTTAAACATTTCAGCTTAAACTTACAATAAAAGCTTGGTGAATACAATCATCACCTATCAATTTCAAGGTTTCCCTTACTTCCTAACACTTACAATTATACACATCAGGTTTTCAGCCCCAAATGTCAAGCAATCATTATTCTTAAACTATCAAAATAATGATCATTACACTTAATTTCATACCTGATTTCTTAAAATATGACCAACTATTCAATTCATATTTCCTCAATTATTAACCAAGGTTAAGCTAAACCTTTAGCACAATTCACTTTCAGATATCCTTTCATATCATTTCTTATTTGGATCTAATCCCAATTTATCACTTACTTCATTTGTATAAAATCAACAAATAACTAAAGAATTCATTCAATTCTTTCAATATCTAAGTAACTCACCATGAGGTACCAATCAACCTATGCAACTAATAATAATAATCTTCAATTATTCATCATCTCACAGTCTTACCCAATCAAAGTTATCATCACAAGCCTCATACACTGGTAAGACTTTCTTATCACAATCCTAATCAATGTGATTTAACTTACATTATTCAACAATTTATAACTATCATATCATTTAATGACTTCATATCTGTATAATTCCTTAACATGTATTCAGTTTAAATATCTAACATCGCCCAACTGAATACTCAATTATACTTAGCACTATTTCAATTACTTAATACTATCCTTAAGTAATTAAATCAAGTTTCACAAACTTAAACAATTCATCTATTTCTTTTGGATCTTACATGACCCGTTTCCACATAATGTGACAAATCTAAAAATTCAATCACATTCCATACAGTCATAACATTTCAATCAATGTTAAACTATTTCAACACAAATAGTTGACTATTTGTCAACTTTGATTTCAATCAATCAATCAATAAAATTCTCTAATTGTTTTTCTCAAGTTTGACTCATTTACAAACCAATCACAAGCAATTAATTTTATAAACAACTCACTATTCATGGTTTGACTTTCAAAGTTAACATACTATCAATATTAACTCACAACAAACCATTTCATCTTATATGTTCACTTTCAAACATATATTTCAAATTATTACATTCAATAATCTTATCAATCCTTCACAAGGACAAGGTCAACCTACATCAATCTTGGCTCCATACAAGCTATTTCATATTGTATGTTTACTTTCAAACATAGACCTCACATTATTACATTCAATAATACTAGAAATTCCTCAAGCAAGACAATATCAACCTATCTCAACTTTGGCTTCATACCAGCCAGCTACAACATAGTGATTCATTTAAACACTATACAAATCCACCTACAGGTAATCTATCATTATCAATCACAATTACCTATTTAACAGAATCCAATTTGTCATTTATGTTCATCAACAAAACAACTATCAATGACAAACATTATTTACACTCTCACATTTACATTCTAGATGTTACAGTTCTATCAACCAATTGTTTTCTTATCAAAACAACTATTAAACCACTTAGCATACTTTCATGCTCAGTTTTCTAAATCACATTACATTTCTTTTATACCAAGTAGCCTCAACAAATTCATGTGACACAACATAATATAACAACGGTGATCAGGCGTTGCAAGATTATGTTCTTCACAATCCATTCTCAGGCTACTCTACATTATAATTATCAATATGACCTACTCTTATCTCATGTATGTATTAAATACTTCATGATTTCAAATCAATCATAATCTATTTAATAGTTCCTATCAGCTGATACATACTCAAAATCAGCTTACTACTTACATATTCAACCTTACATATGTAAGCCATCTCACATACACACAATGTTCTAATTTTCAACAACTGAATTACTCAGTATATCACTTATCTGAAACCTCAAACACATGATAACTCGTCATCATAGTTTCATTACTTACACTAATCAATGTCCCTATTTACATTCAAAATTCAGGACACTTCTTACTTAATTATCATCACTTTGACATATGCTATCATATCAAGCATCACTGTCACAACAAGTCTACTCAATCATGTTACTATAAAACATTTCATCTATTAATTCCTAATTGACCAGAAAGACCTATCACTTTCTCAATCAATTTAGCTTTATCATAAGCTATATTTCTTATAAACCTATCTATCCTGGTTTAAATCAAGTGTTTATATACAATCACAACATATCATGTAGTCACATAAACACATACTTTCTCAAATAGCAATCATTATCAATTCAAATGACACAACCTTCCTTAAACAAGGATTTAGATCACACCTTGTGATTAATCCATTAACATAATACTATCAATTATTTTGTCTCACCAATAAAGACACTCTTAGGTTCTAACATCAATCATGTTAAACCTTAATCAACTCTTTATCTACTCATTTACTCATATTTCTGCATTTTCAATTCAATCAGAAATAACCACCACAATGAGTATCCCATTCAATACCTCTATCCTCATGTCAACCTATAACAATCATTAGTTGACTCAAAGCTGGGGAATCATATCAGTCTGACTAAATTAACTTCACTACAAAGCTTACTCAACATAACAGAGTAAACAATACAAGTTAATTTAAATTAACAAAGGCTTATCAAAGATTACCTGACAAATCTTAAGCCAGCAATGTCGAGGAAACATGAAATAAACCAACCAGTTACTCATGTTCCTCCGTCTCTGCATTCAAACAAGAACTTCACAACTTGTTATGGGTTAGTACACATGCAACTAATCACTTTCTCACACATTCACTAATCAATTAAACCCGCACCCACTGGAATGTTTGACTCAACTCAATCAAAGTTTAGGATTGAACAATCTATCATGTTCAATTCACCCAAACTATTGCTCTGATACCAACTTATAACACCCCCTGTTTCAATTTAAACAATAATATAATATTTGCAACTCGGAAGCGTATATTTCAAAACATACTATCAATGTTTTACATTACTCAAAATGTCAATAAACTTTTTCAAACTTATTACACATGACATCTCAACAAAGTCAGTGTTATATAATTCAAAACATTTCTATAGTTATCAAAATAACATCAGAGTAACAGTCTGTCAAACATTCCATCCAGTCCCACAACCTCCTGCCCAATATGTCCCATCTATTTAACCTGCAGGAAGAACTGTGGTGGGGTTAGCATAAAGCTAAGTGAATGAAACTATAAGCAACAGTCCAACCTAGCATAACAATCTGTTTACATCAAATAACAATAAACAGAAAATCAATCATTCACTCGACATCCAATCAATGTCAAGCTACACCTATCAATCATTATCATTCGTCATGAGGATCGGTGGCTCCTGAGATACCCTAATACCGGTTTGGTACTCAAGGAACTCTTATCAATCATCTGTATTGGCCTATACAGAACTACCGATAACTGGTTGTCAATCACACACGACCTAGATCTCTAAACCGACAATTCAAGTTTCCGAGATCTCCTGTCGTCTACAACAACAACAAGTCCAACCATCAAATCAAGTTGACCTCAAAGTCTTACCTACTAGCACAATCAGCCAAGTAAACAACTAGTTAAACTATCATGGCAAGATATCTCTACAGATGTATCATATCAAAGTAATACTATAATTACTGGTTGTAAATCAAATCATTACAACTAAATCACACTGAGGTTACAGATCCACTCACCGACTACCTCAGGCCTCCACTCAGTAGTCTAATATCACTGAGCCTTCTCCACATCTGAGAATCAATAAATCAAATATAAGTTAGTAATCCATATCAATACATAACTTATATTAATCCATTATACTAGGAACTTAACATAATTAACATTTCAACTATTAGTTCCTAATTATGTATTAATGATTACAATAAAATCATTACTATTTGTTATCACGCAACTAGTACCAATCATATAAAAATCAACAAATTTCAAAGAAAAGCTGAAACAGCTCTCCAAGCCGCCGGCTTCATCCTAGAAGCCGCCGGCTTCTGGTCTCCACCCGCCGGCTTCACTATTCTAACCGCCAGGCAATTTACACATTGTGTTAACAGAACACAACTACGTTTTAAAGTCTACACCAGCCGCCGGGTCCATGTCCCAACCCGCCGGTTCCTACAAAAACATCACAAGCCGCCGGCTTGGCTTATGAAGCCGCCGGCTTCAACCGAGTATGCACAAGCCGCCGGCTTCCTATAGAAGCCGCCGGCTTCTATCGTCGTTCAGGCCTGGTGCGATCTGCTCGAAACTTAACCCACGAAATTTATAACAAAATCACCCAAACTCAATTTTAAACACTTTTAAACCACTAGAAACATCAGATAATTATCATATAACACTTATAACATGTTTCTAACATCCAATTCTTCCAAATCACCAATTATCCCAATTTCAATCAAATGGAAATAATTAAACTTACTTCTTGATTTGAAGAACACTGAATTGAGGTAATGATTAGGATGAAACTAGAATCAATCACAGCTCCAAATTCATTTTCAATTTGATTTCTAGGTTTTCTTTTGAATTGATTTGGGTTTTGAGAGTTTTTGGAAGTTCATAATGAACTTTCCTAAAGAGGAAAGTTAAATAAATAGAAACTTAAGTCGGTTCCTCAACCGACCTTCCATTATACGGGTATAATTTAATACCCCATCTCAATCTATTGCCTGGAACCCGAAAACCATTTGCGAGTCCAAACATTTTATCGCACCGTCAGCTATATTAATTTACAACAAATAATATTTCACTTATCACATTGGAATATTCGGATCCTATTCCAATTATTTCACTATTTCAAACAATATTATTTCCAAACACATTTAAATCAAGAAATAATATATAAACAACTAGGTCCATTTCGAGGATGTTACAATTATTGTAGATGATGAACAAACAACTATACACTTTTAATGTCGTAATAACATTATGGAACTAAGAAAGGTGTGTGCTATTGGAATCAGATATAGTTGCCATCATATATAGTACTTTGAGTTCCGAATTCTGGTACATTTGGTGCTTGATGATCACCACCTTTATGAAAAAAAAAAAATCCATAAGCGTACAGACTCTAAACCTGCAAGTGAAAAATAATGATCTAAATAACAATCGATCAAATACACAAAAAGAATTTAAGCATTTTTTATTTCCTTTTATTACGCTTACTAACGAATTGGATCGAGTCATGTTACTTGTGTGATAACCATATTACTTGATTCGACATACAACCAACAAGAAAAGATATACTAAACAAAGCAAAAAACACCAAGGTTAGTAGAATAGGCAGGTTGGTCACGCTTGATAATGAGTAAATGGAGCTGAGTAAGCTGAACCGTGAACATTTTTTGGCACAAATAACCCATCAGACCTGTAACTAATTTATCCAAAAATTGAAACTTTTTGTGTGTTTGACCCATTGGAAACAAAATACAAACCAAAGCCACTCTTTCAAAATTGACCCGATTGGAAATTGGCTTATCATTAGACCCGTTTTAATATCTATTAATAACAAACCATTAACTTGCCCATTTTGCCTATCATGAATGTATCATGCTTTTAGACGGAGTATTCGAGACTAATTTTTCAAGGTGCTCACCTGTTGAGCAATTGATGCCGCGTTGCAACGCACAACAATCACAATGAAATATAATCATAACGATTGGATTGAAATATAACTATAACAATTGCATTGAAATACATGTGTGCGTGTTGCACAAAAGCACTTGCCTGCATAAAGATGATCAAATCCCGACTCACATAAGCACGGAGTAGCTCTTCCTTCAAAAGAAAAAATCTGAATTTGAAATGAGAATTCCTACATGGCCACTGCATTATGGAGTATTTTTCAAGACAAATCAGCAAATGCAACAAAATAGAGAAAAGCATAACTATTTGATTATGCTTGCATGACTTAGTCATGACTCATGAAAATAAGCTATAAGAAAACCAACTGCTAAAAAAAAGAAGCTAATATGGATGTGACCTAAGATGCTACATCCTATGAGAAAAAAATAGTATCTAGATGCAACAACATAAAAAATGTGTAACTACATCCATCCTAACAAATTTGCTTTGATTGTCACACATTTTCGTAAAATAATGAATAAATTGTCTAGTCATTCTTGAGAAGACTTACAATAAATATCATGAAGAGTGGTTGATCCAACCCTAAGTAAATTGGGCAAGGATCATAGCAGAATGTGACCTTATGGATGACAAAACATCCAGAAATTTGTTTTGTGGAATACATGAGCAAAACACATACCACATCAAATGCAGAGTTGGTGATAGCTTCTTATGTAACATACATTCTTAACTCCCTTGTTTTCCATTGAACTTTACCCATCTGTCGTTGTAATACTCTGTCATCACAAAAATATTACCTATAACTATTTATAAACAAAATTTTAATGTGCCAAGAAATTTCACCTGTTTTGACTTGTAATGAAACCACCCATTTTGCCACCTTTAATGGAACCAAGGCAGTTATTGACCTTATGTTCACTTTAGAGTGAAAGGTCTGTTTATTGACAGTGTGACAAACTTATGATACAATGAACATATATTTATGATCATAATAAACATGATGTATAAACGTTGCACTGGCAGATTTATTCATATACAAAAGAAAGATACCTCCAACCACACAAAAGAGTGCGGTCATGAAGCAGAGCTGTTCTAGTGACTTCCAACAATGGCTTGATAACATCTTGCTGGAATATAAAACAACAAAAATCAAGTGGTTCAATAGAGAAAATCATAAAACATCACTATGTATTCACGCAATATTCACATACATACTTAAACAATAAAATTTACAATTCAAATAGAAAATGGCACAAGACAACACAAAGCTTGATATTTTTCCCCAATTCCCTTATCCGGTAATACAGGTAGTCTGGGTGAAGCAAGTGATATCTAAGACTATTAAAAAAATCTCACAATGATCATATGAAAATAAAAATCTAATTAATTTGACGTCACAATAGTAAATGAACAAATTATTCGAATGCTTGTAGTAAGTAGAAACCTGAGATAAAGAGAACATGAATTTTTCCCCAACATGTAGTCAGAGACAATATCTGCAAACTCCCATCTCCCATCTTGCTTGGAGATTTGAAACACATACACAATTGAAATCGAACCTAGACTAAACAAAGCTAACAAACAATAACTCAAACTAAGATAATCGAAACCTAACAACTCCAAATCCAAGTCCTAAATATACATTATAATGCTTCCGTTTCTTCGTACCTGTTATTAAGCTTCTTTGTTGTGCCTTACAACATGATTACATGTGTAATCTTATTACATGTTAGATTGAGATTTGGGGATCACCAAATCATTTGCTGTTGAACGTAGAAACCAAACCCTAGTTTGATGAGAGGAAGATGAAGACTGTGGGTGTTTTATCCGGCCACAAACCAAACAATATTAAAGAGCTATGAAAAATCAAAACGAAAACGTACCTGCTTGAGAAGATCAATGGAGGAAAAATCATAAAAAACCTGCTTTGACTACCTGTTTATTAAAAGGAGAATCTCATGAAGAAACCTTAATATTATCTCAGTAAATTTGAATTCTAGGTTCGAGAGAAATAAATTTGAATTCTTGTTCGAGAGAAATTAATATGGATGCTGATGAAGAAGAAAACTAAGATAATTGATTCAATTTGGGCGGTGGTGCGAAGAAAGAGCGCAGGAGTGATATTTTATTGGGAGATGGGCCCAATCAAATAGAAAGAATGCAAAACACATTTTAGAGTTTAAAAAAAAAGGTGGGGTTTTGCAGATGCATGAATCCTTGTAATTATTACTATTGAGTATGCATGAAAGCTTAGGAAATAACAAAAATATAAACCTTGAGTCCATTTTTAAGCTGGTTTATAACTTTATATGACATCAGTGGTTAAATATGGAGGCGACACATCAGCATCAAAACATACCTCATGACTTGTCAAGTCAGCTTTATGACATCAGCCGAACTCCCCTTTAGTAGATAAGATAGATTTTTTCTTTATAATATAGTTTGTGAAATTTAAACTGAAATTTTGACACTTTGATCAATGTGTTATTGGCCAAACTGTATAGTTTTGTAAGATTTTATTTATGAAGTTATATAAATAAGTTGTTTTTGTTAATCCTTGGTAGTTTGTACGTCAGATAGTGCCTTTATTTTTGAAAGGGTGGTAATATATCCAACTTCAATTTTGATAAATCCACCACATATGTGCATTATATACATGTACAGTACAAACTGCTTATACATAATATTAGTGGATTTATCAAAATTCAAGGTGTAAATATCACCTCCCTTTTGAAACCCCTATTAGTCTCCTCCTTTGTTACTAATTATAGTGTGTATCAAATTAGGTAGGTGGAGTTTGTTTTGTTGCATTATAACGTATTTACATACATAGATATTTTATTATGGGAAATGCTATTGACAGCCCTTAGGGCTGTCAATAAGAACCCTTGAACTTATTTATTAAATTCAAACTTTCCTTTATTATCAATAATCATAATTAATACATCATATATAAAAGGAAAGTATCAATGAATTAAATACAAAACTTCAGTGTATTAATTATAATTTTGATTATATAAGGAAACTTTGACTTCAATAAATGCACTTATTGACAGCCCTTAGGGCTGTCAATAGCATTTCCCTTTTATTATTAAGATGTTTTTTTTTTAATTCAATTAAAATAGAACGACATTACTGAATAATTGAATTTGATTTTACTTAATAATGTCATCGAAATGTTTCCTATATTATATTACTAGCCCTTAAACCCGTGTATACACACGGGTTATGTAAGGTAAAATTAAAATTTTTTCGTATCGAATAATTTATTCTCATTAGTTAATTTGATTATTAAAAGTAAGGATATAATTGAAAGAGAGATAAATAAAATAATAATCCATATGCGATTATTATTAAGAAGAAAATAGGAATCCTAAATATAGTCATATATAGGGGTGTTCATTTTCGGATACCCGAAGTTTCGGATACCCGAAGTTCGGATATCCGAAATTTAGGATAGTAGATTTAACTATCCAATACCCTATCCAAAATTTCGGATACCCGAACTTCGGATACCCAAAAATTTCGGATACGGATATCGGGTTATCCAAATACCCGAATCAAGAAAGAAATATATTATTTTTTTTATTTTTTTAAATTCTAAAATCAAGTATATATACATTTATAAGTATTTAAACAATGAAGTTACCATTATATAAGTATAAAAAATTTATATATGAAAGAAATAAAAAAATTTTATCGAAAATAATAAAAACATTTTAATAATGTACAATATCTTGGTCTTTAGATATACAAACAATGTTCATTTGACAAAAATTCACGTAATATATAAAATTATTATAAGGTTTAGATTATAATACTAAAATTTAACAAAATAATGAATATAAATCTAAAAATTATAATACTAAAATTTAACAAAATAATGAATATAAATCTAAAAATTATATATTATAAATCTATTTTTCGGAAATTCGGATACCCAAATTACCCAATATTTTGAAAATCACTACCCAATACCCAAACCCAAAACTTCGGATACCCGCATTTCGGATACTCAAAAATTCGGATATCCAAATTTTTGGATAATTTCAGATCGGATATTTGGATATCGGATTCGGATATTTTGAACACCCCTAGTCAAATAACACTCATCCTATATTTAATTATTATTATCATATTGTTTATGACATCATTGTATCCTAAATTTTAGCTAATTTGACAGAATTAAGGAATTTAAATGGCTAATTAATAATTTGATGACATCATGTAATGTTTCTTATATATAATTTATAAGATAAGATAATAACTCAAGATTATCAATTAGACTTACAAAAAAGGCCTAAAATAGAACTTTGTACAATGTGAGTTTCAAAATTCAAACTCTATTTCATATTTACAAACCAATGAAATTTGGTGTCTACGAAAACGCATACTCAGTTTGATCGAAAGGAATGACGTGTTGGTCGAGTAGACAAACTTGGGTTTTCATCTTTGAAATCGTGACTTTGTAATTCATACAAAATTCTGCTGGACTGAAAACATTATGCCATTATATCATCTCTTGTTTTGTCTGCATAATGACAGCAATTCTGCAAGCATTTAAAAATATATATTCAGCAGAAGCAAGCATCATCATGAAGCTGCGAATTCAATCCAGTTAATCAAGAAGGAAATGATACAGGTTACAATATTTAACGGTTCAAATGAGTTAAAATTCAAAATTTTCGCTAGATAGGGAGTGAGTCTTATTCACAAACATCTTAGATGGCTCAACTCAATCTAGACAAGTAATTGTGATAACACAGTGTTATAGAAATCTTATGTAATACATTAATAATCTACAAAAAATAAAAAAATTAAAAACATGGACATAAACATGTTTGCAGGTCAACGCAACGTCTCAACCTACCCATTTTAAGTTCAACCCACCCATCACCCAACTCACCAATAATGCCACCTCTGATAAAGAGCAAAGAGTAGATGATACCTTTCTCTAATGTGCTGTACGGCATCAAGAATTTCCATCAGTTGTTGAACCTTCAAATTTGTCGGCTTTTCCTTACTTTCCAGAACCAAGGTCGAGAACTTCACAACGGCGATAAGCTCAGCTTCGACTTTGTTGAGATGTTGATCAACACGATCCAAAAAGTCTTCATAAGAAGTTAAGCCAGTCAAGTTTCCAATCAGGTCATTGTTGTCAACACCACGAGTGGAAAGTTGTATGGGAACTTGCAAAGATCCTTCAAGATTGTTAAGTTTTTGTTCTTCGAGCATATCATAGGTTCCATCTTGCATTTCTGGATCATCAGTAGTATCCAGTAAATCATTTTCAGAATTTTCATCGACTCCCAAACTTTCAGAAGGCGGAGACATAACCCGAACTGGAGATACAGCATCTTCTTTTTCCATATCAAGATCTAGAGCAACTGTCCCAACAAGCTGCCTTTCTCGCAGAGATATTGCCTAACACCATATGGAACATCAAGTGAATATTCAAACATATAGGAGGAAAAGGTAACCTTGGGCAGTTTGGCTAACATGTAAATTTCTTAAATGGATCAAAACCTTTTCTCTTTTTTGAAATTTCATAAATATATAATTTATTTAATACGCTTAAGATACTATAACAGTAACAACCCATCTTATTTAATAAAACACTTTTAAAGGCTATGATTAATACTTCAGGATCACCATCCTACTATCCTAGTCTTGCTATCTCCCAAATGGTTCGTACAACCTCACAATGTACATGAAACAAAGCTTCTAAATCTCATATATGCTTATAACTTCCAAAAGATTGGTAACAGAGAAGCTTAATAGATGTACAAACCTCATAAAGCTTTGTTGAAAGCTCATCAAGCAATTCAATTCGACTCTTTGTCTTCTCTAACGCTTGCATAGCCTTCTTCTTCTGAAACAACAGATCTCTAGCATCATCTTCTTTTCCAGCTTGAACGCTAATGGCTGCCTGCCGTTGAAGCCTCTCTGCTGCTTCAGACAACCGCAACAACCTCTGTCTTGCTTTATTAGCTGAGATAACCATATTAATCACTTCTTTAATAAAGATACAGCTGTATCTGCTGCCAATAATTGGCATTCGACAAGCATCATCATAGATAGTTATTTTATCAATCGTACTCTACGATTAACACATTTAAGGAACGTGTTAGTTGTATCAACATTGCGGATATGTTTATCGTATTCATTCGGCATTATTGCACAAATATGTAAGAAACTTTCATTTAACAAATATATAAGTCTGTACCTTTTTTACACTTCAATGTAACAAAATTTGTATAAGTTCAATTTAATTTAATTCCGGTATTTAACAAAGTATTGGTATAAGTTCGTTACAAATTAGTGCAAAATAAGTCTAGTTCAAAGGGAATTCATCTACTAAGTGTAAATGTGTGTGTGTGTGTATAGCAATAAACTACTGTATGAATTGGAATGCGAAACCCTAGAAAGTAGATATACCTTTAGCGCTAGTGTTTGAAGCCTCAAAATGAAGCTGATCGAGTTGATCTCGTAATTGATCGGTGTCAGTTCGAGAAGCAAAGCACGGTGTTCTCGCCGGAGAACTCCGGTGAATCGCCGTTGCAACGGTGGTTAGCATCATCAATTTCGGAAACATTATCGCCGACGTATCAGCTAACAAGATACTACTGCATTAGATTATTGTTATTGTTAGTAATTTTAGCAGGTGAGTTATACTATCAAAAATTAAATTAATTTAACCTTTATTAAAATAATTTTTCTAAAAAAAATAAATAGTCTTAGGGTATGGTTTAACCCTTTAAAAATTATAGTCAAACTATTAATTAAATACTATCAAGTTTCCATGTATATAATAAATTTTTAATTTTAATAAATATTATCAAGATTATAAGTAATTATACGGAATGAATACATTGCAAATATAGAATATTTATATTTAATTAATAATTTAAATTTAATTTTGAAAGCCTTAAACAATGTCCTAACGGATATATATACGAGTATTAAAACCCTTTACGGAGAGTAACTATTGAAATAAATAAAATTTTTCTATCTTACAATCATTTATTAGTGTCAATCATTTAATTATTTACCTTTTTAAGTCAAACTTATTTTATAATAAGTAATGACAAATTTAGCATTCTATGATTTGGGTGAAAATACAACATAAAATGATTTGGTTGCTACTCTTCATGCCTCTTATTTTTCAACTTTGTACTTTTTTTATACTTTATTTCACAACTTTTTCTTTTATTCTGTATTTTTTTTGTACTTTTCTGTACTTTATTATCCCACTTTTTTTTTTTAAATTCAAAAGGGGGTATGGTGAGTATATTTGGGGGGTATGAATAGATTAAACCAATGATTTTTCATGGGTAAGGTTCAAATAAAAACACTTATTATGGTGGAAACGGTAGAGACGTACATTTTTACTTTAAACTTTAAGATTAAATTATGTTTTTGATGAAAAATATATATCAAAATTCTTAGAATTGTGTGTTTTTTACTATGAGAATTTTTTATTAAAAAAAATGTGATACACATCATAAATATTTTTTGTGTATCACAGTATCACACATAAAAGGCTGTGATACACAACTTTAATTTGTGTATAATATATTTTCTTTTATTTTTTTAAATTAATTTAATATTAAAGAGGATAAAATTTTAATAATTTTAGCATAACTTTTTTTGCAAAACATATACATACATTGAATTTAAAAGTGAAAAAAGTCGTTCTTATGGTTCCTACGATAACAAGTGATATTACAATAACCTTTCCCTGATTTTCGTATATTAAATAAAAAAGGAGTACTTTCTATTTATTTAAGAGTACCTCGCATTTATTGGCTTAATAATTGAATTCACGATTGGCATGTTTATAGAATTAATTTCATTTTGAGATGGGAAGAAACACCTCCAACTAGAAACCGATTTTTCTTGGATGATTAATTGATTGGATCAAGAATACACACACAAAACTTTAAAAAATAGTTCAAAAATACTACGGAGTATAATTTAAGCTTTTTCTTTGGGGACAAAATTTCGAGAGCTTTTTGAAAAAATAAAAAAAGAGAAAGTTCTAACTTATGATTTTTTTTACCTAACATACCCATTGTTTCATTACGAAGTATTAATTATGTTTTTTTTTCCGTCTGTTTATGTCAATTTACATTTTTAAAATTCAGTTTTAACTAATTTGTCAAAAAAAAAACAAATTTAAAGAGAATGCTTTAAATATTTGACACATAAACTCGTACAATTTTGACAGAGCATTACTCTATATTATGTTTTTCATTTTAACCCACGAGATTACAACCTATAGGACGATTGTAGAGGTGGCAATTTTAGACCCATTGGTTAATTTTGGGTCAATTTGGTTAATTTTTAGGAGGGGGTGGGTTTGTTGGGTCTCCTCCCCATTTTTTGGATGGGTCTAAATGGGTTTTTCAATATAACCTCTAATTATGTAACAATTAACCAACGGGTTTAGACAGGTCTAGCGGGTAATTTTTTTTTTTTTCACCTCATTTCATTTTTTTCATTTTTCACTCAAATAAAAAAAAAAAATTTGGTGAACCCGATGACCCAACCCGACCCGAGACCCATTTGACCCGGACCCGTTTAGACCCATCCTTCTAGATGACCCATCTAGACCCGGACCCATTTAGACCCAAACCCATCTAGAACCGTGAACCGACCCGACCCGACCCATTCATTTTGCCACCTCTAGACGATTGACAAATCAACACCATAATATCTTTCATTTGTAATTATTTTCACATATTCATAGGTTTGTCTTAATTTGCCACAACTACATAATACAAATTCAACTCCAAATATAGGTTACAGCTACCAATTACAACAAACTAATTTCACCAAATATATGTAATGTTTCAATATTACTTAAGGAATTTTTATTTGATTTTTTGACCAATTTGAGTATCAATTCCTATTTTTATTTTCTTCAAACAATCTAGAAATAATATTTACAAATCATTCAAAAAAATTAAATCAATTAATCAGCTCATAGTTAATTTGACATCCAATCTATACAATAAAAATAAATAGCTTAATTAGACAGAATTGTAGATTTAGTTGTCATACTAAATATATCAAGTGTTTTACTGTTTAAGAACTTGTTTTTCAACATTAATAAAAATATGAGAATGATAACGATAGTCTAATTAACTGTTATTAACATTCTTTGATCCGTAGACGACCTCAATATACTTGATGTTAAATGATTTTAAAGTATAATCAAGTAATCAACCATGCATGTAATAACTAATTAACGTCAAATTGCAAAAGATACTTAATGCTGATTTTAAATAATCAAAACTCACTCTAAATAACACAAGTAAGCATACTTTCTTTTCCTACTAGTTGCGCACCTACACTATGCAGCGTTAACTTAGAAAATATATGATGGCATATGTCTGAAAAATACTATCTTTGGATAATATGAATTTGAGGCACCACTTAAGTTTTAATCAAAGCATGTGAGATTCGATGACTATGAGGAAGGAGATAAAGTGGTTGCCAATGGTGGTAATCGTAATGAGGTGCGAAACGTTTTAACAAGGTATTTGCAACAATTTGACAATAACTTGAATTTTTTTTTCTTTTTTCTTTTTTGGAACGGCTTGACAATAACCTTACTTGTCATTATAAACCTATACTCCATTTAATCTCACGTTGTATGTGTATATTTATTAAATCAAGTTAAATCGAAGTAGCAAGCTAGGAATTCTTTCTTATTTATTTTTCTTTGTACTACAAGAATTGATTTGCTAGCTCATTTTACTATTTTAGTTAAAAAAACAAAATCAGTAGTTTTCATTCTACGAGCTCTCTGGCATCTCATTGACTTTCATACTTATTTAAGGAATGTGCTTACCGTATCCATATTAAATACGAAGTAGGTTAATAGGAAGGATTATATATTGCTATTTAATTACTACGTAATAATTTAATTCAATAAATATTTTCCATATCATCTGATTGAAAGAAGAGCATAATCGTACTTTCCGGTCTTGAAAGTGCAGGTTTATAAACAAAAGAGTCTAAAGTGTTTATAAGGTAGTAAAGATGTGTAAATCTTATCTACGTAACAGATATATTACAAGATAAAGTTAATTCAACATTATAAAAGTAAACTTTCCATATTGAAAATTGATAATGGTAACACTAGAGTTTCCATTAGCACGTTACGACATACCTAATATGTAATTTGAAAATAACATATTCTCCGTCCTTATGGAATTTTAAATTTTAGTTTTTTTAGTTTGTAATCCTAATCCTAAATTTTAGTTAATATAAAAGTATGGATAACCCAAATAGAGGTAACTACCTGAACCGATAAAGTATGAATATACAAAGAAAGATTCCATATAAATAATTACTACACTCATTCATCCCCAACTTGAATTCTTGAGGGGTCAATCTGTCGTCATCAATTTCTCCTTTTTACTGCAATATATTTACACTTCACTCATCTTTTATTTTTAGTATATACACAACCGATCCACCGCCTCACTACCCCTTTTCTAATTTCGGCTCAAAAAAATTTCCATCAGTAATTAGGGTTTTGATTCCAATAAAACTAGGGTTTGCAGCTCAATTCAGCTTTCTGCTCATCATCATCATCATCATCATCATCATCATCAAGTATCAGTTTGTATTCAAGTGGTAATACAAAATTCTTCTTTCTTGCTTACTTTCATTTTAAATAACTTCATTTCTTCATTTTATGTTTGGTAGTTTATTGATTTATATCAGCTTGGTGAAAAAAATAATAATTGTTTTCTTGAAAATACTGATGTAAAACGATGTTAGTAATTTGTTTATTTATTTTAGAGAACTGAAAGTTGATTTCTTGCACTGTGAACTCATTTGTACAACCTGATGATTTTTGATTATATTAATATCCTAAAATAGATAAGAATTCTGTGTACATACTAACCATCTTGTTGTTGAGATTCTTTATTTTTTCATATTATATAATCTTTGGTTTACTGAAATATTGGTATTTATCAATTTTGGCCAACTGATCTGAAGTGTTTGTTTTAATCAGCAGGAGTGAGAGCTTACATGAAAAATGAATGATGATGACTAGAATTGTGATGGTTGTCTAGTAGGATGAATTAATCTTGAGTTTTAAAAGTTTTTGGACAAATATACCTGAACTAGATCTGGGGAGTTATAGACAATGGCTGATGAAACAGTTAAAGATTCTGTATGGACTAGAGAGCAGGATATTGCTTTCGAAAATGCATTAACTACGTACCCTGATGAAGATGCTGAGGATCGATGGGAGAAAATTTCTGCCGAGGTTCCAGGCGAGAAATCAGCTGAAGAAATTAAGAGTCACTATGAGTTGTTACTCGAGGATTTGGACCGAATTGAGTCTGGTGTTGTTCCTTTGCCTTTGTATAGTTCCTCTTTGGATGACTCGGAAAGTCATGCCGGTGAGGGTGGGACCAGTAAGAAAGGTGGTCAAAATACCAATGAATCTAATCATGGAGGTAAGGCCTCGAAAGCAGATCAAGAGCGTCGCAAAGGGATTGCTTGGACAGAGGATGAACACAGGTTAGCTATTCAATAGTCTTCCTCATATTATGTTTCGTGTTTGTTGAGTGTGGTGGTGCCCTTTTGGCTGTTTTGACTTCGGTTTTTTTAGCTCCTTCGTGTTGCTCTTGTGAAGTTGATCTGTTTTGTTTGTGTGTAGAAGAACTAACAAGATGGGATAAAAATGTGTAGAGAATATTTAGAACAATTAATTGCGTTGTTCGTTGGTGGTTGTAGATGTGGGAGTCCTAGTCTTTACCTGTGGATAACTTGAGATTCAATGTGTGTTATAGACTTGGGAACATTTCAAAGTCCTACGTACATGTTACTCACCCCCTAGTGCTTTCCTTGTATGTTTTTTTTTTATAACATGGGTATATGTGTTGAGTGTTATGCTACTTGTACAAAACAGCATTTTATTCTGTTCTTCTTTTAGGCCATCTCCAATGTAAGCACCAAAACACCAAAATGATGTAAAATTTGTTGTAAACCTTCTCTAACCAAGACACCAAAACAGTGTAAAAATTTGGTGTAACATTATTCAATACCCCATTTTAAACCAAATTTGATGTAATACTATTCACCACACCAAATTTTACAATGCACTTGTTTTGCATATAACCAATATAAAAGTTAAATTTAGTTCATGACTTTATGAAAAGTATATGATTGAAACAAGCTAAATGAGACCTTTAAAATTTGTACCATATTGAATATGTTTTAAACTTTTTAAGTTATTTTTTTTAGAATTGTTATTAATAGCTTTGTTGAATAATAATTTACTTTATTTTTGAAATAATAACTTATATAAATATAGTGTAAACAAGTTAATTGAATCAAAGTTGAACATGTAAATTTAGTGTAAAAAAAGGTGATATAAACATTCGGTGTAAAGATTTAGTAAATTGGAGTGAAAAGATTTGGTGTGATAAAGAATCTTTTTTAACATGTAAATGGTGTTACAATCTGATGCATACATCAGAGATGCCCTTAGGGGATTGGATCCATTTTAAAAAGTTAGTTAACGGTACAACTTATAAGGGCAGGGTCAGATATCTCATTAAGCAAAAAGGCAATGTTTCATTCAGGATACGTAACTGTACAGTTTTTTCCCATTTGTCAATGAAAGAATGCTGTGTCAAGAACAATTTGATCTTATGATTATCTTCTAAGGCCCAACCATGTTAACCCGTGCAATGAACCGTTGGAGGTTTTCCTTTTCTTTTATTGTTTTGCTGCATGTGCTACGTTGTCTTGTTCAAGTGGTGGGACTTCCTTAGGATGAATAAGATGTATTTGGTTGGATTCCCCTTGGATCTTGCTACTGAGGGACTAAAGTTTCAACTCCTTGGGCATGGTTTCTGGGGTCTTGATGAAAAAAAAAAACCTTTTATTAGTTGACAATGGTAACATTCCTGCGCTGAATCAACTTCTACCCATGCCTAACAACACGTTTGGAGCTATGTTCCCACTTGTACGAATTATGCTGCAATGCCAACAAACTTTAATCCCAAACTAATCAGGGCAGTCTAAAATTGCAACCACGAGCAACTATGCGAACAGGGTAACTTGAAATCTAAGAATCTCTCTAATCTCCATTACCACCAACTAGTGGGTTAGCTAGAACTGAAAATAGGAATAATTATTGAAACGTTGCAATCCCAAAATTCACATATGGAATGGTATCACCTACTACTCATAATAAGGGCTTTGACATGCCATGTCACTCTTTATAGGTTTACTTAATTTCCTATAGTTCCAGCTGGTGCATTTTAAAATTTCCCCAAAATATGAGTAAACTACCTCCAACATTGTTGCCTTTACGTATCTATATTGGGGTTGCCTTTTTGTGGCATAGATCCTCATCCCTAATTATGTTTCTTGGCTACACATCCATCTCATATTCGTATTTGTGCTATCGTGTTTTACTGTTTTTATCTCTGGTTATCCTTATTTGTTTGAATGTGATGTTTAGGACCAATAGTGGATTTTACAAAACCAAGGGATAATTGTAACCACCGTTTGAACTTATGGATTTAAATCTTGAAAATGATTAGAGGTCTTCATGCGTCCCATGACCATGCATATGCATACGTACACACACATACTTATAGTTAATTTCCGTTATGGCCAATGCAGATTATTTCTTCTTGGTTTGGAGAAATACGGGAAAGGTGATTGGCGAAGTATATCCAGAAATTTTGTGGTGACGCGTACACCAACTCAAGTTGCAAGCCATGCACAAAAGTATTTCATTCGTTTGAACTCAATGAACAAAGATAGGAGGCGATCAAGCATCCATGACATCACCAGTGTTAACAATGCTGATGTGTCAGTCCCTCAACCAGCAACGAATGATTCTCCTGCAGCAACAAGTAAATCAAGCAAACAACCCACAGGGGTCAACATGTATGGTGGGACCACAATTGGTCAACCAGTAGTAGGAACACCTGTTAATCTTGCTGCAGCACCACCACACATGGCATATGGTATGGGAACCCCGGTTGTCCCTGGTGCACCACCGAACATGAACCCCAGGCCATCTCGTCACAGGTGAAGTAACGTGTTGCAAAATGTACACACAGTAGTTAGGATTATATTCTGTGGTTGATCGTTAGTAGAAATGATTTTGCAGAAGCTTTATGAGATTAGCTTATCGACTATAGTTTAATAAGACAGGTAAATGAAATGTTTTGCGTTTATGTATGTTATATGCATGGTTTAAGCATTGGTCCTTAACAATGAGGGTAATGTCTATAATGATATGCTCTAGAATTACAAATTCAACTACATGATGTTGCTTATATTCTTTGAATGAATTCAAAGGTGCTCTTCCCATATTTATGTCTGTATATAGGATTTCAGCAACTGTGTTTATATTTATAAGTGTCAAAATGAATGGGTTGGGTCGGGTCGGGTCACGGGTCTAGATGGGTTTGGGTTTAAACGGGTTCAGGTCTAAATGGGTAACTTATTCATGGACCTCTTCAGAAGCACCATTGGAGATGTGAATGTTAATTCTTGAAAATTTTTAAGAGAAGTTTGTTGAAAACTTACAAGTCAATTAACAAAAAACAATTGTATGAGCCCCTTATAAAAAAGAGTATAAATTATTCGAATATTGAATCATTTATGCTACGCTATCAAAATTGGGGAGAAAAGTAAAGTAAAAAAAAAAAAAAAAAAAAAAAGAGGACAATATTGTGAGTGTTCTTAAAGTAGTAAGAGTTCGATAGGTTTTCGGTTACTTAGAAAGGGGAAAACTAACAGTTTGTCATAGCCCTCTACCATGAAACCAGTTAGTTTAGCTTTGACATTAGTTGTTAACTAGAAAATATACATAACACTTGTTGCATTAAGCTCCTAATCTTCCAAAGTTCACTACGGAAAATTTGGGTGAAAATCAACATCAGGTTTTCCACGAGTCCCATTTTCCTTCTAAATCACTCCCATTGTATTCCAACTAGGGTTGTTGCCCAGCTTTTGCTGGGATCGAGTCATGAGCGCTATAACATGCATCACTTTTAAAAAATGATATTTAAATAAAAAAAATATGATAAGTTTAGTTCATTTGTATTTCAAGAGTGTTAAATTAAAACGTCAGTATTCTTAAAAAGAATAATATGACAATTAGATTTGAAAAATAAGACAAAAATATACGTAACAATATACTTAGTTAATGTCATGAATCACACTTGTCTATTGTTAAAAAAAAAAAAAGACGTTTAAGTTCGTCTGGTTATCAGCAGCAAAAAAAATGGAAAGCCATATATGAAACACGATTAGAGTCGAACTCCCACCTTCACAGTTGCAATGAGTGAAGCAGTAGGCTAGAAGCCCACCATGTTTGACTTTTTAACCGAAATATATATATAAAAAGCAATCGTTATTTGTGTAATTACTATCTTGACCCTAATGAACAGTAGCAAACAATCCACCACTAATGTGTATAAGGTAAATAAGTCAAAAATACAGTTGAGAGCTAGCATGTAAAATCCTTGAGATATACATCTGATTGGAAGTTATTAAGCATATTTGAATTTGAATATATCATGTACAAGTATAACCAGAAGTATGGTCAAGCAGATTGAGTTTTGTCTTTCTTCCCAGCAAGAATCATTGAGATTTGCAGCCCTCTACTAAATGCTTGATTGAATAGAAGCCTTGTCTGGAACTCGGATACAAATGGAAACCATGATAGTGTAACAATGGGCATGAATATTATCAGACCCATCACACACTCAAATGCACGTCCCAGCTCCTTTATTGAATCCCAAAATCCTATGGCTTTTACGAAAGGCCTGCAGGCTTGACCAATCTTGACAACAACCATAAAACCAAAATTAGCAAGCAGAGATAAGTTTTTAGTCTGAAAAGGTTCAATATTATTGTGGGTTGAAATATGACGGGCGGATTGACCGGTATACACTATTTTCTCTCTTTTTTTTAAAAAAATAGTTTATAAATTGACTATGACTACAAAAAGAATAATCAAATCTTTTAATACAAAGGATTTAGGATTTTGCATGCATTAGAAATAAGCTTCGAGTGACTTTCAACCCGTTTCATTGATTTCCTTTTTAGGAATATTTATTTTTTGTACCAGTTTTCTTTTTAGCTAACTTTATTGATTCAACCTGCCTGAGGTAAGAACTCAACCCAAATCAGCTCATTCTTGTATAAATGTTGCCACCTATAAGACAAAAGGAACTTGAAACTTACCAGGAGAAAAGCCCATCCAGTTGGCAGGAAAGCTAGAAAAGCAGCAAATATGTCACTTATAGTGAGGTTACACACGACAAATAAGACGGTCACAATTGATAGGAACCCGATGAAAAGAAGAGCCTTTAAGATCCTAAACATGAGTTGAAAATCAGTCCCAAATCTTCGTCTTCCCATTGAAACCATCTGGTAAACACAGTAGCCATACAATTAGATTATTATTCAGGAAACATAAAAGTGTCTCAAACCATTTTATCTCATTTAACATTAGATTGGACAATGGACATTTATAGAATAATACCACCAGCAATCCAAAATTTGATAAAATATCTCAATTATCTAGTATGTTAAAGATAAAAACAATATACTGTTGGTGGTAGTTTTGTATAAATTAGAAATCGTATTCTCTTAATCGAAATAAAGAGGTGTTTGGCTTTACGTATTCAAACTGATTAACTGATTATTGCAATTATCAGTTTTTTAATTGTTGGATAAACGAGTTCTGATTCTAATTATATGATCATGTCAGATTCAGATAAACAATTCATAACATCTGCAACAAGACTGATGAAGGTTATCAATAAACCACTCTTCTATCCTTCGTGTAACATAATTTGAAGGACTTCTATTTCCATTTCAGAAGCTTTTTTTTACACTATTATTTAGTAGAACTAGTGCTTTATGATCGTTTAATATCTTATTATCTTATGCAGGTTATTTAAAATCACATAATTACTTTCGAAACGCTGATCTAAACACCCCTTAAATTTTATTCTACCATATGAGACAATCCCAAATCCTAGTACCACTCGGTTTTGCATACCTTTAAGCCAAGAAGAGCAGTTATCATGACCAACCAAGAGAGTCCATAAACCTACAAATTGAAATGTTTCAATGGTAAATTATGAGCACAAATCACGGATATAAGGAACAAATTGAAGAAGTCAAATTTGACCTGTTTATGGCTATAGAAGCCGACTTGGGTTATAATTTGCAACGGGTCAAATAAGTGCATTTTAAAAAGTCACCTAAAATGTATCTAAAACGCATATAACCTCCTATATAGTTTTATTTTTATAAGTTTAATTAATTAAAGAAATCAAGAAATGAAAAGATTGCTAAAAATGACCCATTTTGACCCGTTACCTATCGACCAAATGACACAAGAAGTATGCACGAAAATAACTGTACCAGTATACTTTTGCTGCCGCGAGCTATGTTAAGGTGATACACCAGTCCATACTGATAAATGAAGAATCGAAAAGCAAGTACAATCTCCATAATTCTGCCTCTTATATTTGTATGCTTTAAATGCTCTTGTTCTGCATCCCACCATGATTCCCAACTTTTATCTTGTGCAATCCCAATGCCGCCACGATTTCCCATCCACCTCTTCCAATCCGTCCAATCTTCCACCGTCTTCTGCCAGTCAAATCCCGAAGGATTAAAAACAAAAGGAGCAAACAACCACGAAGAAACCAAGAACCATATGGAGAAAGTGATGAACAAATATAATTTTGAACTACGATACGAATCCCCATAAACTTGATAAATAACCAATAACATAGCCAACTCAATCCCTTTCACAAAGTGACTTCGTGAATATAATCTGTAATTATCACCAAATTTTGCATGGAAGATAACGAATCCACGACCAGTAGCCCGATATTTTGAACCTCCATGTAAAATTGTTTTTCCATAATAATGCACTTTTGTTCCAAGTTGGAATGTGAAAAATACTGAGGCTAGTTGTAGTTGCATTATGATAAAATCACCAAGGGCTCGGCGAAACCCACTTTCTAAGCCTACTTCCATTGCCATTGGAAGTATTAAAAGTAAACCCAACTGAAACACAGATTGTGTCGCTAAAGCCTCTTCTAGTGCTTTGTTGCTATTTATAGTTGCATTTTCCATTATTTTTTTCTCGAGTCCGCTTAATACCATATACATTCGTCCATATAAGAAGACATAAACAACAAGTACAGTAACCTGGAACAGAAGAATCAGAACAAGAAATTATCAATATCAAGTCATAACATAAAAAAGCTACGAGTAATATCCAAGGAGGTCACCCAACTTGCAAAGGAGGCATTAGATTGTCAAAATGACTACAATACCCCTGACTGCAAAGTGTCTAGTGATCAAACCATATAAGAATAAAATTAAAAGTTGAAGTTCAATGAAGTTATTGACCATTTCAAAAACACTCCTGAAATTTTGTTAGACTTTCTTTTAGATTTTTATTTAACAAACTTAATCGAACGGTGCAATTGTCATTGTATCAGGATTTAGTGCAATGACACCAATTTAAAACTTGGGTTGCCTGCTTTGACATTTATTTAATTTTAAGATGGCCTATTCGAAACTATTTACGAGCTTAAAATGGCCCTTTTGTATATTATTCCATCACACATTTAATTTTCATCATTATACCATGCTGCTAAAGTAGAAACCAACGGTGGTGAAGTAGAATGACAACATTCTGTAAAAGTCAAACCGCCGGCCAAGTCGATAAACATCTCGGCTGAGTGTCTGTTCACCATTTCCATTTGCAACTTTGGCCTCGAATAGAGATATTTGATTCATACCAACATCTCGACCCTTGCCTACTTGAATGTATTCATGATGTGTCACATATCCCCCACGCAGAGTTGAATTATAACCTGAAAATATGTCCTCACTCAAGTTGATAATTTTTGAAGCCTTACTAATACCACCTCTTGTTATGTGGAAGATTCTGTCAAATATATCAGGGTGACCGTAATGGAAGCGCACCCTGAAAAATATAGAAGATTACAGTGTTGAGAAATTTTCATCATGAATATGATGATATAAAGCCATAACAGTGTACATTGCTACATTATTCTAAAAAGGGAAAAGGATCAGACCTTAAAGGGTCAGCCAAAACCCTTTGACCAATTGTAACAAAACTTGTCTCTTGATTGGACATGAACCATGCAAGTGATGAGACACTGTAAATCAACAAAGATACTGAATACGACAATCTACATACATTCATACACAAGTACGTGCATACACTCATATACCAACCTTCCTGTAAAGATGTGTTCCCTCAATCCCAGTATTGTAGGTCTACGATTGCCACGATGATCTTTATGAAATTCTTCCAGTACGTTTCGCATTTTGAAAGCTTCCTCAAAGTAATTATCCTAAACAGAAGAGGAAAGATACTTGGTAATATGTAGAAGTGCCAAAATGGGCGGGTTATGCAATAGGTGGTCGAAATGGCCAGTTTTTCATTTCATTTTTTTAGTATTTAATCAGTTAATAATGATCCCAAAAATTAAAAGTAATAACGATCCAAATCTCGAAAAAACTTAGGAGGTTGTATGCATAATAAATTGACCTTAGGTAACTTTCAGGATGTTTGTTGTGTTCCCCTTTTTTAACTAATAATTTAGTTTGACCCTTATATAATTGTGACATCTAGTAATATGCATTAAAGACAGAAACCAAGGGAAGTTTTGGAATTACCTGATTCATGTCAATTGTTTGCAGTGCTTCCCCACGAGTGAAAATAATAGCATGGTTTTGGTTTTCAGGTTTTCCTTCACCAATTTCTGTAGGTGGACCAGGAAGCTTGATACGATATATTTCCTACATTACAAATGTGACGCTGTGGTTTATTAATCTAAAACTATGTAGTATTTATTGTCTAGATATATTTTCTAACAGCAAATCCACACACACACCCTACCACTACAATTTTGTCCAAAGTGAGATGTGAACCCTCATCTGCTTGGGTGAGGGACAGCTAATCTACACATTGGGTACCAATAGACCAAAGGCCTGTCGATTTAATTTGTCAACAATATTTTATTTAGATCATAATTGTAGTTACCTCATCTAGTTTATCTCCACCCTTGACCAGAACAGAATAGTAAACTTTCGGAGATTTTCCATTGGGATTCTCTCTTTCGTCGATATATGCCACACGTAAAGATGGATATCTGAAATGTTCATATTTTAATTAGAACAATCAACTTTAACAATGACATTAATCTGATCATATTTCAATATACAGATGACATTAATCTGATCATATTTCAATATACAGATCCTGGTTATCACATAATTACGTTTCCAAACACATATCCGAAGTCCAAACATCCACTTTAAATAAGAAAAAAGGAAAGTGTAGATACTTACTTAAGCATTAGGTTCAGTATGTTAGCATAACAACTTTGATCTCTATGGTCACTGGATTTCTTCTGAGCCCCATAAATCTGGCAAGAAACAACATAGGTGAACTTCAAATTTGCCAATGCTTCTGCACGTTCTTTCAGAGCCCTGTGGTCTTTATCCTTATCAAATGTTCGGTAGCCAGTAAAAATCTCTGCAAATGAAAGATTAATAGTTCAGGATTTACTTGAAATAATGCAACTGTTCAAGAATGCATAACATTATACTAACCGTTGTCCTTTGCAGAGTCTAAAAAGCATTGCAGTTCAAGAGCTTCTTTGTAGTACATCATCCCTCTCACTGAAAAAAAATGAATATTATATACTTCCGTCCCAAAATTATTGTCACCCGACAAAAAACACGCAGTTTAATAGAAACATAATCATTACTGCTTTCTCTTTCTTACTTTTTGCAGAATGACAGTTTTACTCTTAACTAATTAATTACTGCTTTGTGAAAGTGTGTAATAATAACTTCAATTAAGGGTAATATGGTAATCACGACCAAACTTCACTATCTATTTTTGGAAGTGGACAATTAATTTGGGACGTCCGAAAATGGAAACATGGACTATAATATTGGGACGGAGAAAGTACAACTTTTAACAATTACACAGTATTAGTCATATTGTAAATGACTGCTGTACCTGTTCTTGAAAGTGTCTGCCCCCTGTATGAAACCCATTGACGTGTTGCTTCTGTTCTATCCTTTCCAGTAGCTTTTGGTTCTAGGTTTTTAATCCTCTCTTCGAAATTCTTCCACTCATCTGATTTAAATGTAATGTTAACAGTTAAGAGTCATGAATCACTTTATATAAAGATGCTTTAAAAAAGTGATATCAAGAGTCACCTGGATATATCTTTTGAAGATAAAATAAGATAGAAATTCCATCCTCGTTTTCCATATGAAGCTCATCTTCAGAATAGAGAACGTCTTCTTTATAATACGGAGTTAATACACTGTTTTATAACGACACAAGTTTCTATAATAAGTTGACAGACTTTTGTTGAGAAACACAGTAAGTAGATGAATGCAACTGAATTCCGTATTGTGCGACACTAATTACTAACCTAAATGATATCATATTGTGAACTTTTGGAGCATTTGGCATTTTCATATATAAGGAGTTTGTAAAGAAGGTAACACGCCTACGGGCCTCCAAATTCATAGGCACATTAATTGCAGATTCCTTCACAGTGAGAAGCAAATGGAGCCTCACCACCTATAACCACAAATAAACAAGCGACTACTAACAAAGGGATTTTTATACTGGGAAAAAAATAGAAAATTAAAAAGATCTACAAATGATACCTTCTCCTTCCAAGATTTTTTTTGAGTGAGCTGAATATTGATCCGTTCAAATCTCTCCTTTTTGTCATTGTCATAACGATGAGAATGAGCTCTTTCGAGTAATCTATGAAAATGGAAAGCCCGTGAATTTCTTGATACAAGTGAAGCTTACTTCAGACTTTATAGAAAGTTTTTAATAAAGGTGGCCAAATGGGGCAAATGGACAAGTTGGGTGGGTTGGGTAAACAGTCATAACTGAATGAAAATTTCCATCTCAAGTTGCCAATGAAAAAACTAAAATATTCTTAGGGATATGGATGTCTGTAAGTACTTACTCACGCCCGTTCATCATAACATCCTGGGTAATAATCTCCATAAGATCTTGAAAGACATTAATAATTTGTGATGTGTATTTCTCAGCATTATCATAATCTGTCAGCTGAAATACAACCAATGGAGTACTCGATAATTAGTTTTGAAATTTCAGATACAGTGGTGCTAATAAATAAAAGCCCACTAAATATTAAAAAAGAAACACTGCTTACCAAATGGCTTAATAATTTCTCCAACTTATCATTGAGGGAAGGCAGACCACTCATACGAAATTTACTTAAAAATGACTTATTTTGAATGCTACTATCTATTTCATGGCATATAAGCCGTATGATCCTACAATAAAGAGATGCAAAAAAACAAACTGTCAACAAACAAGTTCAATAACAAAGGTGAGTACAAAAATAGAGCATTTATAATACACGTCTTACGTTTTATCCCCTTTATCATCAAGAAGACCATATAATATATCTTTTAGTGTCTGGTAGCACTCAATAATTGCTGAGTACATATAGTCATCATTATTGATCTTTTTAAAAAGGTCTGCATCTTCCTTCCCTTTAAAATCTTTGGCCATGTCTAATGCAATTGGGATCTAAAATTTGATCAATAACAAGTGGTTAATAGATGATCCAAACTCTACTTAAAATGAAAAAAAAGAAAAAGAAAAAAAAAAAAGGAGCATAACCTTGCTAGCTAGCAGGAAAGGTGGCCATTGGATAACTGGAACATCACTTGTCGTGTACGGTACAAGGAGTAAATCTCTCTCCCTAACAAATGAAGGGTATATCATTAATATATTAAGTATAATTAGATTGCTTTTAGAAATGACCAAAGTAATATTTGAGATGTGAGGTTGCTTCAACCTGTTGCTAATCAAATCCTCCATCCGCATTGAAAATATGAACTCATTCCACACCTGTGAAAATTTTGCTATGTTCTTTCTCACCAACGAATCGTCCTCCTACAGACAAAATTTCATGAATGTTTAATTCTCTAGTTTATTTTGAGAGTGGAAGGGAAGGAAGTGGAAGAAAATGGGAAAAATAACTTGTTCTCGAGTTTTGTTAAGCTATGTTCTGTGTGTTTTGTAAATGTAGGACTAAGAAACAAGAATAGAAAGAAAATCCTTCAAGTTACTTAATCAGGCTATGTTAAAAGTTTAGATGGGTCATTTATTAGTACGGGTCAAAAGTGACCGACCAGATGGGTTTACCAGTAAACACTTCGTACAAATTACAACTTCAGATTATAAATAGTTAGTGTATTTATCATAATTACTAAAGCAGAAGTATTACGATAAATCTTAAAAACATTAAATGAAACAATTTAGAATTGGACTCTTTCCGTTTTAGGTCTTAAATTTATTTGATCCATTTCACCCATTTGATAAATAAAAACAACCTAAACCAACCCATTCATAAGTAACTAGGTAAAAAAACATATACTAGCCCAACCAATGGATCTCTCTTTAGTTCTTCTTGTTGCATCGGTACAAGGCGTTCATAGAAAGCTGAAGGGACAGAGTCAAAACGGGAACGCAGCATCCCAAGTGTCCGAATCTAAGAACGAAAAACGATATGAAGTCAACAGAATGGTGTTACAAACTTGCAGTAGAAATGTTATTTTTTTCCTCACCCATAAAAAACTATTAAATACATGTTCTAACCTCACCCAAGTGGCTAAACGCCCCATAGATTCCACCAATAATCGTAGCAAATATTGCATACCAAATTTGTGCATCCATGAAATATACCTACAATAACACCAACATCTCCAGATTTTAGTCAGGTGCCAAAAAGCAAAAGTTTTATAACAAAAATATAAGCACCCTTACCATGACAATTGGAGCCCAAATAGAAATAACAACGCCAATATTATGAGTCACTACAAATTGCATAAAACGAATCAGATTCTAAATGAAAATGGGATAAATAGATGGAATTATAAAATGATTGATTTTACCATTCGGAAAGAACTCATGCCAGTCATATATGTTAACTGATATATCCATAATTTCTTTGGTGGGTGCAACCAGTGGCAATATCTATAATCAAAATGATAAACAATGAGCAATACAATACTAATACAAAATTTAATCTTTCTGCATATTGCAAATGCCCAAAACAACCTCAACATAGTAGCTGAATGTGAACTTGCTTATTAGCAGCATCACCCAATATAGTGTATACCTAAAGATTAAGTTTCATATGGTTAAAGAAGATAATAAAATATGAAACATATACGCATATTCAAATATCAACTTATCGTGTTCCTTACTTAAAAAGTGAAAACATGTCTTCATGCATGCCTCTTCCAACATAGAGCTTTGGCTGACAAGGATCAACAACATTACAATTAATATGCAGAATTAAAATGTTAAACTGTCAACATATATATATATATTTTTAGCAGTTCCAACTATCTGTTGGATTGTCGACCTATAAATGCACTTGATTAGAGGTGGCAATATTGACCCATCTACTTAGAATGGGTTGATTTTCATTCTTTTCTAAAATCCAATAGATCAAATAAACTTTATTAGCTCAAACGAAACATGTCAAAGATGTTTACTTAGCCAACCAACTCGACCCTGCCATTTTTTACCTGTACAAAAGTTACCCATATTGACCCATTATCCATCCTATCTGACCCAACCACTTTGTCACCTCTATACTTGATATATTCCGACTTTCCTTTTACATATGAAATCAAATTACAGAAAGTTAGCTAACCTGGGCCCACCACAGTAGAAGAACAGGTACACGCCAATTAGAACGCTCCATGGATCTCCGCATGGGTGGGAGCAGGAACAGCAAGGCAGACAATATGTTGGGTGTCAAATAGATTGCAACAAGATAGTTATAGAGTGATTGCCCTCTCCGATTTCCTCCCAAGTTACTAAAGAACTTCACAATTCCTGTTGGGTTCTGAACAGATCTTGAATAGCCAATGGGTAGGATCACCACCCAAAAGGCCGCAATCGTAAGTTTAAGGAGATAGCGAAGTATCTGCGTATTTTTCAAGCTCCTCCAGGCATTGAAGCTAAGGATCATATCTAAAGAAGCTGTGCGCAGAACAAAAGCAGCAAAGGAAACACAAATCTTAAGGCACCAAAGGTGGCCATTTTCAACACATTTACTTATGAATGGGTCGATTTTGTTTGTGATTTATATCAAAAGTGTCAGATGAGCCTAGTCAAATAGTTTAGCTTGAAGGGAATAGTCAGATAAGTCAAACGGGTGAAAGTAGCCCAAAGGCTATTTATTATGGGCAATGATATATACAACAAATCTTTTGTTACTTACACCAAAATTATGGAACAAAGTATTGTACTGTACACATTATAATGCATAAAATTTGGTGTATGCATCAAAAAAATTGGTGTATATATCAACTTCCATTTAGTATGCATGTAACTACCTAAATCAGTTATTGGAACCTTTAATTTTACTATAGTAATTATGTTACTATATATATATATATATATATATATATATATATATATATTTGAAAGGCAATTATGTTTATTCTAATCATAACTATCACACTAATACTTTATTAAGAACTCAACGATAGAACAAGCGAATCTGCTGATTGGTCAATCCAGCTCAACCGAATTCTTTCAATGATACTAATAGTAACCCGTTACCATCTTGCCACCTCGAGAAAAATTGAAAAATTATAGAAGGGAAGAAAATACCTTGGAAAAAATTAAGGACAGCAGAGGTAATGAATATGCTCAAAATACTTTCAAAGACACCGTCATCAAAAATTCCAAAAATTGATCCATCTCCATGCCATGCAATAATTACCATAGCCTGAAAAAAAAATTAAATAAATAAAAAATAAACACATTTATGCAAGACCAATCTTAAAATGAAAACAATAATAGATAACTCCACGATGTTAATAAATACCTGAAAAGATACTATAAGAAACATCCACATTCGATCAAAACTCCTATACAGGTGCAAAAATGTCCGCACTTCAACAAAGTTTGTTTTAGGTTTCCTCTTTCCAGATATGACATGCCTGCGCTCCTGCAATTACATAAAGAGACCTTAGTGGCATTTAACATCATGAAATTTCTTGTGAAACGGAAGACCAAGACAATTTGGCTAATCATAACTCCTAAAATGTTATTAGAGTAACTGTCAACTGCCTTAGAGAGATGATGAGTTTAGAGTAATCATATCATTTCCTGTAATACACATGTATAAGATACAGAATTGTTAAAAAATTGCTAAGTGTCAAGTTGAACGGGTACCACATTTTCTTGCATTCCATCATCAGAGTTAACAAAAAAGTCTGAATTTCGGTCCATTGGCCATCCTAATTTAAAGCACTTGTCAGACCTAAAATGGAAGAGTTGAAGTTTCTGTTAGAAGCAAGTAAGATATTCTAAAAGTGAAAATCTCAATTCCTAAAAGCTGTATGGGTCTTTTGGGTTGTATTGTATCTCAGATGGGTCAAATAGAAAAGAATAGAGAAAAACTAATGGGTCAGATGGGTCAAAACTTGTCCAAAGAGAATGCATACAACCTCCAAAATTGGTCTTCTTTCAAAAAAAGAAAAAAAAAACTCAGACTTGTAATGTAGAAATATAATTTTTATATAGAAAATAATACACACATTTTGACCACCCAACACTACCATGTGACTACCTGTAATATTTCAGCATGAAAAAAAAAAAGATCAGTTGCATTACCAAAAGTATTCGTTGAGATCGTCATAGTTTCTCCAAGAAGAATGACTGGCTTTCCCACCTCGATTTCTCTTAGCTTCCTGTCACCGTGTAACAAGATAATAAATAACTCACAAAAGTTGCATACAATATAATATAAAAAATGTGGAGTCGAATGTAATTACCTTACGCATAACTTCATATATAGGTGACACAACATTCTGCAGAAATGATTCTTCTCCAACTGCTTCTGCCTGATATGTACCCCCGCTTACAGGTTCGACATTGGCAAACAAAATTCCATGAATTTCATTCGCCATCTTATAATCATTAAACAAAAACGGGTGATGAGTATCATCTCACAATCAATACAGCCTCATCACAAAGATGAAAGAATAATAATATTTATAAGAATCATACATAGCTGTTCTTTCTAATGTATACTTTAACTTTGGAGGTCAAACTTCAAATTTGAAATGAATTCTTATGTTCTTAAGGATAATTCAATAACTACACATAATTCGAATGATGTTACACATAATAAATTTCATTTTAAGGGGTCTGTGATGAATATATATGTAGTATTTTTCTATACTATCTAATTTGGTTTGTTTAGTATATCATGTTTTAGGCATGTTGAGTGATTATGATACAATCATTACAGGTATAAGGTAAAGTCAGCCAAACTTAATTGTGAGATAAATAAACATAAATAACACATAGAAAGCACACTTGGAGATTCAAAAGTATACATACATTATGAAAGATATAGCAAATACATTCAGGCATGAAGCGGATATTTGAAGCTTCGCCCCATATAAGCAGATAGAGTCCAATGTAGATAAGCTCTAACTGCTGCCTATCACCATCAGGTTCAAACCTATGCAGTCACATAAAAACATTTAAGTAAACAAAATATAAAAAAAAAAGAGTTTCAAGCAGAACTAAAAAGTGCTACTAATTCCTTATAACTTACTTGAGGTTTGATGTGCAGTGCAGATAATCACACCACGAGCTATAGTTCTTGAATGTTTTATCCATCAGTTGATGTATTGTGTGGCTATTTAACTAACAATTTTACAAATGTACTATATCAGCATTCAATTCCGAACTAAATAAAAAGTTACTAGTCTAATACGGAACTCTATTTAATAAGTAAAATATAAAGAACGGCCACATTTTAAAATATAGAGATGGCAACGAGCGAATTAAACCCATCTACCAAGAAATGGGATTCAGGTTCTGCTTTACCTCTAACATGTCAAATGGGTGACCTTATAAACATGGTTGAAAACAGAGGAGTTCAAATGGGTCGAACAGACTGATTGACACTAGAAGGTTACTTAAAATGACTACAACAGCTAAGATCGCTTTAGTAAATAAATTTACTGGTATTTAATAATACTGTTTCTGTAAACATATATAATGCACTATCATCTATCAACCTTAAGAAAAAAGATGGAACACATTTATGGGTCAGCCCAACCGAACCAGACCTGTTTTGACATGTACTAAAAAGTTACTCAGTTCAGACCCAAACCTGTTATCTAACCTACCTATCCTACTCATTTTACAATTACTAAGATATAAGGTGCTGGTAGAAGTTTTACCTGGTCATAATCTTCAAGACTCTTTGACCTTGTATCAATATTTGCAAGTAGCAAGATTAAATGTTCCCGCTGATTCGCAACATTTCCTTTCTTCATTGCAATGATGGAACACGCAAAAAATAAAGCCATGAACCCAACACAATTACATAATGTAAAAGAATTCTTTAAAGAATATAACATTCCACTTAGAATACAAAAACTTCGACTGATAAAAATTGTCTACAGTCTAAACACTCTAAGTGATATGTCAAGAAACGCATGTTACCTGAAATCCAAAAATTGAAGATAACCACTCGAGTATATCACTAACAGATTTGCCTCTGTCCTCGGGTTTTCTAAGAAGTGGAAGATTATCCACATTACGAAGAGCCCTAAGAGCCGCTTTAATCTAAGATAGTAGAACTAATAAATATGTAAATATAAAGATAATGAAGAAACATGATTTAATATTTATCTATATAAACACAACCTCTGGAAGCTCCATAATTGCTGGTTTAACCCCAACAGCGTATAAAGGAAGAATGTTATAATGTTCATACTGTTCTTGGTTCTCCTCTACATCTTTAGCATATCTTAAAGTCTGCACGCCCAAGAAACGGTGTCGCGATTAAGAATGTCGAATTCCATAGTAACTTAGATAAACAAGTTTTTACCTCAACTTCAACTTTTGTAGCAGGAACCACTGTCCTCAATACATCATACAAGACCTTTGCAATCTGATAAATCTTAGCCATCTCCTCACTTCAAAAGAGTACAAAAATTAACGAACTTAGGAAACATTTACAAAATATTTTGAAATATTGTTAATGAAAATTCAAGACTTACGGCTTCTTTGTATATTGACCCTCTCTGATATTTTTCTCATAGAAACTTTGGTAGTATTTCTGGATTTCTCTAGGATCATTATTTGCTAACTGAGGTTTTGTCTCTTCTTCTTCCTGCAGAAATGTATCAAATATCCATGAGGTTTTTTTTATACGCAATTCACCTCTACATAGAGCAAAAATTAAGAAAAACTACATGAGAAATTATCATGTGTACCTTCTGAAGTCTATGGAGTAGGTAAGTCTTGAATTGACGAACGCCACGCCCAGTAGATTTAGAGTCCATTCTGTGTGCCTTCTCGAATGCATGAAATCGGCCTAATCCAACAAAGTCAGACATCTATGAATTCTTTTAGACCACCGACATCCACATATATATACTACCGTTGTGCTATCAGATTGATATGTATGACAAGTAAGGACTTGAGAGAAGCTTTAAATCGCACTTCCTACATTTTTTTTTTTTTACTTTTGGAACTAGCTTATGTAGTGTCAAGTATATATTTAACTTGTCGTATTATGGGTTTAGGATTCATACTGTAGTTATCATGCTATGTAGTATAAGTGTATAACCAGTTTTAAGCATGGAGTGACTTAATATTATAATCTGAAATTACAAATCTAGTAATTTCAGTTCATATTAAACATTTAAAGTTTCTGCCCTTCTATTGTGAAGGCTCAAGGATCAGACACAAAGGCGAAGTCAAAAAAAGGGTAGGAACATGTACTATTTTGGTGGTCACTCTGCACATGTCATTTTTGTGCATCATGACAAATCAGCGTCATAACCGTGCAAGCGTATGATTCGTTCGAGTGTTGACACATATCATGATCCTTAATAATGACACGTACTCACCACCGGAATCCTTCCTACCATTTCTACAAATTTAAGCTTTTTTACAATATCAGTATACCAACTAAATGAATCTCGCAATTATAATCTTAGTACCCTTTAGATACTCAAAACCGCATGAGGTATATGTTCACATAGGCAATCATACAAAAACTCATAAGTCTACGCAATCTACAGGAACATCAATTATCACAAAACATATAAAAATGAAAGGACAAATTAAAAATCCATAAGATATCCAACTTTACTATATTTGCTATTGTATTGATCAAACATAAAAAAAGTTCATCGTATGTATTAATCTTCACAAAACTTGCTACTGTATGTACCTCTTCTTAGTTCGATACATACAATAGCAACAGTAATAGAGTTAGATACATTCTGGTAAAATAGGGATTAGGTCCCCGAAATGCTACTAACTTTGACCAAATCTCTATTGTATGCACCCAACTTACGTATACTAATTTTAATGCAACCAACTTTCCAAAATGGTGTTTTTGATGTAACTTGATGACGTGTCGCGCGTATGGCATGCCACGTGGCGTATGGAGAGAGCGACACGTTATCAAGTTACATCAAAAACACCATTTTGGAAAGTTGGTTGCATTAAAATTAGTATACGTAAGTTGGGTGCATACAATAGAGATTTGGTCAAAGTTAGTAGCATTTCGGGGACCTAAACCCGGTAAAATATTGTACTTGGATATGAAACATACACAGGTAAGCAACTCTAGGATTATCCTTCTCGACCTCATTTGCAACACGAAGAATTGGAGCAACAGATGCAAGTGAAGACGGCACAAGCTCACTATCAACGGTCGCATTATCATCCGCATAGGGATCAATCATAGCAGAACTTCTTGTCACCCGTCTCGAAAGTGACCCTGCATCTTTCGTTCCGCTCGTGCTAGCCATAACTAATTACCAATCTGATTCCTTCAGAAATCAGAAGATGTGATTCAAATTCAGGTTTTAGTTGGTGTAAGAACTAACTAAGAAGTAGGTATATGTTATAAGGATCTTTTGAATGTGCATTTTTTTTAAACTTTTTGGGAATTGTAGAGTGATTGTTGTTTGTGTGTGTAGTGATTTTTTTTGTAAGCTTTTGCTTTTGCTTTTTGGTGACACTTTTTTGTGGAATTGAAAGTTGATTAATACCAATAAAATAAAAAGGTGAAAAAATGAGTACGTCAAGAAAATAATGAAGAATGAGTTAGCTTAGGAGATTAAGGAAAGCCTTTTGGGAAAGAGAGACCACTATCGTTACTTTCCGCTATTTCCCGCCTTTTTTAACGTCACAATTATTTATTTTATCTATATACGGATCTTTTTTATTTTTATTAACCATATTTTATGACCCGATTTAAAAGAACCATTTTGTTGGATTTTGGAAAGTTTTATCTATCTCCAAAGAGAATAATTTTTATTTTTTATTTATTTTATGGTATATATTATGTTTGGATTTTTTAAAACGTAACCTCTATAGCTATAGTTTATACGCATAAAAATATTTTACATGAAAGTTAACATTATTTTTTGGAGATGGTTGTTTTATTGTACAAAATTTTTTTTTTGTGTGCTAATCATCGTACTAAATGTTAAGTTTATAAAAAACATATTATCTTTTTTGTTTTTTTGTAAAATATATAACTTAATATAATCTATTATGACAAAAAATAAATAACATTAAAAAGTCGTTTATAAACTAAAAATAGGTAAAATTTTCTTGAATTAATTCATTGATTAATACTAAACGTACTGAGTTCGCTTATCAAGATTTTTGAGGAGATGAAGTGATTGTTTCATTTAATTCGTTAGTTGATTTCTTTCTTATGATTTTGTAGGGGTGAGCAGAAAAATAAAAAAAAATCGAATCGTAATCGAATATCGAAATAATCGACCGAATAAAACCGAACCGACAGTAAAACCGAATCAAACCGAACCGTAAACACCCCTAATTTTTGGTACAGAAAAATCATACCGTATAATGTTAAAGAATATGCTTATTTTGATATTGATTACTTTGATTTAAAAATTGAAATTTTTACACTTATTTGTCTATGGTCCTTTTTTCTAAAAGGTTTATAGGTGCTTAATTTAGGTAATAAAGTAAACAAGTTATTCTTTATTAAAGGATTTAAAGTTGGAATCAAATGAGGCTTTTTTTGATGGTTACAATTACAAATGAATTGTGTGACTTGAACTTTGCTAGCAATGCGACTTGACTTCGATAGACATCAATCAATACTAATTGATAAACACGTTGCCTAAGATAACACTGTGTTCTCGAGTTAGTTGGAGGGTGGAAAGGAAAGAAAGCGAAATGATTGAAATTAAAATTGTGTTCTCGAGTTTTATTATGCAAAGAAAGGAAAAGAAGAGGGAGGAAGAGGAGGGGAAGTCTCAAGTGTATTTTTCTTCCAACACTTTCCTCCCATTTTTGAAATGATTAGGAGGGATTACTTTGCTTCCCTTCTTTTCCCTTCAACTTAAGAACACAATTCATTAAACTATCTTCCTTCTCCTTCCATTCTTTTCTTTTCTTCATTGTTCCTTTCTCTTCTTTTCCACCGATGTTTGAACTCAAGAACACAGTGTAAGACACGACAGTCTGAAGGGGAAAAAAAACTATTAATTTGTAATTATCCTTGAAGATCCACTAGAACACTAAAAAATATCTAAATTACACATGTTTAAATAGCAAACTTGCTTATAAAAAACTTAGGTTGTTTGAAGTTGTTTGTTTTATACTTTATATCTTGCAAAGCTTATTAAGTATTTTACTTGGGATTGCCCGCGCACTACAAGAAAAAAGCTCATTAGTGACCAGATTTTATTGACGACTTATTATTTAGTCACTAATATCTAAATATAGTTACCATAAAATAAGTGGTCACTACGTTTTGGTCAATGCTGAAAACATGGTGACCAATGGTAGATTGTGGTCACTTATTTGAAATATAGAGACCAAAATAACGGTGGTCACTTAGTTTTATAAAGAGACCAAAAAATATTGGTCACTATTGAAAATTTAGAGACCAAAATAGTAATGATCACTTAGTTTTATAATGAGACCAAAAAATAGTGGTCACTTATTAAAAATTTAGATACCAAAATTACAATGCACTTAGTTTTAAAGTAGAAACAAATAACAGTGATCACTTAATTGTAAAAATAGAGATAAAATAGTTGTCACTTGTAATACTTATTTAATTAATAATAATTGATAAATATATTAATAACTAAATTTAATAGGTTCTACTTATATATAATAATATACAAATATACAAATGAGAAATGACAAATGAGATATCACAACTTACGTGGTCAATATCCGTCAAATATATATACACGTAAATGTACAACTTACACTGCATATAATACAAATCATAAAACAAAAATTGAAACTAACAATTGGAATTGAAAACGTTCCTTCATTCGTACACTCAAAACCCTCGCCGTTCTTTACACTCAAAACCCTCGCTCTCCATTGCTCCGGGCAACTACGTCATCTCCGTCTCGTACTCCGGCAAACTACGTTATCTCAGGCTACTACTCCGGCAAACTACGTCCTCACTGCTCCAACTTTGGCCAACCGCTATCTCCGTAAATTGAATTGCGATTCTTCACTGTAAGTTGTCTTCTATATAATAGATCCGAGCTTGAATCAGATTCGTCAAATGTATCTATCGATGCTTATTGAAATGAGATTGTATATAATTAGTTTACTTCTGCTTATTAGTGTAATTGTTATAGAATCTGATCGAATGCTCACAGGGCCGGCAAATCAATTTAGGAGGCCCCGTGCGATTTCAATAATTAGGCCCTCAATAGACAAAATAAGTTCAAATATACATATAGAGAGAATGCATTAATGTTACGAGAATTATATACAAAAAAACATACAACAATGCAAAATCATTACTTAACAATTCAAAAAAACTAACAATTTTCATTCTTCATTAAAACGAACTATTCTCTTAAACAAAGTTGTTGATTAAATGTTTATAATCAATATTGTAGTAGATTATCTTTAATTGTAATCACTGCCCATCCATTAAGCGCATCTTTCTTATGTCATTGTGGATCACAAATATGATTTTAGCAACTTAAGCTTTGAAAAACTTCTTTCCGCATACTACAGTTATGAGAATAGTTATCAATACTCTATATGCACTCGCAATAGGAAAGTCATCGACTCGTTTTAGATAATGTATAATATCAATATTCTTGTACTAGCACAACAAGGTTTAAGCAACTTTAACTCTACGAAGAGTTCATTTGTATTAATATTGGATTCTCCACTATTCATGAACACTTTTTCAAGATGACTACAACACAAGCTAAGAGTCTTGTCATCAAAGGAGTGCAACTAATTAGAAGTAAAGAAGAAACCGAAAGTCTTGACATACTCTTTGTATTGATCGAATCTTTTGTAAGAGAAAAAACTGCTTAATCAACAATGAACAAGAACTATTTCACCTCAATTGACTCTTCGTCAGAAAACAAACAACTGCTTCATCAATTGGATTCTCATCAAAGGGTCTGTTCTTATTTTTCATTCTAAAACTGTAACAATAGTTTTTCTTTCTCTTTTATTTTCTTACTTTTGCATTGATTTTATACTAATTATAACAAGTTCTCGTAAAATTTGGGGGCCCTCAAATTTCGGGGGCCCTGTGCGCTGGCACATACAGCACATGCCAATATCCTCCACTGAATGCTCATTTAGGTTTGTTCACTTGCGATTAGTTGTTGAAGAGTTTATCTGTGTTGATGATATGCTGTTTCATATGCTTCTCACTCACATATATATTAAATTTAAGGTCAATTTCAGTTGTTTGATGTTTATTTGTATATTTTATTATGTGTCCAATGTGCTGATATCTTTGATGTGATGAGCAACATCTTATTTATAAAGGAAATGTTGATATCTATAGTAGGTTCACAACTTACAAAATGTTGTTACTATTGAAACTGTCAATCGATAGAACTAGCTAGATTAGTATACATTTTGAATTTGTTAGGCATTAGTCTGGTGTTCAGTTTTCCAAGTGAAATTAATGCTGTACAAAATGGTGTATATTTGTTTCTTTTCTGTTTGTAGATTTGGTATCTGATTGTAGGTACGTATCCTGCATTCTGTTTTTGTAGATTGCTTTATTATGTATTGATTTGGCTCTATATAATTGTTCAATAATTATGTGTTGTTATCCTTATTTTTATCATATATTGGTTTTTGATTTCTCTTTCACCACCGAGCTTATGGACAAGTCTTGGATGCATATAGTTCATAGGACTAAGGACCTGTGACACCCCGCAAATTTAAACGCAATTATAAACGTAATTTGCATGCATTATTAAGCTAATTCCCTACTTGAGTGAATTCACAACACATTTTAGAGGTAAGTCTAGCAAAGCCCAACTAGTTAATATGCGTAGTATTACTTATTTGTAATTAGTTGTAATTACATACGGAACAATTGGAACAAACGCAACAAAAATATACGACTGTTGGTGAACAAATTTATTTAATAAAACGAAGTTATTAAATAACGTTAACGTTTAATAAATATTATATCGATAGTATTTACAAAGTATTTTATAACATATAAACGTTTATTTCGTAAACTGAAACGAAACAAAGTTAAAATTTTATAAACTTAACTAAATAATTTCCATAAGATATTTCAACTAAAAATGTAAGCGAATATGTAATTAAAAATTTATCATTTAAAAATATTTAAACATTTAACGATCGGGTAAACAAACACGGATAAAATACCACAAAACGGGACAAACTCCCTTCCCCTTTCCCTTTGGTAAAAACCGGCCCCTCAACCCCCTCCCCACCTCATTTGATATCTTTCACTCTCTCTCTCTCTCTATACTCTCATCCTCTCCACCTTCTCTCTAAAAACCACACCAAACTCTACAAAAATCAACAAAAACTACAACAAAAACACATCGAATCAACTAGCTCCTTTGGAATAAAACGATCACGGAGTCACGATCTACATTTCTACCTTTTCGGATTTCAAAACCGACACGCGTAAGTTTCCGACATTTTTTGAAAACTTCTAGATTTCGATATTTCCTTTGATGTTTCGTGTTTATAACACTTAAGATACCATGTTTTAGTGTTTTATTCAACTAATTATGTCCAAAAACGACACAAAATTGCATTTTTAAAACCAAAAATACGATCAGCTCAACGAGCTGAGATCTGTTTTCCAGCGAACCGAACGAGCTGCGAACCGAGCCGAGCTGCAAACCGAACTGAACTCGCGAGCCGAGCTGCGAACAGAACCGAACTCACGAGCCGAGCTGCGAATCGAACCGAGTTGCGAACCGAACTAGCGAGCCGAACTAGCGAGTCGAACTTGCGAGTCGAACGAGCGAGCCGAACTGACCTGGTTCGCGAACTGAGGTTCTGCCCTGCGAACTGAGTTTTACCCAACGATTTGACGTTCGCGTAACGACAACTACCCTCTTTACAACAATGATTAACATACAAAAATATATACTTTTACTAAGCATAAAACGAAACGAATATAATAATGTTTTCAGAAATTATTATTACAAACCGCTACCAACGAGTTGTATACATTTCAAAAGCTACAAACTTAAATGACAAACAAACACTTTGGACATAATTTGGTTGAATGAACACTAGTATGGATGATCAACTTAGACATCCACGTATTTATACTTATTAAATCTCGTTTAGGACATTAGGAGATTCGACTAGGTGTACTTTGGGCTTTAGGCTTTGCTAGCACTCACACGCAACTTAACTCGACATGTGAGTTCACAGCCCCTACTTTTATTGCTTTATAACTCTTAAACAGGGGTGGAAAACATAGTCAAACGTTTTTTTTTACATACACGAATGTATACTGGTTTTACTCGAACGATTAGAGTACTTGAACTGTTGAGATCTTACACAAAACTGGTACTTATGAAACAACATTTTCATACTATAAACGTGATAAACCTTGTTTGGCCGGAGAACGATCGGTACTTTTTATGTGAACGCTGGAGAACGACCAGCACGTATTTAAACTAGTTGAGTAACTGATGGGTCCTTCTGACATGGACCAGATCCTACTGACATGGATCGAGGGACACTGACACTCCCTACTATTTGAACCCTACTGACATGGGTACTAGATCCTACTGACATGGATCCGTTATACTTGTTGAACATGGGTCCTACTGACATGGACCAGATCCTACTGACATGGACCAGATCCTACTGACATGGATCGAGGGACACTGACACTCCCTACTATTTGAACCCTACTGACATGGGTACTGGATCCTACTGACATGGATCCCTTGAATAACTTATAGGATACTGACATTCCTACGAACAACTATTAGGATACTGACATTCCTACGAACAACTATTAGGATACCGAGATTCCTACGAACAACTATTAGGATACTGAGATGCCTACGAACAACCATTAGGATACTTACATTCCTACAAATACTAATAGGATACTGTTTTCCTACAAATTATAAACTGTGTTTTGGGTAACATCCCACGTAACTACATCTTTGGGTAACATCCCACTAAACGTATACTTTGGATAACATGTCTCCAAACCTCAACTGATTACGATGACAACAACTATTTGGTGAACGTTATGAAACAACCAACTATTACTGCAAACATAAAACATGTGAATTCACTCAACCTCGTTGTTGACTTTTACTATGTTTTTCAGGGAATTAGCTGCGCACGTAAGAACCGTCTGTACGTTAGAACTTAGGCGACCCACGAAGTATAGGATGCCAACTTTTGACAACTGGATTTCTTTTGTATAACTAAAACTGTTTAGTCATATTTACGAAATCCACTTTTGTAAACTTATTACTTTTAACTTGTACGATTCGAGGAATCGTAAACTTTGTAACTTATACTTTGGCATCTTAATATAATTGTTCTGTTGTAATCATAAGCTCTGATACGTATGCATGTACTATTGTTGACGTCATTACCCCTATACTTAACCAAATGCTTCCGCTAAACAAATCAATGAATTTGGGGGTGTGACAGGACTCAAAATATGAATTGGGTGTGAACGAGTTTCTTACTTTTGCATATAGTGACAAAGAAGAGTCATTTAGAGTTCCTTGCCCTTGCAAAATTTGCAATAATTTTCGTCTACATAAAAAGACAACTATATACTCTCATTTGATGCTTAAGGGGATTTCTGTTAATTACGATAAGTGGATATATCATGGTGAATCTTGCGATGCTAATGATAGTGATGATGACGTACAATTTGTTGGAGGTGATGAGGCTAATGATGATATGAGTGATGATGACCTTAACGAGATTTTAGACAACATAGGTCAAAGTACCTTAGACAAAGATAGTGAAACCATGCGTACATTATTTAATGATTCACATGAAGAACTTTACAAGGGATGTCAAAATTATTCAAAATTTTCATTCACCGTAACTATTCTACATTTGAAGACAACTAGTGGTTGGTCCATAAAATCATTTGATGCATTGCTTGATATATTCAGAAAAGCATTGCTAACTCCCGCCTCAGTTCCAAAGAACTTTTATGAAGCAAAAAAATACATACGTGATTTAGGGTTTCGAGGTGAAAAAATTGATGCGTTCATTAATGATTGTGTTCTATATCGAAACGAATATGCATCTCACACACATTGTCCAAATCATGAGTGTAAATAACCTCGATTTAGCGACAATGATTCAAAGTCACCACGGAAAGTTCTTAGATACTTTCCTCTAATACCTAGACTTCAACGATTATTCATTGATAATCAAGTATCTTGTGACATGAGGTGGCATAAGGAGAAACAAGTTAACGATGATAATATAGCTAGACATCCTGCAGACAGTGAAGCATGGAAACACCTAGACCGATCGTTCCCTTCATTCGCTAATGATCCGCGTAATATACGTTTAGGCTTGGCCACTGATGGATTTAATCCTTTTGGTAGCTTAAGCCTTTCGTATAGCATATGGCCCGTCTTTCTTGTCCCGTATAATCTACCTCCGTGGAAATGCATGAAAGAACCTTATATGTTCATGTCAATGTTAATTCCAGGCCCCAAGTCACCTGGCTTAAAAATTGATGTTTACTTGCAACCACTCATCGATGAACTAAATGAGCTATGGGTTGGTGTAAAAGCTTATGATGCTCATGAAAAGGAAAACTTTAGACTACGTGCTGCCCTTTTATGGACGATAAATGATTTCCTAGCATATGGTATGCTCTTCGGCTGGAGTGTAAAAGGCTATAGTGCTTGTCCAACATGTATGAGTGAAACATCATCATGTTATTTGACTCATAGTAGGAAAATGTGTTATATGGGTCATCGTAGATTCTTGCCATCTTCAAACCAATGGCGGAAGGATAAGAAAAATTTTGATGGGACTGTGGATATGCGGGAACCAATCAAACTTAAGTGTGGAAATGAAATTTTGCATGATATTGATTGTACTATTAATACGAGAAAACGTAAGTCTTTGGATGATAAACGAGGATGGAAAAAAAAGAGTGTGTTCTTCAATCTTCCATACTGGGATAAACTAAAATTGAGGCACAACCTAGATATCATGCATGTTGTTAAGAATGTGACAGAAAGCTTGATTGCAACGTTATTCAACATTAAGGGCAAGACCAAAGACACATGGAAATCTCGTGAGGATTTAAAGGTCAATGGGTTGAAGAAGAGTCTACATTTGCAACCACACGATAATTCATTCATAATGCCTATGGCTTGCTACCACTTGACGAAAGATGAGAAACATAAAATTTCAAATCTCTTGAAGTCACTGAAGTTCCCAGATGGATTTGCCTCCAATATATCTAGATGCATCAAAGGGGGAGAATTCCAGATGTCTCGCATGAAAAGTCACGACTTCTATGTCTTCATCCAACGAGTGTTGCCTTTATCGATAAGGGGTTGCTTGACAAAGGAAGTCCGACTCGTGTTGTATGAACTTAGCCAGTTTATTCAAAATTTGTGCACACGAAACCTACACCTTGATGTTCATGAGAAACAAGAGGAGAAGATTGTTGTCATCTTGTGTAAGTTAGAGCGGATATTTCCTCCATCATTCTTTGACATTATGACTCATTTTCTAATTCATTTGCCACATGAAGCAAAGCTAGCAGGTCCATCTCAATATCGATGGATGTTCCCATTTGAGAGGTAGTTTCATTTTTAACATTTTAAAATTCTTGATACAGTATATGATAATAAATAATTATCTTTGTTTCAGGAAAATGAGTACCTTAAAGGGATATGTTCAAAACAAAGCTCATCCAGAAGGATGCATTGTTGAGAGATACTTGGACAACGAATGTCTAACTTTCTGTTCTATGTATTTGAAAGATGTTGACATCGTCTTTAACAAGGTTGAGCGAAACAATGAAATGATGGAAAGTGGTGGTGAAATTTCTATTTTCTCATCTAAAGGGCGTCCATTGGGTAGAAATTCATGAAATTCATGAAAGTGGTGGTGAAATTTCTGTTAACGAATGAGAAGGCTACTACTTCTTGTTCAGCAGCAGAAATTTGCTTGAAAAAACTAGGCCGGATTCCGGGACATATAAGAGGGCGTTCTGCTTCAACCAAAGACACCATAAGAAACTTACAAACACAATTGGAATTAGAGAAAGAAAAATCGAAAAGCTTAGAAGTAGAAGTTCATGAAATCAAGGAGAAGTTTAGTAAATTTGAGGAGGAGCAAGACAAGAGAATGGAACTCATGGTGGAAAAATTGATGATGGAAAAATTGTCACATCTATCTAGCTTCCAATCTCAAGTAAATGTAAGTTAACATCATATATGTCATTAAATAGAAACTTACATTTTAATGATCTATATAATATTGCTTTTTTTTTACCATTCATTTCTTATGTGTTTTGTAGTGATTCATTTGAAGGAATATTTGTGATACGAAGAAGTTTTGATGGAAACAATTGAGGGGAATACAATTCGAGATATGGATGTTTCTAGCTCGTGATTGCTTCAAAGATACAGTTCAAACTTAAGAGTGCTATGTTTTTTTTTATTTGTGGTTATGTCAAGTGATTTCTAATTAGTTGACTAATAAGCATGTTATTAGTTATTTTGGATGCATGAATCTTAGCTTTATTGAATCTTATCTTTATTAAATCTTACTTCTATATAATGAAATGTGTGTTCTAGCTTCGAAGTAATATCGTATTCCTGGGTTTTATTGTAACACAGTAACAAATATTATGTGAAAAAGTAGCTTGGAAATCTTTTCAGTGGTGACCAGATTTTTGGTCACTGGTGGGTAGTTCTTGGTGACCAGTTCTAGCTTGGTCACTCTATACCAAACTTAGTGACCACTTTTTCAGGCGCAGTGACCGAACTTGGTGACCAAAACATGGTGTCACACTAGTACAAATTTGGGCTTTCGTCACACATGGTGTATTTGAAACGGTCACACATTCCAATATTTATGTGACCAAAGGGGCAAAAAAAAACTGGACGTTATTATTTAGCCACACATGAACTCCAATCGTGTGACCATTCTGAAACGTATTTGCCACACCTTCGAACATTTATGTGGCTAAAGGGAACTGCAATTTATTTGCATTTCATTTAGTCACACATGAAGTTGGAACGCGTGACAAATCTTGTCACACACTTGAACACTGTGACCAAACGCCACTATATGGTCACATGGAGTAATTGTTTATGTGACTAAAGCATAGAGTCGATTTTGTCACACATGATTAAAGTGTAGCCAAAGCCAGGTACATATGGTCACATAAGTTATTATGTGACCATATGTTTAGTGTCTGTTAGAATGGCAAAAGGTAATGTGTTTAGTCACACTAATTTCTAGCCCGATCATGTGACTATATCGCATTAGAATAGCCACACCATATCACAAATGTGTATCGAAAGGATGTTTATGGCCACATGTTAGGTGATTATATGTGACCAATATATTCACAACAGTCACGTTTTTAGATATTCATGTGACTATTTTTTAAAGTGAAAATGGGCAAAGACGATTATCATTAAATTTGATATTAGTCACATTGAGTGCTGTTTGTGTGGCTATATCATGAGACCTTATTGGTCACATGGAGTAATGGTTTGTGTGACTATAGCATAGAGTCAATTTTGTCACACATGATTTAAGTGTAGCCGAAGCCAGGTACATATGGTCACATAAGTTATTATGTGTGTCTAAAGTTTAGTGTGTGTTAGAAACTTAGAATGGCAAAACGTAATGTGTATAGTCACCCTAATTTCTAGCCCGATCATGTGACTATATGGCATGGTAATAGCCACACCATATTACAAATGTGTATCCAAAAGGATGTTTATGGCCACATTTTGGGTGATTATATGTGACCAATGTATTCACAACAGTCACGTTGTTAAATATTCTTGTGACTATTTTTTAAAGCGAAAATGGGCAAAAACGATTATCATTAGATATTATATTAGTCACATTCAGTGTTGTTTGTGTGGCTAAATCATGAGACCCTATTGGTCACATGGAGGAATTTTTTATGTGACTAAAGTATATAGTCGATTTTGTCACACATGATTTAAGTGTAGCCAAAGTCAGGTACATATGGTCACACAAGTTATTATGTGTGTCTAAAGTTTAGTGTGTGTTAGAAACTCAGAATGGCAAAACGTAATGTGTATAGTCACCCTAATTTCTAGCCCGATCATGTGACTATATGGCATGGTAATAGCCACACCATATCACAAATGTGTATCCAATAGGATGTTTATGGCCACATTTTGGGTGATTATATGTGACCAATGTATTCACAATAGTCACGTTGTTAAATATTCTTGTGACTATTTTTTAAATCTAAAATGGGCAAAAACGATTATCATTAAATTTGATATTAGTCACATTCAATGCTGTTTGTGTGGCTAAATCTAACGTATATTGTTATATTAAAAAGCATTGGAATTCTAACAGATATAACATTTAGCTGCATTGGTTAACGTGTTTCTTTGTAGGTGTATTGGCTGGGACCCAAGTTCGAACCCCACTCTCATAATGTTTTTTAATATAAATGTCATTTTGACCAAAAGGTTTAATGTATGCAAGCAGACTTAGTGGTATGGTCAAATTAAATGGTTATTGTAATATGCCCGTGATTAGTTATTGGTTACATAAAATTGATGTTATATATGACATTTATCCGTAAGTATTTATGTTGTAATTTACAAAGTTAATGCATGTACTAAAAAAAATGGAAGTCATAGAAATTAAGATACAAGTAATCATTCCATAAAATATTCAAAAGGTAATTTACAAGGTTACTGTACTAAAATTAATATAGCTAGTGTTCTAGCATTACATATATGTTGATCACTTGGACTTTGGTATAACAATACCCAAACTCTATTTGGTTCGAAAGTAATCATCTCGTGATTCATTACCCAAGTCACGTTTATCCACACGTGGCAATATGTTATCATTGTGCGGGTGAATGACCGTGCTAAATTCCTCATCGATTTCATCATATGTATCTCTGTAATTCTTGGGAGGTGCTTTCAGGACAATAGATAAATTCCTAGTTAGCTGGTCTTTCACATAAAACACTTGTCGTGCTTGTGAGGCTAACACGAATGGATCAACCTTGTGGCCTACATTATTCAGGTCAACCAATGTATAACCAAGATTAGTATCGCGTTGGACCGCGCCATCTTTACGGTTAACCCAATCACATTTGAAAAGAGGAAGTTGCCTGAAGCGGTAATCCAGTACCCATATCTCTTGCAAAACCCCATAATAAAATGTGCGTCTAGTGGTTGCAACTTCTTTGGATATGTGAATATCTTCTGTCTCAACACTAACCCCACTGTTTTGGTAAACTCTGCCATCACTACATTTAGTACGAAATGTATAACCATTGATGTTATATGCAGTGTATTTCACTACGCTGGCTCGTGGTCCATATGAGATCCACCTTACGGTTTCGGATACACTGTCTTTGGAGATCGCTAACTCTCTCTCAACCTGCAGAATCTCATTACAAGTATATATATATATATATATATATATATATATATATATATATATATATATATATATATATGTGAGCTTGAAATTGAACGAATTAACAAAACACAAATAGTGATAGAAAAAAACAATTGTCCAGCTTTTAGTTTGACTTTATTCTTCAACTCTGACAGTACTAACAGGCTTAATAGTAGTAACTTTGGTTAATGAAACTACAGTTAATTAAGTCGATCTCCAATTGGTAAAAACTGGACAATATAATTGTAAGGAGTAAATAATATACGATTAAATAACAATTACCTCTTCGCGTAACCACTTATCAAAAGATTTAACGTGCTCATTCTGCAGCCATGCTTTTCGTTTACCCGGGTTTTGTGTTACCAAAACCTCCTTGTGTCGCCTGAAACAAGGTATTTTGTTATTATATTTGATAGAACATTAACTAAAGTAACGAAATAGCTAGACATGTGTTAGTAATTAATACTTACTCGATATACGGTACAATCTCATCTGTATTCAGTATTACATACAAATGTGCTTTCTGAAAGAGTTCTGCAGAAACTTCACTTGATTTGCCAGCCGACAGTGGCTTTCCGTCCTCGTTTTCATCAGTTTCATGTGTATCATTTGGGATACCAATAGTTTTCATGGACTTTTGATATTCTCCGAAAAACCCTATTGTTTCTTCTGCAATAGTCTCCTCAGCAATGCATCCCTCTGGTCTATTTCTGTTTTGCACATGTCCCTTTATAACCTTCATACATCGTTCGAAGGGATACATCCACCGAAAGCATACAGGACCACATAATTTTACCTCCCTAATTAGGTGCACAGTCAAATGGACCATAATATCAAAAAAAGAGGGGGGAAAGAACTTTTTGAGTAGGCACAGTGTGACACAAAGTTCTTCTTGCATCTTATCTAGTTCCTCTAATATGATCTCTTTGCTACATATAGATTTAAAGAAAAAGCAAAACCTGATAATAGCCTTGCGTGTGGGTTCGTCCATTATCGAACGTATTGCAATGGGCAAAAACTCCTGCATTAGCATGTGATAGTCATGTGATTTAAGGCCGATGAGCTTCCTATCTGTGAGGCTGACTAAACTAGAGAAATTAGAACAATATCCTTGCGGTACCCTCATGTTGTATAACGTCTGACAAAAGATGTCCTTTTCGGCATTCGTTAACGTGTAACCTGCTGGTGGTACTACTGTTATTTCTCGGTCGTCTTTCCTAACAAACAACTCTGGTTTGTCTATTCCCAACTCTTTAAGATCCAATCGAGCATTCTCTCCATCTTTCGTCTTTCCCGGCACATTTAGCAAAGTCCCGACTAGACTCTCACCAACATTCTTTTCTATATGCATGAAATCGATACAATGTTGAACTTCATTGTGCCTCCAATACTTTAGCTTTCGATACCAAATGTTGAATTTCTTCCAATACGCACCATTCTGTTCATTTGATTTGCTTGAAGTACCATCTTCTTTTCCTGATCTTTTCCTCTTCTCCTTTTGGATCTTCCCACCTCTGCCTCTGGCATCTTCTTGGTTTGCTTGTTTTACGCGTCCCCACTTATTTTCAATATGTTTTACCTCGTTGTATATTTGTTCACCGGTCATTGGAATTGGAGCCGTGCCAAATTCTTGATTTCCATTAAACGCCTTCTTTTGCTTTCTGAACGCATGGTTATATGGTAGATATCTTCTGTGACCTACATAGCTCTGCTTGGATGACGCAGGAAGTCTAATACAATATGTATCTTTCCCACATACCACACAACCTTTGTATCCACTGGTTGGGCAGCCACATAAAGTACCAAGTGCAGGGTAATCATTTATTGTCCATAACACCACCGCACGTAGATTAAATATTTGCTTTGTGGAAGCATCATATGTATCGACCCCTGTCTCGAATAAGAGTTGCAGATCATCAACCAACGGTTCTAAAAAAACATCGATATCATTTCCCGGGTATCCCGATATCAGTACAGATAGCATGATAAACTTTCTTTTCATACACAACCATGGAGGAAGGTTGTAGATGACAGATAAAACTGGCCACACACTGTGATGCCTATTTCCTCTGTTGACATCAACACCATCAGCAGATATTCCTAGCCTTAGATTCCTTGGATTATTTGCAATTTTGGGGAATTCGTTATCTATGGTTCGCCATGCCTGTGAATCTGCCGGGTGACGTAACACACCATCTGTTTTCCTCCTTGTCGCGTGCCATCTTAATTCTTCTGAAATACTTGTTATTTTAAAGAGATGTTGCAGCCTTGGTATTATTGGAAAGTACCACATTACGTTTGCTGGAGTCTTCTCATACACTTTTTTTGTCTTCTTATCCACCTTCCATCTTGATGTCCCACAGGTACGACACACGGTCAATTCCTTGTCCTCTTTCCAGTAAAGAAGGCAATTGTTGATACATACATCTATCTTTTTGTATCCTGATCCCAGCAATTTCAAAATTTTCTTTGCCTGATAAGTGTTTTCCGGCAATTCGTTACCATCAGGTAGCATCTTTTTTAACAATCCTAGCAGTTCAATAAAGAATTGATCAGAACAGCCATACTTACTCTTTAAGTTGAGTAGGTGAACTATGGCTGACAACTTTGTGAAGTCAGGACACCCACTGTAAAGTGGCTTCTCTGCATCTGATAGCAGTTCTAGAAGCTTGGCATGGTCATCCGGATCCTCATCATCAAAATTATCTTTTGTAGCATTAACCATTTCCACTGTTTCACTCGCATGAGTTGGGAGTTCTGCATCAAAATCCATATGGTTGTCACCATATTCTGTTGTAACAATTGGCTCATCCTTCTCTCCATGATAAGTCCATTGTGTGTAGTTTTGATCAATGCCATTGCTGAATAAATGGAAATGCACTTCCTCCGTTTTACTAACTACATGGTTTAAACATTTGGTACATGGACATGGGATTAGAAGATGTGGATTATTACCCTGTGGGTCGATGTTACTCATCTTCTTCAAGTTGTTTACTGCATAATCAATAAATGCTTGTACTCCGTCTCTATAAATTCTGCACAGCCTGTTTGTTCCCATCCAAGACTTGTCCATTACTTAGGGTTTGAAAAATCCAATTAGGTGTGTCGGCGTGTTATGTACTGTAATTGATTAGGGTATGAAATATTTTAGGAAGTGCCTTGATTAATTCAATTAGGGGAATTAATTCGGATCTCATAAATGCAATTAGGGAATCTGAGTTGAAGAGTGCCACTGTTAGGTATTTTACATACCTTCCCACTGTCAGTTATTCTGGACAGTGCCACTGTTAGTTCTATTTTCTAGGGATTGGCACTGCTAACAGTATATAACCTTAAAACACTTCAATTTTTCATTACGCTTTCATCTAACCACTGCAACTACAATTCAAAATATAACCGCCTCTTCTTCTACAATTAATTTGACGATCATGGCTTCTTCTTCTTCATCTGATTTGACCCTTAGTGTTCATGAAGAACACAATATGATCGCTTTTCTAATGAAACCCCCATCTGCACAGAATTTCACTCAAATAGTTGATTTTCTTCATGCTAGTTATGTTTATCACGCGCTTACAGTATCTCCGAGGGTGTCAAGGGGTCATCTGAATGAATTCTGGAAGAATGCACGGTTAGAAGTGGTTGCTGGTGTAAATCAAGTGGTTTCAAAGGTTCAAGAAACCAAAGTGGTGGTTACTGAGGAAATTTTACGAGATGTTCTTTTACTTGATGATGCCACAGGTATAACTTCCTTAGATGACACAGAATTGTTTGATAATTTAAGATTAATGGGGTATGAGGGTGATTATACACGTTTTACATTTTTTAAATCACTCTTTAGCCCACAATGGAAATTTTTAATTCATACAATTCTTCATTGCTTGTCATCTAAGAGAACTTCTTACAATGAATTTGGAACACAATTAGCCTATTTTCTTGTGTGTTTGGCTAATGGTCAGAAATATAATTTTTCCAAATACATACTTGATGGCATGATCAGAAACATCACAAAGGGTAAAAAGGATCTTTTTATAATGTATCCAAGATTTGTGCAACTTGTTTTAAACAAACAAATTACTGATTTGGTTGCACAAAAAGTTGTCATTGGTGTTGGTACTCTCTCTGCTAGAACATTCACAGAGATGAGTAAAAATACCAATAAGAAGTTCTCAAGGAAGGAAACAGCATTGTTTCCAACAATGTTTCCTGCTCCTTCCACCACAGATGTAGTACCACCAACTACATCTGAACCACTTGGTGACAGGCCAGCAGAACCAGTTGTGCCTGAACACACACCAAGTGGGGGTAAAAAGAGAAAACAAGGGACCAAACAGCCTACCACATCTAAGCCTAAGAAAAAGAAAGTTAAACAGGCAAGTGAGGCTCCTACTGCTCATTTGTCTCAGTCAAATGTACCAACACAGCAGGTGATCACAGAGGAGTTGGGTGATCATTCTGGAAGGGCTGCCACTACTCCTTCTAGTCCACTGACAGAGGAGGGCAGTGGTAACATCAATAAGACCCAACCAGAGGCAACTTCTAATACTGAGCCTATGGGTGATGAAGCAGGTGAAGGTCCCAGTACCAATAACCAAGGGACATTTGTTGATCATGCTAGGCATGAGGCAGATGATACTGTTGCCAATGATTCATCTAGGAGGTCACACTCTAATGATGATGAGGCTAGACCTACCATTGAATTGACGAATGTACAACTGACAGAAGCTGTAGATGAAATTTGGGAGAAATTAAAGAAGGAGAAACAGATCAATCGGGCTCAAGATGAGAAAATAGCAGAGCAGGCTGCTAAGATTGATGAGCAACAAAAAGTGATTGAGGATCTCAAAGACAGGCTTGCTGTACTTGAAGCTTTGCTGGTTAAGACCACTTTCAACAAGGGGGAGAATAATGATGATGATGAAGGCAGAAATGATGCAAGCAATGATGAAAAAGTGGTGCAGAATGATGATATTGCTAAGGAGACTGCAAAGGCACCTGAGGTCAATATGGATGATGTGCAGCCTAAGGATGTTGAAAGTGTTGAAAATGTTGATCAACCAAAGAATGTAGATGAAGGTAGTGTTGAAACTGAGAAGGTGGAAGGTGATGGAAATGATGCAGAGGCTGAGGGGGAGTCAAAGGTTAGAACAGAGCCTAAGATGACAATGGGAAGAAAGAAATCAATACCATATGCAAGTGCTAAAGCTAGTAGAATTGAAGAACTTAAAAGGGCTAAGTCATGTAGTCCCACTGCTAGTTCAAGACCCACTCCCACTGCTACTGCAAAATCAACACCAGCCACTGCCAGTTGTATTCAAAGTACAGCTAGTAGTAAACCTACCACTGTTATACCAACTGAACCTGCCACTGCTACAACACCCACTACCACTGTTCCAACAGAACCTCAAGCCCCTGCTACCAAAGAAGCAGAACTTCAACCTACTGTTATAAATCAACCCACTGTTGATATACCACAACCACCCACTGCTACAAAATCAACCACTGCCAGGAAACCTGAAGTACCATTTAAAATCAATGAACCTAGTAGTGTGCCTAAACCTGATTCCAAGCCACCTATTCAGAGGTCAGTACCTATACAGAAATCTGCATCTGAATCTGATGCAGTAGATGTTTTGCTACCATCTGGAAGAATTGTGAAGATGAGCAGAGAAGCTAGCAGAGTGTATGCAGAAATGAAGTCAAAGGGTTTGAAAGTAGAGGATGACATTATATATGATGCTTATGTTGAAAAGACCAAGGGTAACCCTCTGCAAGTTGCATTTGATAGGATCAGAAAGAAGGATGCTGAAAAGAAAGAAGCTAAGAGGAAAGCTAAGAAACCAACAAGAGGTGAATTGAAAAATCAATTGGTTTGCAAGTTAAGAGGAGATAGATATTCGTCATTTCAGTTGAGGAGATTGACATTAGAGCAATTGCAGGAATTGTGGGATAACAATCCAATTGTTAATCCTGAGGCAAGAGAAAGAATTGAAAAGAAAAGGAGAGAGGATGAAGAGATATAGAGAAGGCTTAAATTAAGGTATCAACAGATTGAGGAGGAGCTTGAACAAAAGAAAATTGAAGCCCAAAAGGCTGAAGAGTTGAGATTAAAAGTTGCAAGTCATAGAAGGTCATTTCAAATGATTCAAGACTCTGATGATCAGATATATGATTTGGATAGAGATGATGAAATCTTAGAAAAGATGATGGTTGAAAAGAGAGATAGGAATGAAAATACAAATCTTAATGATGAAGATCTCTCAGATATTGTTGAATGGCAAGGAGTGTTCATAGAGTCAAACACTGTGTCTTATGAATTCAGAATTAAAAGAAGAAATGGAGATGTGAGTTTTCATAAGTCTATGGGTGATATTTTGAGAAAAGTAAAGAAAATGGATGTGTATGATATGTATAGAGTTGGAATGGAAAAGGATATGAAGCTTGTGAATATTCATATTGAAAGACACGTGGACAATGGGCGAAAGCCCGATCCAGCAATGGTTAAGAATGATGTTTGAACCAGAACAGTATGGTGAACTATTTTTGGGTTTTGAAGCTGTTAATGATTGGAAACATTTTGCTAGAGCAGGAGTTCATTGCATACGACTGAGGAATGGTAAATACATCTATATGTTGGAAGAAAGAGATTATGTTCTGAGCCAATCACTGTTGAAACAGCTAATTGAAAGAAAGTTACTTGTAGCTATCAAAACTGATAAAGGAAAGGATATAATCTATAAAATCATGAATCAGTACAACAAGAGGGTAGAATCAAGCAAGAAAGGGTCCAAATCTTCTAAAGAATCTGTGGCTGAATGAAGAAACTTAATGCAATTCCAGATTGATAGTGTAATTGTATGATAGCCACTGTTAGATATATACTTGTTGAATATTGTGATAAGTATATTGTAGCCACTGTTAGTGGAAAGCATGGCGTAGCCACTGTTAATGTAATTAATGATATATGATTATATGGCACTATACGGAAAACGAATTCGATTAACCATAAGGATTCATCATTTTGAACACTTTTATAAGGTTTAGTTATCATTAAACACATTTTATAAACTTTGGTAATTCTTGAACACATTGCGTATAGTTATGGTTGATTTACGTACAATTTTTTATCCTTCACTAAATTAAAATTTTTATGAAAGTTTAAAGCCCTTGTTGTCTATTAACTTTTTCGATAACAAGTTTTATCGTTTAATTTTTTACGTCTTTAACAGATTCGTCGTACTAAACCAAATGAATTTGATTGAACAGATTCTACGTCTTTAACATATTTACGTCTTTATGTGACTTTAGCCTAAGTTTAATAGTGAAATGTATGATATATGGCACTACCGGTATCACACATGAGGGTATTTAGGTAATTTCCTTTCCTACCCACCTTTTTAATCCCCTTTCTTCCCCATTCCTTTACATCGTACAGTTGCTATTTCCCTCCATTACCATCCTCATTTTATTCCCTGTAACATGGCGTCATCATCATCTTCTCAAAATCAAGTTTTTGAACCACAATTTTATTACTGTCATTGCGGAGCCAAGATGTATGTTCGCACATCATGGACTGAGATCAACCCGGCATGCAGATTCGTAAAATGCCAAGATGTTAGTTTTAACCTTATTTTTTTAATTGTTGTTGGTATCTGCAGATGATGATGCTGTTAGGTTAAATATTGACTCAAAAATGCTTTAATTTTGTTATTTTGTTGTGATTTAGGTTAAAACCAGTTTTTGCATAAGATATCGCTTTCTTGATTCGGAGCTTCCAGAGTATTACAGGAAGCTTATGTATCAATTAAGAATGGAATGCAAAAACAAGTCCATCATGAATGAAACGGAAGAAGATTCAGACTCAAAGATGGTGTTGATGAAGATGGTTGAAGAGTTGACTCTCATGAAATCAAAATTGAAGATGTTTGACCAAGTGTTTGCACTTTTAATTGGTGTTGTAGTGATGTTGTGTGTAGTTATACTTGTTCTTGTTATGAACTAAGTTTCATTTAATGGTGTGTTTAATGGTTCTTTTAAGTAGCTATATGTATCATGTTTGGTGGGTGTATGGTAAATAAATTATTATATAAATGTAACCTCAACTAATAATAAATAAATTAATCAAAGCAGAATGAACAAAAAACCATTTGTGAAATATTATATGCAAATTATATGTAATTCGTCATTTCGGCATATGTATGTGACATTGCCCTAAGGTTAATAGTCAAATGTACGATATACGACAGTTGCGGTATCACACACGCCACTAGTGAACTTAGGGTGTTATGTAATTCGTCATTTCGGCATATGTATGTGACATTTCCCTAAGGTTAATAGTCAAATGTACGATATACGGCAGTTGCAGTATCACACACGCCACTATTGAACTTAGGGTGTTATGTAATTCGTCATTTCGGCATATGTATGTGACATTGCCCTAAGGTTAATAGTCAAATGTATGATATACGGCAGTTGCGGTATCACACACGCCACTATTGAACTTAGGGTGTTATGTAATTCGTCATTTCGGCATATGTATGTGACATTGCCCTAAGGTTAACAGTCAAATGTACGATATACGGCAGTTGCGGTATCACACACGCCACTATTGAACTTAGGGTGTTATGTAATTCGTCATTTCGGCATACGTATGTGACATTGCCCTAAGGTTAATAGTCAAATGTACGATATACGGCAGTTGCGGTATCACACACGCCACTATTGAACTTAGGGTGTTATGTAATTCGTCATTTCGGCATAAGTATGTGACATTGGCCTAAGGTTAACAGTCAAATGTACGATATACGGCAGTTGCGGTATCACACACGCCACTATTGAACTTAGGGTGTTATGTAATTCGTCATTTCGGCATACGTATGTGACATTGCCCTAAGGTTAACAGTCAAATGTACGATATACGGCAGTAATTGCGGTATCACACACGCCACTATTGAACTTAGGGTGTTATGTAATTCGTCATTTCGGCATACGTATGTGACATTGCCCTAAGGTTAACAGTCAAATGTACGATATACGGCAGTTGCGGTATCACACACACCACTATTGAACTTAGGGTGTTATGTAATTCGTCATTTCGGCATACGTATGTGACATTGTCCTAAGGTTAACAGTCAAATGTACGATATACGGTAGTAATTGCGGTATCACACACGCCACTATTGAACTTAGGGTGTTATGTAATTCGTCATTTCGGCATATGTATGTGACATTGCCCTAAGGTTAATAGTCAAATGTACTATATACGGCAGTAATTGCGGTATCACACACGCCACTATTGAACTTAGGGTGTTATGTAATTCGTCATTTCGGCATATGTATGTGACATTGCCCTAAGGTTAATAGTCAAATGTACGATATACGGCAGTTGCGGTATCACACACGCCACTATTGAACTTAGGGTGTTATGTAATTCATCATTTCGGCATATGTATGTGACATTGCCCCAAGGTTAATAGTCAAATGTACGATATACGACAGTTGCGGTATCACACACGCCACTATTGAACTTACGGCCGGGTGTTATGTAATTCGTCATTTCGGCATATGTATGTGACATTGCCCTAAGGTTAACAGTCAAATGTACGATATACGGCAGTTGCGGTATCACACACGCCACTATTGAACTTAGGGCCGGGTGTTATGTAATTCGTCATTTCGGCATATATATGTATGTGACATTGTCCTAAGGTTAATAGTCAAATGTACGATATACGGCATAATTCTACTTATTATAAGTATAAGATTTTCATACTTTTGTTTGTGTGTGTATAAATAAAAATATGTTATTGTTAAATTGTGTACCGATTAAAAATATAATTTATCTTCTTACCATATTTGTTATATACATACGTTTTTATAACATTTTTATAATATTGTATATAAATATGTTATTGTGAAATTGTGTATATCAAGAGTAAAAATAGTTTATCTTTTTACCACATTTGGTAATTACGTCTGCTAATACTAACCCTTAAAGGTTTAATGACATAAATACCCTTAATAATCAATTACCAATACAATAAGAAGGATTTTAATAGTAAGGGCATTTAGGTAATTTACTTAAAGACTTGGAAGTAGGCGCGTGAGGCGTAAAAGTTTCGAGTAAAATTCAGACATCAGATCAACACCTTTCAATTCCCGGCGTACCAACTTCTAATGAAACTCAAAACAGAGCATCAACAAATCATCTAAACAAGATATAAACCATGGATTCCCAAAGCTCTAAACGACAGAAACCAGCTATGGAAGATGATCGAACTCTTGCTGACCTTCCGGACGGCGTCGTTAGTCAAGTACTGGCCCGTGTCGGGGCTTGCAACGCCAAGCAAGTTTTTAAAATGAGGACTCTGTAAGTCTCCATACCCTAGTTTCTAGTTTGGATTCTCATTTCAACCTAAGGTTATATTGACGTTTTGTCAGTATAAGCCTTGTATTTTCTGTAATTTTTAAAAAATGTAGCGCAATTATTAATTAGGGCTTGATTTAGGAATATTTAAATTATATTGTGCATGTACAGTATTTAAGAAATCACCTTTTAAGATCACGGGACTTAGATTGTGTTTATGACGTCGTTTATATGCATTACAGGTGTAAGACCTTCAGACGAGCAGTTGATTCAGATGAGGTTTATCGCCAGCTGGATGATGATTCCCTCTATCCTCTATTTTCTATGAACTTGCACAAAATTGATGTGCTATCAAAAATGAGGGAGAATCGAAACCCTAACATGCTGTTTAGGGATAGCATGGTAATGTTTATTTTACATTTTATTGAAGTTTTTACTTGTACTCTGTCACATACTAATTTACTTTTCTTAAATGTCTTATTCAGAACAAGTTCTTCTCATTTGCAGGTGATGAGGCTGCTGGAAAGGAGATGATGCAACAGGCATCTAATTTGGGACAACGTGATGCAACGTTTGTGCATGGGATGTTGGTGATGGGGGAAAGTCAAGAGAGACAGGCAGAGGCCAAGCAACTGTTGACCTCTACCAGAACAAGGTTAGCAGGTCTGTGGGATGTGGCCCGGACAGCTAACAAGGTACGTCGATTGTTGGCTGATCCCCGTATCTTATGGCGAGCAAAAAGGGAATACACAAACTGCATTCTTTGTTGTCCTAAGCACAAGGTATTGCACGGGCAGACGTTACGCGATGCCTTCTCTCACAGACGGGCTTGGCTGTTCGATTGTAATGTATGCTTGTGGGATGCTTGCTACATTAACTTTGTATCTACTTTTGGTATTTTTTACTTTTGATTAAGTATATATATATAGTTAGTTATAGACAGATGTATGTCGGATACTTATAAATATGTACTTATTTTTTGTAGTTAAGTTAATGATGTGTTATATATATGTGCATTATATGCTTTTGTTAATGGAAGGTCAGGAAAGGAAACAAGATGCTAGGAACCTGTTGGTCATTTCACTTTAGGGTTTAGGGCTAGCGTTTAGGGTTTAACAACATAATATTATATATTTATCGTGGGAAAAGTAAATCAATTGTATTCATAGCTGAGTTGGTCATTTCGTTGAGGAGCTAACCTAGCAATCCTGGGTTCGAGTCCGCTAACCTACATTTTGTTTTTTTTAGCTCAATATTGTTTAATTTGCTGTTTTCCCCCCTACAATCAGAAATTCATAATTAACCTTATTCATAATTTTAACTCTAAATATTATTTCCTTCATTTTGGAGCCAAATTTTTCCCTAAAAATTTTAAACTGACCAATTAGAGCCAAGCAGAAAAATTTGAATTTCAAGTGACCTATTTACATTCCAAAACATCTTAATACTAGGTTTTTTTTTTAACTTTTAGGCCGATCAAAGCATTTACAACTCTCAATTAATCTCCAACCAAAATATCAAAGAATTTACAACTCTCAATTAATCTCAATTAAAGTATATATCATGGATAACGAAGCCGATCATCCTCTAAATAATTATAATGATGACGACCACGATTTAGGATATGAATCGGAGGGTTACGATGATGTACAAGATGGTGAAGCCGATGAAAACGACAATAATGCAAATCCCAAAATAGTTCCGCCGAGGGGCATAACAAGATTATTTGCATTTCGCAACAAGTATGGCAGACCCGGTGCACAAAAGCTCAAGGTAACCTTCGATCAAATGGATCGGCTAATAGGGGACAATAGAGCATTGTTTTCGAGTTTTTTGGGAGACATTGTTCGTGAGCATATTGGTTTGAAGATTCTATCTTGGAAGAAGGTCGATAAAGAAGAAAGAGATAAACTGTGGGATGAAATCATGGTATTTGTAACCACTCCATGCTCCCTTGATTAATTTCCTTTATTAATTAAAATTGTTTACAATACATTATATATGCAACTGGATGTATATATATATATATATATATATATATATATATAGATTTAACTTGTTAATATTGATCTTGCAGCGATATTTTGATGTTGATGAGACACACAGAAAGCTAGTAATGAATCGTCTTGGTGCCCATCTTAGGAATTTGAGAAGGAAATTAAGGGAATCCTACATACTGCCCAACCTAAACACACCAGCAGTAAATGAAGTCCCAATGAAATATAGTGCATTTGTCCATGCCCCGGAATGGAACTCTTTTGTAGAGTATACGAGCACGGAGGATTACCAGGTTTAGTCATTTATATTAGAGTGCATATATATATATATATATAATTTCAGATTATTGTGTTTGCACATTAATGCCATCTAATAATGATTTTGTTCTGTAATTAGAAAAAGTCAGATGCATCAAAAGAGGCGCGCTCCAAGTCAGTTTATCCGCATACCATGGGACGAGGTGGCTACGTACATGTGAAAAATAAATTGGTAATTACATTTACATATATAATGTATGTTTCTATTTTGTACATTTTATGTATCAATTATATATAAGATCAAAGTAAAATACACAGAAAGCTAGTGTACTTTGTTTCTGTTTTCAATTTTATATGCTTACATGTTAATTGGTAATTTGACTAATTTACATGTGTGTTGATTTGATGATTACAAGATCGAAGAAAAATTAATTGAAGCACATGAAGAACCCCCACGTGGTATATTGTGGTTGAGAGGAAGGCAAAACAAAGCCGGGTTATTTCTAGACGAAATGACTAAAGATAAGGGACAACAACTAGTAAGCATTAATTTGACATGCAAATTTTCCGTTTAAATAGTTCATGTAGTTTACTTTCGATAAATCAATTAACTACTGGCTGTTGGAATCTATAATGCAGATAGACACTCACGAGAAGATCAAAACCGGAACCTTACAGCTTGCTCATGGCAACGATGCAATGGCAGAGGTATTTGGAAAGGAAAAGGGAGGGTATGCCAAAGGAGTAGGAAGTGGAGTGACAATCAACAAGTATTTTCATCTTCCAGCAGCTCGAAGCAGAAAAGCAGCAGATGCCGAACAGATGAAATTACTTCAAGCAGAACTTGCAGCTGAGAGACGTGCCCGTGAAGACAAAGACAAAGTTATAGAAACATTGTCCAACCGGGTGTCAGAAGTGATGGCCAAGTTGACTGCACAAGAGGCGAAAATTAATTCAATGTCAACTCAAAACCTGCCATCGGAGGAAAGACATTTAATTCTTGTATTAATTAAGTAATTATGCTAACATATTATTCATTAATTTATATTGCAGCTAACGGATATATGTATTTCTTTATATATATTGCAGGTATCTCCTTCAGTGGACGTTAATCCTAAAGCAACCATTGAAACTGCAGATCAGGAGTGCCAAATAAGGTCATCAAGTGTGGTTGGAAGTGGGCAGGAAGCTAGTTTTGACAAGCCTAAAGGACTTGCAACTAGCATGATCAACCAAAAAGACAAAATGGTAATTAAGTAATAAAACATTAGAATTACATTGATTTTGCAGTGGCATTGAAGAACTTAAAAGAGCCAAGTCATGTACTCCCACTGCTAGTTCAAGAGTCACTCCCACTGCTACTGCAAAATCAAGCTAGTTTTGCCACTGTTAGTTGTATTCAAAGTACAGCTAGTAATTCAAAGCACTGCTAGTTCAAGAGTCACTCCCATTTACAATAATTACTTGTTTGCCTTGTTTTATATAGGAGAGTGTTGAAAAGGCAGTTAACAAGTCAGCAAATAGGACGCCTGATTCACGAGAGAACACGGTTGAACCTAACCGGTCGTCCCGATCACAAAATAAACGGTCTCCAACACCACCAACGCTGCAGGTATATATATGTATTTCAGCATGTTGAAACATTATTCAATTAAGTTTCATCTAATTATGATATTGCATACATATATATATATATATATATATATATATATATATATATATATATATATATATATACACATGATATGATGCTGCTGGAAAATATTGAAATCGGTAAATATGAAGTACGTGCTATTAATTATTTGTTGAAATATTGGTTTATACAATTCTGAATTTAATTAGAATGCAATTACAGGGTATTTATTGTGAGTTGTACTCTGTGCATATCTGAAATCTTCACCGTTTAAGACAGAGGCTTATGCTTTAGTTATAATTAGTATATATATTTATATTAATCGTCATCATTTCATTTTGTTTAAGTATTCAAGTGTAAACTGTGGAACCTAAAGAAGTCAAACACTATTGCTTTGGGTACCGTACACGTGTCGAGTGGAAAACAGATGCTTCATAGCAAAGTAATCCCAAAGGATTGCTACAAAGTGTCTGTTGGTACATCGTTGGTGGATGCAGCTTTTTTACCGGACGTTGGAGACAATGGTGTCAAAACTGCTTTGCAGGCAGTAGGTGGTTTTTATGCATGGCCCAAGGAGCAAGTGGTATTTGAGGAGGAGGTACATACAGTACGTATACGTTTTTAACAACCTATATCTACCTACGTATACATATATAATTCTTCATATATTAATATTGATGTTTGATACATATATATGCGGCTTTTGTCTTTTACAGGTAACACCACCTACTTCAGGTCAATTGGCGTATGTGGAAAACAAAACTGCACCAGAAGTATCAAAGAAAAGGCGCAACAAATCGGTTTTTGTAACTAGTGATACCATGCAAAAGCAAGTGAGGATGAAACTCAAGAGTCAAAAGGCCTTGCAACTGTGATCATGTATAATTACTTTATCATTTTGATACATTTATTCGGTTATTATTATCATGTAAAACAATATTCCAATATTAGTTTGGGTACATGTATGGAGTTAATTATGTACATATATATTATTCCAATTTTAATTTGTCGTGTTATATAATTAATATATATATATATATATATATATATATATATATATATATATATATATATATAAAATTCCAATTGTCACACGAAATATTGATTTGTTATATGTGACTAAATGATACCAAACGTCACAAAAAAAAATAAAATTCATGTAGCCATTGGATGAACGATAGTCACACAAAAAACAGGTTCACGTGACTTTAAAGATCATATGATCACACATATTAACACCTACGGCCACATTTGGTTTAATTATATATATGTGACCAAATCCAAAAATAAAACACTTGTGTGTGTGACTAAATGATACCAAACGTCACGCAAACATAAAATTCGAGTGGCCATTGGATTAACAATAGTCACACAAAATACAGGTTTTACGTGACTTTAAAGATCATATGGTCACACATATTAACACCTATGGCCACATTTGGTTTAATTCTATATATGTGACCAAATCCAAAAATAAAACACTCGTTGTGTGACTAAATGATACCAAACGTCACGCAAACATAAAATTTGAGTGGCCATTGGATTAACAATAGTCACACAAAATACAGGTTTACGTGACTTTAAAGATCATATGGTCACACATATTAACACCTATGGCCACATTTGGTTTAATTCTATATATGTGACCAAATCCAAAAATAAAACACTTGTTGTGTGACTAAATGATACCAAACGTCACGCAAACATAAAATTCGAGTGGCCATTGGATTAACAATAGTGTGACACCCCCAAATTTAATGATTTGCGGAAGCTTGATTTGGGTGTCACTAATCAATATACAAAGCACATAAGATATAATGAACGACCACTATATGCGTCGTTTTAAACTTGTATAGATAAAGTAAATGTTTACATCAAAATATAGTTACATTAGCTCGGTTTCTGAAATTGAGAGATTACATAGCATAATTACTTTTACAAAATATAATAATACAGTCCAATCTCTAGTTGTATGTATGCTGACTCGAGCTAATAATTCCTGCTTGTGCAGCCAAACTACTGCTGGGTACCTGTGATAAATACTAAAATGGGTCAGCGAAAACGCTGGTGAGCTCACAGGTTTGCATGTCAATATATAGTTGTAAGAACCGCAAGATTTATATTGAATTTAAAATGCAATTAAGCAAGATAAAAGTTATACTGTCCATGAGCACATAGTCTGAGCTTAACTTGATTTGTCAGGCCCAATTAAGGAAACCTAACTTGGAGTGCCTCCTACGAGTGCCTAATCAACACTCGTCTTCCCAAATGCTAATACATCCGTTTGACCGGTTAGTGCGTGCTAACCCGGATGAGGATTGTCAATCCCATATGATATCATATACTAACATTCACGCTAAAATATTAGAGACTATGCTTATGGAGGACTTTAAATTGATTAGCTTGAAACTCATGTAGTATTTGAAGTTTGGCACTTGCGTTCTACTTGTAAAACAAAATCGAGTAGTAATATCACACCCCTAGTTGTAAAGCAGTGAAAATGGGGCTATGAAACTCACCTGAGTCTTAAAGTGTTTAATTTAATAAACTCGAAATAATTAGCGGTGAATTGATGTCCAAAGACTTGAAACCTGAATGTGTTCACGACACTTGATTGTTATTAATTGTACCGGTATCCCGAAAGACTACCTTTGTAGTTGTTATACAACTATATATATATATGTCCAAATTACTACGATTTGGTTGATTGAATTGATACAAGTTACAACGACTTGTTTGATTTAATTGATACAAGTTACAACGACTTGTTTGATTCTGAAGTATGTTTTGAAAACGTGTACGGCCCGTTGGTGATTTAGTTGAAATAATAAAAATTCTAAAATGTTGACTTTGCTACAGTACTGCTACAGTAAATTTGACTTTTTTGAACAGTAACTTTGACTTCAAAATTCTGGTTTTTCTGTGTTTTGCGACACAACATGCGACACAAAGATTTGACATGCGACACAATGGTTGTGTCGCAGACGTCATGCGACACAAGGATACGACACAGGGACTGTGTCGCATCGAATACGAAATGCTAATTTAATAGCGACATAGTGGTTGTGTCGTATAGAAGTACGACATAGTTTGCGACATAGAGTGCGACACAATATTGTGTCGCATGAGTTACGACACTAAAGGATTTATACGACACAAAGTGCGACATAAAGGGCAAAATACGACACAACATGCGACACAAGGCTTGTGTCGCATGGATGAACACCAGCCCAGAAAGTCCGGCTGTTCGCGATTTTTCCGGCCAAAACTCAATTTAAACTCGTTTTTAAGCTATAAAACTGTGTTCTAATCTTTGTAATGGACATATATAAGTTGTGTAAACATCAAAACATCAAAATATTACATAAAACTAAACAAATCTAAGTTTTTAGAAATTTCCTTACAAATGCAAATCGAAGAAGATGGAGGCCGAAAACGATGGTAGAGCTTTTGTTAATCTTGTTCCTCACTTGATGGTGGTTCCGAAAATGTAAGTTTTGTTGTCGGATTTGATGATTCCGAAATTTTGTATGAATTTGGTGAGAGTGTTTTTGGTGTGTGTGTGTTTTTGGAGAATGAAAATGAAAAAAAGAATGAAGGAGAGGTGGGGTGTAGGTGAAAGCCTCACCTCGCAGTCTCCGTCCCGTGCTCCGCGTGGTGTTCGTTTTCTCAGTCATTTAACGTTAAATATTTATTTTATTCGTTTAAATTTTCCATTTTAAATTATAAATTATTATAAAATATTTTATTGTAAAATTTTACCAGTTATCTATTTATGATATTTAAAAAGGGAAATTCGTTTTATTTGTTTGCGCGTTTGTATTTTTAATCTCGTATACATTAATTGTGTAATAAAACTTGGATACGAAATATTACAATAAATGAGATTCTGAATAAAATTGAGTTATTAGATAATATTTGTATTTCTTAATAAAATTATTCACCAACGTCCGTATTTATTGTATCGAAATTCATTCGATTTGAAACTCGTACGATTTAAATAAACCGCATAATTGTGTAGATATATATTCAACAATATATATGATAATTGATACATTAATTAGCCTAACACATAACTAATTACATGTATTAAAACTTGATTAGGCACTAAATTCTAGTCCTAAATTGACGGTTGTCACATTCTCCCCCTGTTAGAAGAATTTCGTCCCGAAATTTATGTTGAAGTCGTGTTTGACGTTGAATCAGTGAAGAGTTGAGGATACTTGAGTCGCATTTGATCCTCTCGTTCCCAGGTGAATTCCGGACCACGCCTCGAATTCCACCTGACCTTGACAATTGGAATGCGACTTTGTTTGAGTTGTTTGACCTCACGGTCCAAGATTTCGGCGGGTTCCTCAACAAAGTGGAGTTTCTCGTCAACTCGAATTTCATCAAGTGGAATGATAAGTGTCTCATCAGACAGACACTTCTTCAGATTTGAAACATGAAATGTGGGATGCACGCTGCTGAGTTCAGATGGCAGCTGCAATCGATAAGCCACTGGACCAATCCTTTCGAGGATCTCGAATGGTCCAATGTATCTGGGATTCAACTTCCCTCGTTTGCCAAATCGGATTACGCCTTTCCAAGGCGATACTTTGAGTAGAACTCGATCCCCAACTTGGAACTCGAGTGGTTTGCGTCTCACGTCAGCATAACTTTTCTGACGATCACGCGCGGCTTTGAGTTTGTTTTGAATTTCTACGATTCTCTCGGTTGTTTCGTGTATGATTTCTGGACCTGTGAGTTGGCTATCCCCAACCTCAGTCCAACAGATAGGTGATCGGCACTTACGACCGTACAGTGCCTCGAAGGGTGCCGCTTTGATGCTGGTATGATAGCTGTTGTTGTACGAGAACTCGCACAATGGTAGATGTTTTTCCCAGTTTACTCCGAAGTCTACTACGCAGGCCCGTAGCATGTCTTCTAGTGTTTGAATGGTTCGTTCGCTTTGACCGTCTGTTTGAGGATGGTATGCGGTACTCATATCAAGTCGAGTACCCAGGGATTTTTGAAGTGATTGCCAAAATTGTGAAGTGAAACGACTATCTCTATCGGAGATAATTGAGATTGGAACACCGTGTTTGGTCACGATTTCCTTCAGATAAATGTTGGTGAGGCGTTCCATTTTGTCGGATTCCTTGATTGCCAGGAAGTGAGCAGATTTTGTGAGACGATCCACGATCACCCAAATGGAATCGCAACCGCTCGAGGATTTGGGTAGTTTGGTTATGAAGTCCATGGAAATTTGTTCCCATTTCCATTCAGGAAGACTGGGTTGTTGAAGTAAACCAGAAGGTTTTTGATACTCGATTTTAACCTTGGAGCAAGTAAGGCACTTGCTGACATAGGTGGCGATTTCAGCTTTCATGTTCGGCCACCAATAGAAGCCCTTGATACCGTGGTACATTTTATCGGACCCCGGGTGGATAGAATATTTAGACTTGTGAGCTTCATCCATCACCAAGTCTCGTAGGTTCCCAAATTTAGGCAACCAGATTCGGTTTGAGAAATACCTAATCCCGTTAGGTCTGATTTCGAATTGTTTATCCATGCCCCGCAAGGCTTCATCTTTGACATTTTCGGGTTTTAAGGCTTCGAGTTGAGCAGTGAGAACTTGAATGTTTAAATTGTTGTGAATGGTCATACTGAGGGCTCGAACCCGAAGTGGTTTCACTCGCTCTTTTCGACTGAGGGCGTCAGCAACAACATTTGCTTTGCCTGGATGATATTTGAGTTCGCAGTCGTAATCGGTAAGCAACTCGACCCATCGACGTTGCCTCATGTTGAGATCCTTCTGATCGAATATGTGTTGAAGGCTTTTATGGTCGGTAAAGATTGTACATCTGGTACCATAGAGATAATGTCTCCAGATTTTGAGAGCGAAAACAACGGCTCCTAATTCGAGGTCGTGGGTAGTGTAATTCTTTTCATGAATCTTGAGCTGTCGTGAAGCATAAGCTATGACTTTGTCTCGTTGCATAAGCACACAACCGAGACCTTGATGAGAAGCATCGCAGTATACCACGAAGTCATCAGTGCCTTCGGGTAATGATAGAATAGGAGCACTGCAAAGCTTTTGTTTTAAGAGTTGGAATGCCGACTCTTGTTTATCAGTCCAGTCAAACTTTTTGTCTTTCTGGGTCAGCGTCGTGAGTGGTATGGCTATCTTGGAGAAATTTTCAATGAATCGTCGATAGTATCCGGCCAGTCCTAAAAACTGCCGTACTTCGGTCGGAGTGGTTGGCGATTGCCAGTCTTTGATAGCCTCGATTTTTGACGGGTCGACGTGAATCCCCTGACTGTCAATCACGTGACCAAGGAATTGAACGGTTTTGATCCATAACTCACACTTAGAGAACTTGGCATAGAGCTCCTCGTGTTTAAGTAGTTCAAGGATGGTTCTGAGGTGTTGCGCATGCTCTTCTTTGCTTCGTGAATATATGAGGATGTCATCGATGAAGACAATGACAAACTTATCAAGGTAAGGTTTACACACCCGATTCATAAGGTCCATGAATACAGCTGGTGCATTGGTTAGGCCGAATGGCATCACTTGGAATTCGTAATGCCCGTAACGGGTTCTGAAAGCGGTTTTTGGAATATCAGCATCGCGAACACGCAATTGGTGATAACCGGATCGGAGATCAATCTTTGAATAACAACTCGATCCTTGAAGTTGGTCGAACAAATCATCGATTCGAGGAAGTGGATACCGGTTCTTGACAGTTAACTTGTTCA